>CALSBV010012175.1:1562635-1576924 GCA_943590825.1 Bovichtus diacanthus | reverse complement strand
GTGTGTGTGTGTGTGTGTTGAGGTGTTGGCTTCAGGTTCTGTTGGTCCCTAATGGAGGAGGCGTGTTTGACTTCAGCCTCTGAGGGAAGTGGAAAGTTCTGAGCATAAAGTTTCCTTAGGTATCAATGTTGTTGCAGAATACATCTAACATTTCCCAGACAAAAGCCTTATCCATGTTTTGAAATAATTAATAAAAGATAATGATCAGATTTTGCTAAAAACATAATTATATTTTCTGTGTGGTCTTCAAATTATAATTCAACTATATTTAACCATTCTCAGCACATAATGAGAACTTTAAAAGCAATTATTAAAAGCAACTTGAATTCACTTAGCATCAGTGTCAGGGTTCAAAGTGGCCTTGAGGCAAAGACATTTCTGACTTACAGCTTGTTAAGTTGTCACATGTATACACTCCTGAATATGACTGTTCTCCCCATAGGTAACCACAAGAGTCTGATATTAAGCAATAATAATAAAGAATTGATTTAAGATGTTTTTCTAGCGTGTTCTGAATTAGAAAAAAAAAGAAAGAAAAGCAGAAAATGCAGTTTTTTGGCCACTGGAGTAGAAAATGTCCCAAAAGGTTAGAAGGAGAATAAAGTGGTAACACCACGCACAATAGCATCGGATGAATATATAACACTAATATGAAAGATGGACCAGCTGAGGACTGAAAACACCATCCTTTCCACCCTTCTCCGACATTGAGCGACAATTTATTTTTAAGTTTGTAATCCATTTGCTGATAAGTGAAGGCCAGTATTAAAAAAAGTATATATATATTTTTTTCTTAAATGTGTCTTGCATTACAAAAGTCTTATACACATCATCATCCTTAGTGCGTAACACACTTGTGAAAAGCTTTTGGGAACAGACAGTTCAGGAATTGACAAAGCCTTTTGATACGGTTTATCAAAGATTTTATTTTCACACTTAAGAATAATGCTTTTTTATCTGGAGTGAGTGCCTTGCTGAAGGACAACTTACATCACAGTAACTGCATTGTCTGCTGCAGGCACTGAATGTGTGACCTTTTAGTTTTTAATATGATCTCATCATCAGGCCTTCCTTTCCTTCCCCACACTGCTCGGCAGCATTATGTATAGACCTGAAAAAACACACCTGAACAATCCACAGTGACACGCTATCTCCTAATCCTTATTACAGAGGCATCTTCCGCTTAAAGACAAAGTGCACAACAGGGCCTCCAGGAGCCATTTCAAGGGCGTCTTAAGATCCCGCTGTTAGTTAAAGCCCCTTGTCTTTGAAACTTAAGCCTCCTAAAGTTCTTGGAGATCCCCCCACTCTGTAAGGGGAGGAGAAAGCGTCCAGAAATAACCCTGGTGTTAGAACACCTGTGCTAAAGTGTCTGTTGTCTGGGACAATGTGGTCGTCTTGCAGGGCTTATCTTCTTGGTAAATATAGACCTCTTATTCCTCTCACTTAACTCATAACCCATGTCCCATGGACGGTAACACTGTGTTCACGAGGCACAAGATAGAAAGGCCCATCGGTTTAGTTGGTCCTACTAGTAAATTAGCACTACCTCAGACAGGCTGTACATATAGAGCAAGAGCCACGCTGCTGATAGCTGTGCCAACATGTAGGTTGTTTGTTGATTTGTGGGACTTTGTACCCGCTAAAACTTTGCAAGATTGTGATTCCATAATTCTTCCAAGACCATAAAACAACTGAAAGGTCGCAGAGCTCTGCCAAGGCCGGTTCCATAAAGGAAAAATAATGCAAGCATCTGTCCCATGATTCGGATTCTCTCCAAAATTCATTGGGTTCTTCCTTGGCCCATGCTGCACCCGTCCACCAAGTTTCATGAAAATCAGAGCAGTTTTTTACCGAAATCCTTCTGGAAAACAGACAAACCAAACCAAAAAAACATAATCTCATTGGCGGAGGTAGTAAATAAAACATCCGTTCTATTTAGAGCTGTAAAGTTGTCTTATAATGACAAACAGTATTTCAGGAATTAAGAAAAAGTAAATTTACAGTACATATAAATGAATCTACAAATCTCACTGATCCCAGATTGCTTGTGTTTCTGTGTCGTGCTCGTGTCACTTAAGATCTTTTATACCTTTATTAGAGAGTTAGGAAACGGGGAGCGAGACGTGGAATGACTTGCAACAAAGGGGCCCCCACTCTTTACTTTTAGACAAGTAGAACTAACCAATTTAAAGGAATGTTTAAATGGTGATACTACCAAAATAACAATGTAAGCACACAGCTCACAGGTATAAGAGCTGTGGGCACCAGTTCTCCGATGCATCAGCGCTGATATATTTCTCTTTTTTTTGCTGTCTCTCCCCAGGATAATGAAAGCAGTAAAGGCTGCTCAGTGTACTCATACCGGACTAACTCTACCTCTCCACCCAAGCCAGAGGAGTGTTCCAGGGATCGCGGGGATCCAATGATCAGCCTCGCCTTCGGGACGCCGGAGCGCCGCAAAGGAAGCCTGGCAGACGTGGTGGACACACTGAAACAGAAGAAACTCGTGGAGCTGACCAAGACGGAACAAGACGGTAGGCCAAAGTCTTCAGCTTAATGCGTGTGTGTGGCTTTTAACTGTAAAACTCCAAGGAAAGTCCAAGATTCTCACTAAAATAACTGGTGGAGCAGTTTGAAGCTTGTGTTCCAGCTGAAGTCCATTATTCCAGCGATGTAGGAACAAAGATGGCTCAGTGACCAGAACAGTGCTCGTAATCTCTAACATCTCTACATTTACACTCGAAAGTAACATTTTTGTGATATTAAGTTGTTTCTTGGACAGACTTTATCTGTAGCCAGAGATCTAAAACAATCCGACTGAATAGCGTCACAAAAAGAAAGAAATAACGACGTAAATGAAAGTAAGATGCAGATTTCAGCTTCTCGTTCTAAAGGGCGTTTAACCGTGCGACATATTGTTTATTATAAAACAGTTCCAGATGAGACTTTATTCCCTCCCACGATAGGATACTGTTGTCGCTCATTTGCTTTTCACTTACACGTGAAGCGAGAGCAGCCTACCTGTACTTTGTTTTCCCTTTTTCTGAGCACATCCTCTCCCGAGGATCTTTGAACATCTAAAATTACACCTGACAGATCCTTTGCTCGTTAGATCACAATATCAATCAGTGAAAACACAGGTTTCCCTTTCTCCTCCGCTCCTCTGATCTACACCACTAACACAGGAAAGCGCTGGAGTCTCCCAGCAGGCCTCAGCATGCCCCACTCACCCCACAGCAAGCCAGATCTAAAACCACCTAACACCCCTCTTTACTGTTATGTGCACATAGTAATCATGATGATATCAGAGGAGCGCTTTATCTCTCTCATTTAAAGCTTTTACTTTGTTATTGATACAGTCAAGTGGGCCAGAATGGGACAGCCAGAGGCGGAATACAGTCCACAGTGTCTTTAGTTGAAAGACAGGTAGCTCTGCCTCTTATCTACAGTGCGGGAACTGGTTTGAAAGGAACAACTTGTGCGTGTGTGTGCGTGTGTGTTCAAAAGTGTTATGACATCTTCCTGTCAAATCAAAGGGGACGTGAGTGGAAGGAAATGCTGGGGGGACAACGTTAAGTGTGTGTCTTCTTTTCATGTATGGGTTTCCCATGCTTTCCCATCCAACTACGAACCAGGACTCGACCCTGCTTAGCTTCTGAATCTGCTTCTTATCCACCCTCTAGGTGTTTTTTTTTTGCACACAGTCAGGTCAAAACAAATGTTCCCGTTTGCTGCAGTTTGTTCTGCAGTAAACATGAAAAAAAAAAAAACACGTCATTTTTTTTATTTTTTATTAGGATTTCTAATTTTTTTCATCATTTAATTGGAAATGTTTTAATGTTTCTTAATTGGACCGGCGAATATTTCATGCTTTTTTAATTGGATGAGAAAAGCAATGCACACTGTACATGACATATTTTGAACAAAGGTGGTCAATAACATTTTTCCTGTCCTTGATATCCTTTGTGATTATGTGACTCGTGGCTTCTTTCAGATTATGTGTTATGTGTTTATTATTACTTTGGAAAACACAGTGTTCATTAAAAAACACTGTTCAGAATTGGAAGTGGTTTTGATCAAAAATAGCACACAAAGAGACTATTTATTAAATATGCACCGTGTGGCAAAAGCTTATCAAGGATGCATAATAAAACCATAATGTTGAATTTGAGGTTCTGAAAAGACAAGCTGTAGTTGTGCATGAACACAAACAAGTCAGCAGTGGTTTTCATCAGCAGCACCACGGTTCTTTTGTAAATACAGCCTGAAATATTTCATCCAAATATGCCCAAAGATGACTCAGATTTCCTGCACATTTTTCCCCTTCTTTTGGGGGAAAAAGGGAAAAAGGAAAAAACACGGCTTGCGATGGAGTTCGGCTCTTCCTTCGCTAATTAGCGGAGCGGCTATCCCCAAGGTCTAGTGGCATCGATCACGCTGCAAACACTCTGCAAAGTCAAAAACAAACAAGATAAACATGCACAATATAACCAGGCACACTGAATCATACGGTGCTCGCATGAATAATAACTCTCTCTCTGGGCCTTGTAAACGTTCATGTGAATTGCTGTGGTCCTTGAAGAAGCATTGTAAAAATGTCTTTCATGCACTGCTGTGGTAATGCATTTCATGCTGAGTCTAATGTAAGCCTACATTGACAGCTTTCTCTCCTAATGAGTTTAGTTAAAATGAGAGGAGGTGATCAATAGATGGCTGCGGCTGAATGCTTCATTAAATGAGTTGTCCTTCGGTGGCAAACCGTAGCAAACTGTTGCGCTCCGCACCTTATTTCTACTTCTCATTTGTTGAAATAATGCGTCTTTATTTCATAACAACGTTCTCTCCTTCACCATATAATGATGGGGTTGCTGTTTCTCTTTTCCATCCTTTACCTTCAGGAGCCTTTTTCAATTCACTTCCGGCTCATTTTTGGCCGACAACCTTGCATCGCATCCCGATTTGAAGCTTTTCAAAGCATTCAAAATGCATAGGATATCAAATGTTTTTGCTTTGTGAAATATGCAATGCAGACAGGAGTGCAAGGCCAACCTGGTAAATAGGCTTGTATGTGGATTCCTGGCGTGGCACGGATGACGGATCACTTTGCGTTTCAAACGTTGCACGGCAGAAAGCTCCACGGGTTTATTTCACGTTTATTCCAATCTTTTTTTCCCTGACTCTTCAGTGGCACATCTTCACTTTCACTGACACTGAAAACACGGTTTGTTCAGAATCCTCTTACAGTACGACCAGACTTGATCATCGACACTCAAATGGCAAGCACATTAAAGCCTGAACAATGCCGTCTCTTGCCTCGTCCTCCACCTCCTGCTGAAAGGAGTTCAGTCAGCTGAGCTCTCCCAGGTTAGATTGGCTGTATGATCAAATGGAACAGAGCCTATTAGCCACTGAGCGATCACTTAGCCTAACATGGCTGGCCCCTCTGTGCACTGTAGCCCTGAGCTAAAGTGGGATGATGTCGTTGTTAGCCTTCGCGCTGCGCTCACCCCCTGTCGGCATGCTGTTAGCTGTCCACTACTCAGAGGAGCCTTAAGTGCCTTTGACAGTTCTAATGAATAGACATGGCCTCACTTTGCAATGTGGGAGATTTTTTTTTTTCTCCCAACTGCCGCCTCAGCTTTTAAAGGCTTTATCAAGACGTCTTTAAGAGTTTGTCAGCTAGCTGTGTTGCCACACAGCTGGTTACTGCAAATACGTCTTTTCTGCCTGGACGTTCACAACATGGGTGAAGGTGAAGGTCCAACATTTTCTTGACAATTTTGCATTTATGTTGAGTTGCGCCTGCATTGTGTGAAGGTTTAGCTACAAAGACTGATAGCATACAAAAGGCTTTTTCTATACTGTTAAAGCACTCAGTACTTATTAAACTGGTAGGTTGGTTACTGAATGAAATGTGCAAGGCCAGCACGAGGGAACATCAGAAGAAAACATGTGGGCACCAGACATGCTGTGGAATGGAAATGTCCTCCATCCTCTGTCATTTTGTAGCTAAAATAAGAGACAGAGAGGATGGGAAATCAAAAGCCTGCAATAAACAGAGAAATGATCCAAACAATAAGTCGTCTCTTAACATTGATGGGTGCCCCGTTAGCCATCATTAATCTGAATTCACCTTGTCTCCTTGAGCCTTCCATACAAAAAGAGAAAAAGCAGTTGGGAGTGGACACATTTATCTGAAAGCCAAACCAAACCATTGGGATTCTGCCTGACGGACATTAAACCCTGTGAAGTGTGCAATCAAGCTCCCTCAGTTTTGATGACTGAATTATCATTATCTGTATTGTTGTGCCTCCCGGGGGCCGACCCACTGTTAACGGGGCCTGGCATGGGCACGGTGCCCTCGTGCCAACTTAGTCAGCCATCTAATGTGCCCAGAGTAGCCTTGGCGCCTGGCAAACACTAAACATCACTCTAATCTCTGCTTACGCCTGAGCCCGTATGAATCACTGTACAATTCCCGTGTTTCATTTGCAAATGAGATCGACCTGTACCGCTTCAGAGGGGTTATAAAACAGACACCTGTGTCAAATTTATGAATTCAACAAAAGTGCTTAAACTCTCGGGAGATATCTTCTCCTACGGACGATATAAGAACAACCCATCAGCTGTTGTCTGGGATGAAAGCATGACTGACAGTGTACAGCTCATAGGTTTGATGGGACATTGCTCTCTCATGTTTTTTCATGATGGCTGAACATTCACAGTGTTGACAGGCAGTCACAGACTATCTGCCAGTTGCCCATCAGTCAAGAAGAGGCAGTGGTCTGAGAAAAGAGAGCACAACATAATAAAAACAAATGGATTTAATCCATTGCAATAAAACCACAGCTCTTTTTACATTTGAAATCTCTTGTAGGTCCCAAAAAACACACTAGTTAAAAGAAAGAAAAGCAGATTTAGTTGCTACTTCAAGGCACACAAGGTATTCATAAAAACACGGCCAATGATACTGTTTCAGATTTGTGAACACCACCATCTGCCCCTCCCATCGTATGGGAATGGGAAACATCACAACATCCAATCTGGCATTAGTGGCAGCATGATGTGATCCCAGCTTTCTTTTCTTAAGTCATCATGACTGTCTTGAATTGATTACTTTTTGTGGAAACTTGAAGTAATAATAATTAAGGGCAAAACACTACTGACCAATGTCAGCGATGCACAATTAAAGGGCCTGCAAAAACGTTTCTTTTTCAATCAGCTTATGATAAGAAATGGGGTCAAATGTGAACTCAAAAATGTGAAAAGTTATTGTTACTAATTTAGTTATGAATATTGAATGTTATGGAGAAAAACAGCTTAGAAAAAACACATTTTTTTAGGGGCTTTGAAACCTTGTGGTTCACTTTTCACAAAGACACCTAGAGTCAAAGCCATTGAGCAGGATGAGCTGCATGTTCGGTACAATCCATACACAGTATGTGGGGGAAAAAAAAAGCTTTTCATTTGACTGACTGCATCTCCCGCACCAGCACCGTCCTGTGACCTCCTGCAGCTTCTAGTGTAGCAGCCGTTTATGAGCCTTGTCCTTGGTCTGTGTGTTTAAGCCTGTGTTGTCCAGTTTGAAAGAGTCTGCACTGTGTCTTGAGTTGAGGCCAGACCAGAGCTCGGCACCCAATCACCCTTATAATGCCTTCCACAGCTGGAGGAGGAGGTCAGAGCGAGGCCAAGCCTTCCTCTAACCCTGCTTCTCTGTGACAATGCAGACATTCTGGCAGGCTTTGCTTTGTTCTCTCTCGCTGCTGAAAGCCTGTTTCAACATCTCTGCTGTTACCGCCACTCAAACTGTGGAAACTATGTCCTCTTCCGGAGGGGGGGGTGTGTAGTTTGTTGGCGAGTTGGGAGTGATGTGTAATCATGTGCGGCCTCGACAAGTGTACCTCCTGGTATTCAGCATCAACACCTGTGCTGCAAACGTTCATTGACGCCCTCACCTGAAATAAAACATTAGCCGTGAGATTCCTTTTGCAAATGGATCTTTCTTGACAATCAGCAGCTTATCTACTTGCCCAGGCCCGTCGCTAACACACTTTGAAGGTTAAATCATCTGTAGGCTTTTTCAACTAAGCCGCAAATGAAGCTATAGTGCATGACCAACTTCAAACTTAAGCAAGCCCTGTGAGCCCTGTTTGCCTCCGTGACCTGTTTATGTGTATGTGAGGGCTTATGGATTCATACACTCAGGTGGAAGTAGTTGTGATGACAGCTTAACAGGCGAGGGGGGGGGCGGCCCCGAGGGTTAAGCTTATTGGCTAATTAACAAGGTCTTGGCTCTGGGACTATGTTTGCCTTCGTCTATGGGATTGGCCGCTTGAGCTGTAATTGCGTGCAGGTATGGGCTTTGTCTTTGCGCGCGTGTGTGTGTCTGTGTGTAAATTAGCTATTGGAACAACAGTGCCCCAACTTGCCATATCAGGAACAACGGCGCTGCACTGCGTGTGAAAAGGCCTCTTTGGATCTACTTTTGTACGTCCCCGTGTTTGGGGGTCAGTGCTGCTCTCCTCGGCTCTGCCAACAGGCCGACTCCCCCTGGATTTCTTGTGGTTGGTTTCAATCTCTTCCTCTGTAATTGATAGGGATCTCTTTACTAATGATCAGCCACAGTCTGTGGGTCTTGACTACAAATACAGTCAGTGGGATATGCCTCGGAGCCCTCCCCTGCTCACTTTGGCTGCAGGCCAGCCAGCATATGGTACGAGCGCATGCAATGTGGTTCGCCGGAAGAGTTTTGAATGTCGTCCAAAAGAATCAGATTAAATAGTGATTTTATCAGGTCCTCCATTCGCTTAAAAGTCAAATTGTTGACCTGATTATTCAGCATCTGGCGACGTGATATAGCTGTAATGAAAAAAACAAAACAAGATACTGCCCGTGCCAAGACGGACCATGTTTGAAGCCAGTGGAGTGTGTTTGACACGTCTCTTCAAAGATGTGGACTGTGATGATTGTCTTCTATTGAAATGTCCCACACATGGCTTTGATGTGCAGGACGCTGCATCTCTAATTAAGTTGTCCCCAAAAAAAGACAAACATCTGCCAAAAGTGGTTAAAAACATTCAGTTGTTTACAACATATTAACATTTTTGAGATTTTTTTTTAGCCATTAGAATTCAGTTATTTCTTAGTGGTCATTATTTCTTGTTATAAGTAAAAAAAAAAATAATTCAATAAAAAAAAAAAAAAAAAAAAACGTTTTTTATAGAAATAACATTAGCAACACAAATAATATTTATTTTATAAATTCATATGAAGGCCTCTGGTGCTTAATCAAAACCTTTTTTGCATCTTTTCTCTTCACTTTGTACAAGTGGAAGCTTGCCCAGAACCGTACACACAGTTCAGCTCTAAACTATGTTGAACGTTGTCTTCTGGACGCAGAAACACTGCAACATTTGGATGTGTGGAAAATCAGTGCTCTTTTCCCTAAATATCTGGGTAAAAAAACAAAAATGATAAGGCCTAATAAAAGTGCACTGATTTCATAAGGAGGTCAGTTAAGTTGCATTGTCCCATTGCAGCTGAAGGCTGACTGTGAGACTCAATGTTTTCTTGTGTTTCCAACACAATTTTATGGACGTGCCAGTCCTAAAAGTACACGAGGCTTTCATGGTAATAGTGTCTGATCATAGCTCCTATCCCAGATGTTATAAGGAGCAGCTGCGTTATTCTCCCGTTCTCCTCTCATCCTGCCTACATGTCTGATATTGTGCTATAAGTGCTCGACAAAAAAGGGAGGCCATGTTGGATCCACTTTTCTCTCCTTTGGTCAGCTGTGGAGCGGCTTTGGACTCGGCCCAGACTCTGTACCGGCCCCCCTTGCTGATATTTGGCTCCCTGATCCCCCCCATCTCTCCTCTGTGACCTAAACCACAGAGTCCGCCCACATCAGCTCCCCTGAGGGCACGACCCAATACAACGCTTCTATTGTGTCTGAACCACACATCGCGCTGTGTGAATGTCTGTGTGTGTGTGTGTGTGTGTGTGCTAAGTAGGGTAGGGTTTCATATATCATGCCTAAAGTGGAACCAGAAGCTCGGGTCTTGAACTGATGTTTTGGAAGTGTGCGTTTGACAAAGAAGCAATTTTGCACCCTGGACGTCAGTGTATTCAAGTTCCAGTTGTTTTGTATAATCTAAAACTACACCAATATCTTACTACACGAAGACCTTATTCAAGTGCGTCCAAGTTAATTGATTTAGTTCTTTTTTGCATTTTCTCAGTAGCACAAATAACAACAAGCCACAAAGTTTTGTTCCATTCAATCTAAATCCAAGGATTTCATAAAATGGATTCTCTTTATATTGAAAGAAAACCCACAAAACTTTCTTCTTAGCGAAAAGGGAAATTTCTATTATAAACTATTTACGTTTACTTAAAAAAAGAAGAAAAAAAATGAAACCCTGAAAAAGGCTAAAAGGAGAAACAAAACCTAAAAGCACTGTCATTAACCAGTGAATAGATGTTTTACTTTACATTTTAAATGAATTAAATTACCAAAGGACCCTCCAAAGTGACCTTGTTGCTGCTGCAGCGCATCATACGCCCAAGCTCGTACAGTCTTTAAAGCTCAGCAGGCACTCTTGCTCGATTGTTCTCCACCCTCTCACACAAAGAGCTGACATGGAGAAGTTGGAATATATCTGAGAAATGTGGGGCTTTCATTCCTCCTTAAAATGATAGTTCCAGCCAGTAATAAGACGAGCCACCTGTCCAAGGGGTGCCACAGACCTCGAGTTAATTAGAGCATCCTCGTCACACTTTTTACCTTTAATTCCTGCATTTTCAACACGGTTCCCTGACATTAAGTTAGACTGCAGTAGTTGGTGATATCAGTGCTGTGCTGCAGGACAGACCGGACCTCTGGCTGCACAACAGGGATCAGCAGCCGGGCTTTTCGAGTATTAAGCTCACACCTTCAGTAGAAACACTATCCTTTTTTTTTTTTATATTCAGGGCTGCAGGGCTAGAATCTTTGGCAGCGCGGCCACCTTACTGTATATCACATAAAGTACTTTACACTACTGGGATGGAGTACTTTGTGAGTATTTTTAGCATGGGGGGGCCCCTCCCCCAGGCAAAGATTGGGCCTGAGTCTCTAAGCTGCAGGTGATGTAAAATATAGTATTTCATTTTTGTGTGTGTAAAAGGTCTAAGGTCAGAGTTTAGTTAGTTGTCAAAACAGGAGAGCAACATGCTGAAATATTTTTATTTTTTTAATTGTAGGAATATTTTATTGCTTCTATTGTGATTAAACTTTAGACGGGTATGTGCATGTTGTTTTTTCAGCAATGAAGAGATAACATGTATTCTGTAGAACTCATTATAAATGAACATGTATTAAAGGCTCAATTCTCTAAGCTTCAGCTGCAGGTCCTCCTCTGAACAAATTAAAACAAAGCACTGATATTTTGTAAATTTCACACCAATTGAAGTCACCCAGTTAGTTTGCATCACAGTTTTAGGCAAAACAAATGCAATAGATACTGTATATTAATTGCATTAACTCAGTCCAACTCCTTGCATGCTCTACACTTACAATCCTGAGCAATAAGAAACATTAAAACAATTTAACATTTTATTAGGTTTGAACAATAACTGGAATCTGGTTCCAACTCCTCCAATGTGGATTATAGTTGTTTTTCTTTGTCTCCTATGACAGTAAACTGAATGTCTTTGAGTTTCGGACTGTTAGCCTGACAAAACAACAAAAAAAAAGTGTATTTTCGGGCTATGCATAATTGTGATGGGCATTTTCACCAACCGTCCAACCGATTTAACCAGTAACCAAGAAAATAATCAGCAGAATAATTGATCATTCAAAAGAACAAAAGTTAGTTGCAGCCCTTCATTGTGCAGAAATAGCAGCTACACTTACTTTTTAATAACATATCCTTAATTCCAATACTTTTTTTTATTGACGAATTAAAGTTTATTCTAGCACTCATCATAAATCAACCTGGACTAGAGCATCAGCTCAACGTCAGAGTTGAGGTTGCAGTGCACGCAAAGCTACAGGTGGTCTGGAGTAGGATGGGCAGATCAATGAGCAGCAAAAAGCAAAAGATTGTGTGTGTGTGTGCGCGTGTGTGTCTGAATGATGTACGAAAAGAAGAAGGCTACCCCCCCCCCCCCCCAGCCGAGAGGGCCGGCTGCTTTCTCAGGCCATGTTCTGTGACAAGAGAGTCTGGGTGTCATCTGACAGATGAAAATAGTGTGTGTGAAATGGACACCGTGCTAACACGCAGCCGGGCTAACCACTCTGCAGTTTAATGGTTTTACAGCACGGAGCGAGCAGGGATCGGACCTTGAAAGCGTGTGTTTGTGTGTTATAAAGTCTCCGCGCAATTAAATGTCTCAGCAGTGTACCGACATTCTTTAATCAGCGTGTGTGGTGTGCATGTATGTTCAAGTGCTTCAGAGTGTGTTCCCATATCACTGTGTGTGTGTGTGTGTGTGTTTTTCTCCTCTTGGCTGGCCTGTCTCCTCATGTTTGGACATATGTTGAGTTTTATTTCACTGAGACATCAATCCTGCCGGCCAGCTGTTAGGACAGCTGCTCTCTCTGTGCCTCTCTCGCTGTATTCACTCTGTCAGTCGCTCTATCTCTCTATCTTTCTCTCTATCTGTCCGATTCTGTCGGTCTGCTGCTCCTCTTTTCCCTTTTTTCCCTCCCCTTTAGTGTCGCCCGTCTCTCTGTCCTCCTTCCCCGTCGTTGTTTCTGTTGGTTCCTGTAGTTTTGATCCGTTCTTTTTGTCTTCTTTCTACCTTTCTTCCCTCTCTCTGAGGCTGTGGGGTCTGCAGCTGAAGTCACACTGACATAAATTTGGAAGTGCAAAGTGTAGCTGTCAGCTTCCATTTACTCACGTCCAGTAGTGAAGTTAAGACACAAAATGTTTTTTTTCAGCCATGGGTGTGTTACGCAAACACCAGGCACTCACTAAAACATTGGCCTTTGTTATTTTTAACATTAACTAATTTTTCAGATTAATGTTTTTTCCTCTTTACCTTGGCGTTTTCACTGCTGATTTAGGAGTTCCTGAGCTTTGGCAAATGCACGTCGTGTGTGAGAGAGAGCGAAACAGACGCTACGTTTCCATCCAAACGTCAAGCGAATTATAAAAGGAACTTTTGAAATGTCATCAAATATAAAATGTGAATTAAATATACTTCTATAAAGCAAACAAACTGACTTCTCAAGTGTAGACTCAATGCATGTCAGAAAACAAATGGAAAGTTTCTCTCAAGAACTGTTATTGATCTGTGTATTTAAATTATGGTCAAATTTCACACTTTCACCTGAAGTCAAGCGCAGAAAAATAAATCTAGCTCATGATCATACGTCCACAATAGAGACTTTTCTTGTTGTGACAAAATAAACAAGCATGTATGATATTTCATGGAAGGCGTGATGACATGTACTTGACATTTCAAAGAGGCTGTTCACTGATATTATACATTAGATGATGGACAGTTGGAGAACTTCCAAGGCTTGGGTGGACGTTAAACTTTTCCTGTTCAATCGTCTGAACAAAAAAAATTGGCAGCTGCTTAAGAGAATATCGGATTCTTTGATAACAAGTCAAATATTTAAGCTTGTCTACATAAAAACGTGAGGAGAGAAGTCAAAAGGAACAGTTTGAGATTTTGGGGGAATATGCTTATTCTCTTTCTCTCTGCGCTCAACTACTTTCTGGAGCCTTGTCGTCACCATGACTAGCATGCGAGTTCTCGTAAAAACTGCAAATTGTAGTTTAGATTTTGGTTTATGTGTGGATTAAACCGCCAGCATATAATGTTTTAGTTAGTGAGCTTTGGAGGTGCTAGTAGGCAGATGTCTTTTTACTTTCTCAAAGGCCAGGCTAGCCGTTTCCCCTTAGATCCAGTCTTTATGCTAAGCTACTCGGTAGGCATCAATTCAGCTCTTTAAAACACTTTCAAATTGTAATTCTAGGACAAATGTGGATGAATTTGGCAACTATGTGTCATGATCTTGATTCATGATTTTCTTTCTTGCCAGTTTGGCATCGCTGACGGCTCTAAATGCTACAATAAACGTGAATGTGCAAATTCAAAAACGCCTTATCCTTCGTCACCATAATGTCATGATCTTGGTTTTCATGTTTCCTGTTTTATTTTGAAGGTACGTTCCCCATGTGTCACGTCTAGTTGTACTTCCTGTCTTTGTGTTTTCCCTCCTGCGATTGTTTGCCCTTCCCTGATTTGATCCTCCTGTGTCACCCTTGTGTCTTTGCTGCCCTCTCCAGC
>CALSBV010012175.1:1551322-1562625 GCA_943590825.1 Bovichtus diacanthus | reverse complement strand
GCTGGAGAGGGCAGCAAAGACACAAGGGTGACACAGGAGGATCAAATCAGGGAAGGGCAAACAATCGCAGGAGGAGGGAAAACACAAAGACAGGAAGTACAACTAGACATGACGCAAGGGGAATGTACCTTCAAAATAAAACAGGAAGCAGGAAAACCAAGATCATGACTTTATGGTGACGAACGATAAGGCATTCTGAATTTGCTACAACTGTGATTTGCACATTCATGATTCCACAAAAATGAGGTTAAGATAAGTAAAAGTGGTGGCAATAAAATGTCCGATACAACTTCCATTATCCAGTTGACTCCTCTGCTTCTACGTTGCGAAACATCGAGAATACAATTCAAAGAAAACCTCGAAACGGGAATATATTCCCACTGTGCTCTATTAAGGACATTTTTATATAAAAGTTCATTCCATGAGAAACTTTTAAACACATGGAAACCGAGAGAGTAAAAGACAGAAAGAGGGGAAAAAGAGGGAGACTCAGTCTGAGTGGAAGCCTGTGGCACACTGTGTTGTTCTTGGCAGTGGCTGTTTGGGAGTGTTGATGCTTGCCTGCGACGCATGCACAGTAACACACACAGTAACACACACGGTAACACACACAGTGAGTTGCCTGTGGCTCGTGTAAAACACCCAAAACACTGTGTCTTGGCAGGTTGGCGCGAGGACAGGTGATAAAAGTGTGTTTACCCTAAACACTCGCCGGCTGACTGGCTGCCTCTGCGCTGATTTACCACGACTCTGTCTCTCTTTCTCTTTATCCATCTCTTATCTCCTTCACCTCCCTTCACTTCAGTGTTATTGCTCCCTCGTCCCATCTCTCTGTCTCTCCTCCCTGTCTTTCCCTGCTGGCGGAGAAACCGGCTGGTTTACAACCAATTAAAAGTTTGTATCTCCGGCCAAGGGTTAGAAAATCCTCAATCACGTCCAACACAACAGTTTAAAATACTAGAAATAAAACACTGTTTTTGGCCAATCGGTACACACACCAGTTTACTTCCTTACTTTGTCCAGCTCTCCTCTTCCACACATGTGTAATCTCTTTCTCTCATCCTTCCATTCACGCTTGTACAACTCTGCATCCTCATCATCCTCAGCTCACCTTCCCCTGTCGCCGTCGTCTGTCCCGCTCCCCTCCTCTCCAGTGTCTCGCCCTCTTTTTTCTTTTCCTCTCCTCACCCCATTCATCTTCCCTCTCCCTCCTCTTCTGTAAACCATCCATCACCCCATCCATTTCCCTTCTACTTGATAAAGGAGTAGTTTTTCTTCGGACAGCAAGGAATTTTTTATCCACCCTTCAATCTAAACAGCACTTGATTCCCGACTCGGCCTCAGGGACAGATCTACAGCCATGTAGGGTAAAACCTCTCCCTCTCATCCTCACACATTCCTCTCTTCTTCTTCTTCTTCCCCTTTTTCTCTCCACACACACCTCGTCCCTCCCATCCCCTCCTGGCTCCGTGTGTCCGATCTGTTTATCGGTAGGGGGGGGGGGTTTACATTGTGCATCGGAGTACACACGCAGTTGACTTATGCAGATGTATCTTGGAGTTACAGGTTGTTTTTTTTCCTCCCTAAGTGCTCCCATAAATTGCGCTCCCTAATTCTGTTTTATAAATGGCTTGCTGAACGAGAGCACATCGGCATCTTTCGGGTCTTGTGATGAGAAAAAAAAAAAAAAAGAAAGCCTCTCATCCCGATTCTATCCTCCAGCTTTTCCCCGTTTACCGGTTGTAAATATCAACCATTGAACCAAATGTACACAAACGCGTCTCCAGTGGAACCACTTGTCCAATAAATGTTTGAAAAATTGGGTGGATTCCATTGTCCTGAGGGTGGGGAAATTGCATTAATTACCTTATTTTACTGCAGTGTGGGCCATCTGTCTGGAAATACCCGTTTTTTCCCAATGGAAATCACCATTATTACTGTAGTTTTTAAGTTGTTTCTTTGTCTCCCACCCCTCGCTCGCTCCCTGCCGTTGTCCCCCCCCCCCTTGTTTACATTGATCCCATGTGATTTGGCGGGCTGCATTAGCTTATTTACAACAATCATAATCCCACTGTAAACATGCAAGGCTTTAATGGACTCAACGAGGAAGTTGTGCACGGCCGGCGGACGGCATCTCTTGACCACACAATGGGCCCATACGTAGAAACTAAACATTAAGCCCTTCACAATAGGCCATGTGCCCTTATGAATGCCTATAGCGCCTTTTGTCAGGATAAAGGCACCACAAATGAGCTATTGTCTGACTTAACCATTCTAAATCAGGCAAGCCCTCAGGCGCATGTTTTCCACACAGCGCCCAAGAATGTCTCCTTTTTGTCGAGTGTGTATGTGTGTGTGCGTGTGTGTGTGTGTGTGAGTTTCTGACGTCCTTGGTGACTGAGTCTCGGGCATGGGGCCCTGCGTGACCGTGACACCATCTGTGGTGCGTCCGCTGGCACGAAAACCAAAAGATTACACACAAACTTGCGGCGGGTGAAGGGGTGTGTGGTCATTACAGTACAGTTTCACATGCAGACACACTCACACAGGTACTGTACACCTGGAAGACCTGAACTGTAGAAGAAGAACACAGCATTAGATGCAAATGTATTCTTTACACGGCTCCTGACATTGTTGTCTTCTTATGTTACTGACATACAGTTTACATTCAAGCTGAATTTGAATGTTGTAGCTGGTTGAGATGGAGCTTATTCAACCACTTTATAAAGGGATGAGCAGTTTAACAATAATACAATAAAGCTTTGTATATTATAAAATAGATATGTTTAAATGTTGAATCCTAATTTGCAAAGTACCTGGTTGTTATACTGTAGCTGTGAAATAAATTGAATGGAGCTGAAACTACAATATTTCCGTGAATGTAGCATACAATGGAAAAAATCCAGTTAAGTTTCACTGCCTCAAAACTGTACTTGAGTAAATGAACTTAGTTACATTCCCGCAGTCATAGCTGACAGCTTTACGCTGTGCATTTCTGTCTTTGTCTCATGGAAAAGTCACACCCAAACACTCATGCTTGCACATGTGCAGATATCTCTGCTTCTCGCTCTCTGTCCCCCTGATGAAGAACAGAAAAGTTCCCATTGTTTAAGTGGAGTTCACAACAGGACTCCACTTGAACAAATGAGACCTTATGAATCTTATGAGACCACGTGTCTCTGACGTCTGATATCCTGAGGCTACGAGACACATTGTGAGAAAGAGGACACAACTAAAAACCTCATTTTTTATTTTTTATGACATATTTAGGTTATTTTCTCTCTTGTGTTTTCCCCCGTTTCTTCTTTTTTTTTTTTTTTCATGCGGGGGACACTGAATACATCTTCATGCGTCTTTAGTTGTCTTACCAAACAGTTTTTTTTATCTCATCAGGTGGTACATGCATCGTTTTTGAAAGTGCAATCCAGAAATCTGTTATCGTCGACGCGAAAAATGTGACCGCTATAATGTTGTGATTGAACTTCCTTTACAAAAACATCAAAAGTGAAGGTGGTTATTTTCTGTCTTTTTGCAGAACCAACTTGCATGGAGAGGCTCCTCTCTAAGGAATGGAAGGAGCGCGTTGACCGCCTGAACGCCAACGAGCTGCTGGGGGAGGTCAAAGGTAAGAGCATCCACATAAAGACCAGCATCCATATGCACAACTACACCCGAATCCACTATCACTTCCACACCCACAAGCGGTGACTTGTCAAGGTTTGCTGCTCTGTCGGTGCTTCTCTGTGGCCTTCTACACAGGTGGCACAAACATGCATGCTGCACGTGGGCTGTCAGAGAGAAGAGGAAAGAAAAAGAGCAATTTTTTACAATAAGTCGTACATTTCTGAAACCTGCAGATCCCAAGCATCTGAGGAATCTTGTTCTAAAACAAGCAAACGGTATGTGCACAAGGAAAGGACACCGCTTTGCAAACAAATAAATTCATGGGTGAGAACACGGTCGAACGTGCTGTAATTCTATATTCCACGTGTATACTTTCAGCGTGTTTCTGCATATGAAAGCCAAAGAGTAAGTGGTCGACAGAGCTACCTGTCACCGTGGAAGGAGCAGAAGGCTGGTTTAGACATTACAGGTTTTGACTGTAACTTTGATTAAAGGGTGCGTAAGAAGAGGAACGCTGCACATTCATAAAGCCATAAATTGCAGCAAGTTAAATGTATCCTGGTCCCGCTCTGGTATTCAAAAGTGAAAATAGCAGCATTGTGGGGTCTTATTTAAAAGTGTCATTCAGCGGCCGCAGGAGGAGGGGGAAGCAGAGGAGGCTTTTTTTAATGATTTGACCAAAAACTAACATATTTCCTGTCTTACACTCTTCATCTCTGATTGTATATTTTCATTATGGATTAGACCATTTTGAACCCACTAATTGAATAAAAGAGAAATAATAGATGCTGGCAGAGGACTGACACGTTTACGAAGAGAAAATGCTTTCAGTCTGTCGCGCTATACAGTACCGCAAATTCTGTTTGTGTGCCGTAACATTAGTCGCTAACGGCTCTGCAGTCCAACTCCTCTCAGAGAGAGGAACCGTTTGTGATCGCTCCCGTTGAAATGGCAAGCATTTCCTCTGTGGAAAGTGGAAAAAAAAAAGGGACGACAGAGAGCCTTCTGCAGCAGAACAGCATCGACATTGACTTTCTTTCTAGGACAGAGATCTGACTCTCTCTCTCTCTCTCTTCGTACTAACACCCTCCATGCATACACACACACACACACACACACACACACACACTATTTATATACAGACACTACATGCATATATTCATACTTAAACATTTTTTACTTATACTTGAACAAAGCATCACTTGGCTTCTGTTACCTGATCACAGTCTCCATTAAAGTGCCGGATAAATGTTGAATGAATTTAAGGAAAGTTGAAAGACTGGAAAAAAGAAAAAAAAAAAGACTAGTAGGCTATTGAACTTTTAAGTAGAAAATCCATGACTTATTTTTATTTAAAAGTCAGTGTTTACACTTAGAATATCTTCTGTTTGCATGAGAAGTGGGATATCTGATCTATATCCATGTCAAGTGCTGGATCCATCTCCTCACAGAGCTTTACAGCTTCAAGTTTTTCTTTCTGTTATACTGTCAACTGAAAAATGACAAACTGATAGAATAAGCTGTTCAAGGCCGTTCAGTATTTGACTTACATTTTGTTAGCAGTGATTCTGCTTATATCTACTACTGTAGGTTTTTATTTTATTGCTTTTGGGACAGTTTTTAAAGCTAAACTTCTGTCACTCCGCTTTTTTTTTTTGTGTTTTTCCTACGACAATGGACTACAGTGTGGATCATCTGATGCTTAAAAGTAGTCTTTCGATGAAACTTTCTTTAGTTCATCATCAGCATTCAGTCAGATCATCACCATAGAACAACTTAGCAAGAAAAAACACCCAGCTTTATTAGGACTCAACAAAGACAAAAGCAGTATTAAAGGTGAATAATGTGATGGCGTGCACTTGCTGCCCTGAGGGTGGCCTCTCAGGCTGTACGTGCTTTCAAGTGCAAGGGAGTGGCAGAGCAGAACCACGGCTTTATGTCTTACTTTAACGACACATAGTATATTTTAATATCCTAACATGGCACTTTGACTGGTGAATCATGTGTGTAGGCAACTCTGTCTCCTCGAAATTATATTAATTATATAATTATAATAATCAATTATATTCTAGATGTATGTGTCTTTATGTACAGCGAATATGCAACTGCAAATATGTGTTGAAGAAAATATAACACTGTATACCGTAGTCTAGTATCGTAATCAGGAAATGTTGTTAAATGATGTAAAAAATATAAAAAATTATGTAAAAAAAAAAAAAAAAAAAACGGTGATACTGAATGTAGAAGTGAAATTTTTATTGACAACGTAACTCATCCACAAATATCATAGTTACTACAGCAATATTACACTTTTTAATGGTTATGTTTAGGCACTGGCAGAACTTGGTTAACATTAGGGAAAGATAGAGGTCTGCAGTAATTTGTTATTCACATTTAGCCGAAACCACAATCTTTCCTTAACCTTAACAAAAGTGTTTTTGTTGCCTGAGTCTGGTTACAAATCCAGGATTCTGCTCGTATACTGTACATAAAGTAGGAATGTGCAGTATATCAATGTCTTGTGTGTTAGTTGAAGACACTAATAACATGCATAAATATAGCATGTTCCAGTACACGCATGCACATAATGGATCACACACACACACACACACACACACAAACACACACACAGATGTCTCTGTTCGTCCAGCTGCATCCTGACCAAAGAAACGCTCCGATTGAATTTAAGCGTCAGAGTCTTTTATTTCTCGATGGCTGACATGTAGCCCAGTCTCGCTGACCTAAATACACAAACACAACTGTTGCTCTGTGTCTCCTCACACAACAACCTGAACCTATTTGTTCAGTCGCAGTTATTTTTAGGGTGAAGAAAATTCATTTTTTTTTTTTTTTTTTTTACTCGGAAAATTCATTAGTGTTCACGAAGGCAATTCAGCATGCCTCTAATGTACAGCATTCTGTATGTACTGTATGTTTTTTTGTTTTTTTTTAATCTTTACTCATCCGGGGAAGGTTTGCATGTATTTGAACTTCGACGTGCCTCACTGTTGCACACATACACATCTGGGAATGTGCCCAGAATGACTTCACTCTTCTACTGCAACCCACTGTGCGGTGAGCTAAAAAAAAAATAAAAGAAGAAACTTCTGCATCAGCTAGTGTTCTGCAAATATTATCAAGAGGATGCATAATTAAAAGAGAGCCAGCGACTCTAAATCATGAAAGTTCATGGCTGCTCCCTGTCTAATATACATTCGCAGTTACATTGACATGTTATGCTTGTGGATTCATTCGACTCTTCTGCCTCAAGTAGCATTTTCCTTTTTTCCCGATGTGTAATTTGGGCTTTCGGGTGGAGACATGTATGGGTTGCAGCAATATGGCAGTGATGCATCTACACTGATGATTAAAATAAAAGGATGAAACGCGATGAAATAGCTGAAATAAAACATATGTTTAGATAAGTCTGCAGATATTTGATTCATTTTCCAGCAGCTCTCACTGTCAAGCCTCTTGGAGAAACTTTCCGACCACAACCAGCATGCACATTTGTTTTTAACATTTTTTTTTTTTTCAACATTTGCACAAAGTCAAAAAGCTTAAAAGACCTGATGGATAGAAAGTGTCTGATTATACTGTGAAGTGCAGGAGCTGGTTCATTCGGCAGCAATAATCCCACTGAAGTTCAGTCATATTAGGCATCTTACATTTCCATATGCTACTGATTATCTGAGGAAGTGAGCTGTTTACAGTAAACCTGAATGTGTTCAGATTAAATGTGATATCTTTGTACCCAGCTCTCCTGGGGAGATCATGACACTTGTTTTGACAAAATGTAGTGACCGTGTTTGTCTTGGGGCCTGTGGGCTGATGGGAAGTCAAGTGTCAGAGTGTTTGTTGTGGTGTGACACTGAGGCGAAGGTTTAGTCATCCAGAGGAATGCTGGGAGTTTGGCGCACAGATGAAACATGATGGTTTGGCAGAAGCCCAAGGAGTCTGGGGGCCGTCATGAGGTGTGATGTTTTGTATCATGGCAAGTGTGTGTCATAAAGTGTGTGAGTGTAAGGGGAAGTGTCTGGGACAAGATTTTGTCATATAATTCCATAATAATAAAAAATAATGATTTATGCTCTAACTAAATTTTAACTGTGAAATGACTCACACATTCACATACTATATACAAGCAGACATGTAATACACACTGACGCTTAAAAATAGAAAATAGATAAATAGGGTAATGCATTATACATCATCGTTGCTGACCATGCATCTCCAAATTTGGTCATTTTTTTCTTTTCAGATCAGCTAAAAGATGAACTTTGTCTTTATGTGTTGGGGAAATGTTGCCACAACTTAAGCCAAATAAAGCATATACAATAATATTATATATACAAAACTTTTTTTTTTTTTTTTTAACTCATAAAAGTTGACATTTTGGAGATTGCTGAAGAAAAAAAAAAATGGGAAAACTAAAACTGTAGAGAAACTATAATGACTATACTATAATAACTATAACTATAATAAATGATAATGACAATTATTTCTAATAACTCTTGAATGCAGCACAGATGCCCTCTCGCGATATTAACGAAAGTGAAACAAAATGCATGTCTCTGACCCGCGTCCTTGGCTCGTGCTTCACCCGTCCACTTAGTTTCATGAAAATCGAGCCAGTAGTTTTTTTGTTATCCCGACAATCATGTATTAAATCATGTATTAATGTATTAATCATTGTATTAAAATACAATCCATGAACTGCAATTTATTTACATTTATACATGCATGGGTCGCTTTTAGTTACTTCATATTGCAATGCTCTTTTTTTCTAAATTGTGACATTAATACCTTACAATGAAGCCAAAACGCTGTATTAGATTCCAATGAATACAAACATTGCGTCACCAGTAGCAGCTAACAAACACCCCGTGCAGAAGTCAGACTTCTGACATTGTGTTCCTTCTTGGTTCAGAGACAGATCGTCCAAACAGAAAACAGTTTTCTGTTTTGGCTGCTGCCCTCAGCAGGTGTCGGGAATAATCCTGATGAATGGAGAACGGAAAAACGTCTGAGATGGTTATTGGTGCCAGAAGCGTTGAAGGAACGCGAGATGTTGCGTCGGGAATGCACAACCCGTAATCCCAGAATGGATAATGGAGCTGTAATCACAGTTGTTGCTGTTACACAATAGGCTTTACTTTACTGCAAGGAATGTAGGGTAATAGGAAGAAGTGTGTGTGTGTGTGTGTGTGTGTGTGTGTGTGTGTGTGTGCGACAGTGTTGTAAAATGTCCATCAGTGTTGCAAGACTGAATTGGCCAAAGAGACTTAGGGAGGAGTGAAGAAGGGTGGATACGAGTGGTGATAAGAGCGGAGGGGGCGAGAGAGGAGGTGATGAAGAGAGGAAAAAGGGGGGAGATGGCAGAAAGTTGATTGAAAGAGCTGGTGAAAAAAGAAGGGAGGAGAGAAGATGAGTGGAGAGAAGGAGAAAAGACAGATGAGCAAGTAAAGACAGAAGGAAAAGAGGACAGGGAGAGAAAGAGAGGAAAGGAAAAGAAAGCAAAGGAAAGTAGAGGAGAGAGGTGACGAGGGTGAAACAAAGAGAAAGAAAGAGGAAGCCAATCACGAGAGCAGAGAAGAGGAGAGGACATAAGAGACAAGGAGAGGAGGAGAGAAGAGATGCGAGGCAAGGAAAGTAGGAGAGGAAAGGAGGGAGAGGAGAGGAGAGGACATAAGAGACAAGAAGAGGAGGAAAGGAATCAGGAGAGGAAAGAAAATGAAAGAAGAGGAGGAGAGAAGAGATGCGAGGCAAGGAAAGTAGGAGAGGAGAGGAGAGGAGAGGAGAGGAGAGGAAAGGAAAGGAGGGAGAGGAGAGGAAAGGAAAGGAGAGGAGAGGAGAGGAGAGGAGGGGAGGGGACAGGAGAGGAGAGGAGAATAGAGGAGAGGAGAGGAAAGGAAAGGAAAGGAAAGGAGGGAGAGGAAAGGAGAGACTTGGAAGTAGAGTAACTGATGGGGAGGTTGTTTGGGGAAAACCAAAAAAAGAAAGAATGAAAGCATGAAAAAAGAGAGACAAGAAGAGGAGAATGTTGCCTTTGATACAGGGGTGCTGAGGGGTAATTTCTGTGTGTGTGTGAGTGTGTGTGTGTGGGGCCAGTCTGGGGTACAATAGGGGCCTGACAGGACTACAATGGAGACTCTGTTAGTATGCAGGTAGTGTTGGGGCCACCCTGCAATCTCCCTACATGGCCCCAGGGCAAGACCTTACACGCACACACACACACACACGCACACACACACACACAAGAGCAAGAAGTTTTGAATAAGATAAACTTCAGTGTGGATGTGTACAAGTTTATGTTACGTACGCATGCACGCACACACACACACACAAGTTACGTGTGTGTTTGTACCCACTGACACAGTAAGTCAACAACATTATAGGTGTGTGTGAGAAAACACTTTCTTGTCGCTGCATTAACAACTATGACCAGTTTGCTGCTGGGAGATTCAGTGCGGATGGAAGTGAGAAAACTGAGTGAAAACGTCTTTAAACGTTGACGATTAAAGATTAAAGGTAATATGGAGGGAGTTTGACGTGAGATGAAAGGTAAAAGTTGTTCATTGTCACTGTCTGTTGTGTCTTTCCAGTGTCTAGTTCCTAATGTTAGTCTTCCTTCCTTCCTGGCTAAAAACGTTCCAAGAATGTTTACCTCATAAACCCGGTGGAAGCCTGCGACAGCTACTCATTTTCAAAGGTTAACTCAAAGCGATTTTATTGTTCTTGGGTGCAGACACTAAGTGATAAACACTGATGGCATGTAGAGACGAGACAGAAGATAATAAGTGGTACGATGTAACTACGTGTCAGATGATTTATGATCATTTGGATATGGGAGTTTCGAAAGTTTGTCAAGTTCATGTTGACCAAACGCATTTGATTTGCTACCTCCTGCAACACCCACACTGGTATTGTTTTCACCTCGTGAGTGTGTGCGAGTGTCTGCGCGGCAAAAAAAAAAAAGTGCAGCGTAGCAGGAACTACGACAGAGGAGGTTTTGGGTACTTTACTTTACGTGTCTGTGGACAGATTTTATCACAGCAATAGCGTCGCAACCATGCACGGTGCAGTCGTGTACCTTTACAGGCGAGTAGTTGAGATCAAATAAAAGGTCGAGTTCGAAAATGGGCGTGGCCCCTTCCCCACTTTTACGCCCCTGGACCGGTTTTGCGTTGCCCCGTGACGGCAGACCTTTTCCTGTTTCCAAATTTCCAATTTATAACCCCCACCTTCTCTGTCTACCTGTCCAGGTACGCCGGAGTCGCTGGAGGAGAAGGAGCACCAACTTTCCACTATGATTGGTCAGCTGATCAGTCTGCGGGAGCAGCTCCTCTCCGCCCATGACGAGCAGAAAAAGATGGCTGCCTCACAACTGGAGAAGCAGAGACAACAGATGGAGCTGGCCAGGCAGCAGCAGGAGCAGGTGACGACGGTCTTTACCTGAACTTAACCAAGTAGTTCTGTTTCACAGCAAGTTTAAAACTGCGACCGTTTCACTATGTTAAACAGAACATTTTAGGGAGTCAATGGCAAACAACCTGTTCTGTGTGTGTGTGTATGTTAGTGTGTGGCATCAAAACTGCAGGGAAAGTTACAGATGCTAATGCATGTGTCTGCAGGTGTCAGACAGAGAGAGAGAGAGAGAGAGAGAGAGAGAGAGAGAG
>CALSBV010012175.1:1461439-1551312 GCA_943590825.1 Bovichtus diacanthus | reverse complement strand
GAGAGAGAGAGGTGTTTAGATGAGCTGCTCTTTGTTTTTTTGCTTTATGCCGACACGTTACTGTAGGTCGACGTACGACAGGCTCTGTTTGGACAAGTCCACACCTCCCATCACAACACATTCCACCTTTCACAGCTTCACAAAGGAATGGGGAAGATGGAGAGAGTGAAAAGAAAGACAGATTCCAATATCAGCCAGTCATTTGGCTGTTGAGACTTGATAGGATAATGCCCTACAGACAAACCCTGAGAAATCTGCCTTTAATGAAATATGACATGTGTGCAAATGGGGCGCCGCCTCCTATTCAGCAGCCTGTAATTACATTTCAGAATAAATATACTAAACGACTCCTCAAGAAAAAAAAAAAAAAAAAAAAAAAGGAGGCAGCTGCTTTACTTTTCTGGCGCAGAGTGGGCGGGATCAAAAAAAAGTGAGGTGCTGCCCCTTTAAGGATTTTAACCTCCCGCGACTGGCCAGTCCAAGACTCGACCCTGTACTGTTGACGTCAGATGTTTTTATTACACAAAACTTACATCAAAACAACGGCGTAAGAAATGATTGCCTCTCCTGTCGATGAGCGTTGACGTGTGTGTAGGGGGGTTCCAGAGGCATGCTGGGTGATGTTGGTTGGCCTCGTAAACATGTCAATCTCACAGATCCAGTGTCAGTTAAGAGATTTGTTTAAGAACTCTCCTAAAAAAAAAATCTATGATCTTGAATGCGACACGACCATTAACCTGCCGCACCACACGTCAGACTAATCGCCCTTATTAATAAAGCATGCATTCTCTTTTGGTCTTCACTCTCTCAATCAATGTTAAAATGTATGTTTTTTTTTTTTTTTTTACCAATTTCTTCACCCAAAAAAATGACCCAGCAGATCTAAATAAAAAAAAAAAACCTAAATAATGAAAAGGAAATAACTGGTTAAAGAAACAGCGCAGGTTTGGTTTCAGGTGGTATATTTTTATCTGTTTCACATCCTGCAAAGACCCTCTGGGTTATGCCTGTTGGAGGTTTAATGGGGTCATTAGTTCTGTGTTCATGCTCCCTTTCTTTGAGTAATCCAACGCTGTATTATTGATACAGTAAAGCAGATTTACTCCCATTAAAAAAAAAAAAAAAACAGGAAAAAAAAGAAAACGCAAGAATTTGACAGAACAAAACAAAACTACTTATTATTCGTGTTCTCATAATTATACAAAGCATCATTGTTTTATTAACATTTTCTCTCTTTCTGTGTGTGTGTGTGTGTGTTTGCAGATCGCCAGACAGCAGCAGCAGCTCCTGCAGCAGCAGCACAAGATAAACATTCTCCAGCAACAGATCCAGGTTAGTAGGCACACCTCCCCTAATACCAGCTCACACACACACACACACACACACACACACACACCCTTCTTTCGTTCATTCCTCACATTTTTGAGTTGACTCCTGCCCTCTGCAGACTCCCACGTTTCTTCTTTGCTCTGTCCATCTCTGCGAGGACGCTGCTAATGTTTTCGTCTTTTCTCCTCCGTCCCGCTGATCCAAGTGTCCACTCTTCTTCTCGCTCCGTTATTATTGAGTCACGCGTGATTGGAAAACGACAGTAACGTGAGAGGTTGTGACCTTTTCTTGTTGTCTTTCATCTGCTATTGAGAGGTACGACAGTGACACCGCACCGGCCTTGCGTACGGAGGCACACACACACACACACACATGCAAAACCACACAACGGTGACCCAGTAATTGCTCTGGTTATGGCCGGATCATTTACTGCTGCATTGATCAGTCAGCGATCGATACCCCAGCATCCTCTCGGCTTCCTCCTACTCTTTCTCGTCCTCCAGTCGTCTATTTATCAACGTGTGTTTCCTCTCTTCACCCCGACATGCTCTCCTCTCTCTGTCTTTTATGTTCCTCTCTGCTCTTTCTTCTTTCTATTTACTCTTTTTTTGCAGCTTTCATAAATCCAGCCCATAACAATGACACGCAAAAAAATAAAATGAATATACATAAGCTTGACAAGGAAAAGAAGATGAACAACACTTCTTAGTTATCCCTGATTCTATTTGTTTCCTTTTCTTCCTCCCTCTCTCTCATTCCTACATCTGTTTCATCGCCACCTGATGCACTGAGCCTCGTGATCCGTGCACTGTACATACAGACATAGTTGCCAAGAAATTACCACCAGCTGCGAGCCAAATGCTGGTAAATTTGCATGCTGTGCCTGGTAGCCATGTGGGAAGTTAACCAGCTTGTATTTTATCGAGTTTTTAAAAAAAAATATTTTAAGTGGTTGGATTGCTGCTGAATTAAATGGGCTTGTGAGACAATCTGAATTCACTCGTCTCCGTACTCCGTTTACCCCCCATCGGCGGCGAGCTTTGGATCTCCCTGTGCTCCGGAGGTGTGATCTAGTTAACGAGAGCCCCCCCCCCCCCCCCCCCCCCCCTCCTCCCCTTTTTTTTTACTTTCCCCCCCCCCGCCCCCGGGGGGGTGTTTTTTTTTTCCCGGCCCCCCCCCCCCCCCCCTCTTCTTCTTCTTCTGCTTTTTTATTACGAGGCCCCACCCTTGGATCTTAATAAAGCTCGGATCGGACTTGATTAGGCCTCTAAGCCCCAGGGGAGAGCGAGACCATAAAAAACGAGCTCCTACTCGGATCCTCTTCCACGCTGTGAAGCACGGATACTGTGTCATGTTTGGGTTTGAAGATGAAGGGACAGGCAGAAAGAAAAAAAAAATCGCTCTTGAGAGCAACGTGTTATCATGTAGAAGTTCAGAACCATCTGCTGTAGTTTCAGGAGAAACCTCTTCTACTATATCTCCTGTTTCACACTTACTTTCTACGTTTGACTTTAAAACGACTTCAATCTGCTGTTTGGAAAATGTACAGAAACGAATGCACGAGAATGATACGCATCACAGTTGGATTTGTGGCAATGTCTTGTTATTTTTTTGAAAACAATAGCATTTCTTGGTGAACAAACCCAGCTTAGTAAGTAACATATGGTCTATCTACTGTACAGAGGTTTAGAATTATTATGGCTAAGCTCCAGGGCTTAGTCACTGGAGTAAGGGCTGTTTACGCTGTGTCGGATGTGTGTTGGCTTTAAACACACAGGCAGCGCTGCACCGGTCTGTTTCCACTTATCAAATCCAGACCTGAGCTCCTCTCAGGCCAATACTCTGAGGAGCTGACCAAATGCTACTGTTTCAGCTGAAAAGAATAGGCCTCAGTGTGGTAAAGCCACTTTTCAGAAGTGCCGGTTGTTGTTCATATCTTAATTTGAAACACTAAATGTTGTCCAGATGGAAAAAAAAAATAAGAAACCAAGAATAAAAAAAGTTCCTGCTCGAAAAGTGGAACAGTTGCAACTCCCTGATGTGTTCGACATGCCAGCTGTTGCATCATCACGGCAAATAAAGTTAACCAACCTTCAGTAATTAATTAGCATTCATTTTATGAATCATTATCATACATTTTGAAAGTTTTATAGATCGGCATTAAATCGAGCCTCGTCCTTATCTGATTTATGAGCGGAGACAATAAAACCCCAGTGGGAAGCTGTTTCTACATTTCTGTCTCTCATCGCTGCTTCTTTCTCTTCTGTCCGTGGCTGGTGTCAGTGTGTTTGTCAGTAAGTGGTGCTGGGATGTAGGGGGGAGCGCACTGTAGTTCAAAGTGACCCAGGTTTCCTGTCATGTGGTTTTAAATGGTGTGGAGAGCCAGCGGGGGATGTCCACGGGTTAAAGAAACGCTTCCGATGGCCCCATTCTGATAGATATGGTTACACACACACACACACACGTACAGGCACGCAAACACGTCGAGAAAATGCACTGAACAGCTGATAGTAATACATAAAATACCAAAAAAACACACACACAAATATGTACTTACACATAAAGGCGCATCTGATACTAACTTAAAGTGGAGACAGCTGATTTTACTGCAAAAGCGCAACACATGCGGACAGTTCATATATATTCCCCTGACACACGCATGTACGTGCAAAATGCAAAAAACACACATGTGGGCAAACACACATACTTACACACACACACGGTGGCGGTGGGCCCTTTGTGTGTCGCAGGCAGAGCGACCCAGCAGAGCGACCCAGCAGAGCGACCCAGCGCAGCCTGCTGCCTGACAGGCATGTGTCTTTGTTAAGTCAGTCCCTATAATGGCTCTCATATGTGGCCCATTTCCTTCGGGCCCACAAAGGCACAGGCCCTAACCGCACTGCCCGGGCCCTAGCTAACGGGCTAATTAATGACTGCAAAGCCGCACTCCTCCTCCTCCTCCTCCTCCTCCTCCTCCTCCTCTTCCTCCCTCTCTCTGTTCTTCGTTTATAACTCCTCTGTCTCCTCCTTCTCCTGCCCTCCTCCTCCTCTACTTTATTCGAGATTCCTGTTGTTTTCTGATTGTTTTTACCTTTCAATTTCGTCTTATTTTAATTTCTTCAGTTCCATGATTACAGTGTGCTGCCCCCTGTTGAAACGTTGAATTAAGGGGAAGATTTTGGTTTTGACCAATATTCATACGCTGAACTTTTGACACAGAGCCTGCAGTTTGTGACAGCTTGAGTTTCAAATGCGGTCATCTATAGTCAAGTAGACACTTTCACAAACAGCCCGGCAGATATTCCACATCGCAGTCTCTTCCTCTCCGATCATTGTTTCATCACCGTTGGTTTCAATCAAAGACAGAAGCTTTTCTGGAAGCGCTGACGTCAGGTGAGGTACTAAAAAGTCGGGGGTTGCTAAACCTGTGTTCAGAAAAGTAGACACGCACACAATAATCCACACACACACACACACACACACACACATGCATAAGAACTAATGGAGCAGGCAAATGGCTGTTAGATAGACAGGCAGCTCCTACGTCAGCACATACAGCTTCAGGCACAATGACTCGGAAAGCCATGGAAGGCCCATAACGTCGATTGGACTCACCAGCTATGGAGAATGGCTAACTCTTGACTTTACAATTGCCCTCACTCCAGTGTATTAACCTGTGTGTTAGCCTATAGAAAAATGCTATAAGCATACAGTAATTCTGTGTGCTTCAATTAAAATCACCTCGAGCGTCTTCAATGCGCTCTCATGGGTGTAGCAAGATGGGCAAAGAACGAACTGTGTAATTATTTGTAGGTATATTGTGTTCTTAAAGCCGCATTAACGTCCGACCACTAGTGGAAAGGGACACTGCAATAAAGTGAAAGAACTTTTCCCTGGTTTACCATTAGCTTATCAAGTTAGTATGGCTAACATTGTGCTATAGATTGTGTTTAAAACTCCTGAGAAAAAAATATGTTTCTGCTTTTTTTTACTTGTTTAAGGTTACCTCATCTCACTTTTTTTTTTTTTTTTTTTTTTTTTAAAGCTAAGTAGGAAGAATGTCTGCCTTGTTTGAGCTTGTTTGCTTGGATCAGCTGCCTACAGTTTTCAATGAGAGCAGTGAAACTCGACTATACATTCTACACGCAGGCTGGAGAACCGAAACAATGAGCCAAAAATGACTAAAAGCTGAAAGAAAAGCGTCTAAAACCAGCTGCGACTGTTGGTGTGCTACACAGAGTATCGGAGTTTCATTATTGCGGCCAAAATAATAAAAAAAAAAACCCGATATGATCGCAATATTAAAAAAATATAATAATGCTATCAGTCAAATTCATAATTTTTGTACATTTTTGATATTTTTTCTGCATCCATTATGCCAAATTGTGCTTCCACACAGCACTTGTCAAACAAAAAGTGTAACTGGCATCATAATGGTTTCTTGACATTTGTTTTTTACTGGAATTTAATTTATAGAATTTGTATAATACACACACATATATATTTATTTTTTTTACTTTTTGTCACTACAATGCCATTTATTGTGGTTACCTGTTTCCCATTGGCTGCAGAGTGTAACAAAGCATAATTCACCTGTATGAATTTGCAGATTGTTACCTCCCGTGTCACGCGTGACTACCTGCCAACTGCACAAGCAGACGGCTGCGTTTCTTTCTCCTCTCTCCTCCTCCAACACATCAACGTACACACACACACCACATACGTACTCATTGCCCCCTAACCCTGCTGCCTGTACACAAGAGGACCATTAATTCTGAGTGTGTGTCTGCGCGTGTACACATGTTCCTTGTGCCTAGGTGTGTATGTCCATGTGTCTGGTGGGCAGTTAGAGGAAGGGGGCCTTGTGTTTTCTTAGGGGCTGTGCAGAGCGGGCCCCCGCAGCACCACCTTCCCCAGTCCATTCATCCAGCGTCCAACCCCCACCCACCCTCCCCTTGGTAAAAGAAGATCTTTGTGTGTTTGCGCTAGTGAAGCAGCCCCAGTCAGTCCCAGTGTTCCCAAAGGAATACAATGAATGGGAGCATTTTGTCCTACTCTATAACCCCCCCCCCCCACACACTTCTTTCTTCTTCTTCTTCTTTTTTTTTTTTTAGCCATTTGGACAGACAGACTCGTTTTTATTCTCTCTTCATTCCCTTTTCTCCGTGTCACAAGACGTCGGACAGCTTGTGTCTGTGTGTGTGTGTGTGTGTATGTGTGTATATAGGAAAAGTACCCTGAACCTCCAGTGTGTGTGTGTGTGTGTGTGTGTGTGTGTGTGTGGGTGTGATGGGTGCCTCCCAAGCTATCAGGCTTTTTTTGGAGTGTGACCTAAACAACTTTGTGTGAAGAACTGGTCAGGTGACGAACACATGTAACTGCACGCTTACCGAACAATGCTAACTGTGGCTAATACAGACGTCTGATGCCCTGTTGTGGCACGGACGTGTGCTTGTACACACACACGTATACACAACTTAATTCCAACCCCAGAACCAAATCTTAAGCCTCGAACGGCACTTTGATCGAGTGAAGACCAAACAAAATGTCCAAATATGTCTCCTGTCCATGCAAAGTCTAGAGCTCTTAATGGTCCTCATAAAGACACAAGACCAAGACTCTCACACACACACACACACACACACACTATCACATCTGAGAGGCTGGAACCCACGAATGCTTTATGCTTGCTGAATGCATTACACGATTACGCGATTGTAAAATTTGTTGTCGATTAAATTTCCGTTGATCTGCTCATTGATCAGCTAATCTTTCCAGCCCTTCAGCAAACACATGCAAGTCAAGGAAGTTCCTGCTCATCTCTCTCTCTCTCTCTCTCTCTCTCTCTCTCTCTCTCTCTATTTAGTCATGCTCTTTGAACCTCCCTACCACAAACCCCTTCCACCCTCCCTCGCACACTCCATAAACATCCCAGAGGACGGTCATCTTATTCAACCACGTAACCCAGGCTGCAGTACAAATGCAAAGAAATACTACAACCACACAACATGCTGATTATGTATATTTAGTTTCTAATGATAAACTGTCCCAGGAGGACAATGGGCGGGGTCAGCGTGGTTAATTAATTGGCAGTAAAGGAGATGAATGGAGGTGGATGGCATTGAACAGAGTTAAGGAGGGAAACGGAGAGAAAAGAAAGGTGTCAACAAGCGTTCGTCTGAAAGAGTAGGGAGAAGAAAGGATCAAGAGAGAACAGGAGAGAAGTAGGAACAGAAATATTAAATGGACGATGGAAGAAAGAAGAAGCCAAGATAATAGTGCGATCAGCTGGAAATTGATCAAATACAGAGGAGGAAGTGAGAGGATGAATTTAACTCGTCTCTAAAAGCACAATGGGACAAAAAATATTAAACCTTCAGAAGTGAGAGACTGAGAGGAAGAGGAATTATTCTCCAAAAATAGAAACAGGAGATAAATAAAAACAAGAAAATGCTGCGGATGCGCAACAATGCGAGAATAGAGGAACACTTAATACAATCTGAATAAAAACAGCAGAATTTAACATTTTTTTTCTGTGTAGCTATTTCATAAATAAACTGAAATATAGCAAATTGCAACATGAATGCATTTTTTCAAAACAAAAAATGACCTCCCCGATAATTTTCATTTATTCTGCTCACAGTTTTTTCAACAAGAATGGGAAACACGAGCGATAAAAGCTTAATTTTTAATGCCTTTTAACAGGTGTGAAAATCTGAAAAACAAATAGGAGGAACAGGAACCTAACGAGCGAGAAGAAAGTCAAAGAAAGACACAAGAGAAGGAGACAAACTATGTTACAAGGCTGTAAAGAAATAAAGAAAAGTACGAGATGAGGGGAGCGATGGAAGAGAGAGAGACAGAGAGAGTTAAGCACAGACAGCCCTAATAGATTTCCGCAGGCTCATCTTTGATATGCTCTCCTCAGTTCGAGCCCTCAGCGCCTTAATTCAGTCGAACCCACAGTTTTTAAGAGTCTTTCAAGCCGACATGAAAGGCGGCTGTTAGTCTCTCTGTTGTTTTAAAGGCATTTTGTTTCACATTTTTACACTTGTCTGTCAAAAGTGTGCGTCTTTATTTGTTGTTTGGTCTCCGTTCTTTAACTCTTCAACTCTTCAACCCTGCCGAGCATTTATTTCTTGAAGTTTGTGTTTTTTTTTGTGTTTTTTTTTTTACTTTATGTGAGCGTTTGGTGTTTGTCAGCAGTATTTTGTGAATTTCTGTGAAGCGATCTTTATGTTTATTCACTCTTTTTCCATTTCTTATTTTTCAATCAGTCTTTCTTTCTTCCGTGCTTCTTCTTCCCTTCATTGTTTCCTTTCAGTTGGACTTCAACTTCTTTCTTCCTCCAACTTTTCTTCAATTTCCATCATTCCGTTTTTCTTCACAATGTTTTTTGTGGTTTTTATCTTCTTTGTGTGTTTTGCCTGGATGCAGCGTGTAGGAGAGGTTGTGTATTTGTCAAGGTGATTTGATTTACCTTGTCCTATTTTCGTGTAGTTTCATGTAAAGACTTCAAACATCTCTTCTCTCTCTCTCTCTCTCTCTCTCTCTTCCTCTCAATGTCTCTCTTCTCTCTCTCTCAGGTCCAGGGTCACATGCCTCCTCTGATGATCCCAGTGTTTCCTCACGACCAGCGCTCTCTGGCTGCTGCCGCTGCGGCACAGCAGGGCTTCCTCTTCCCACCAAGCATGTCCTACAAGCCAGGTATACAAACACACACACACACACACACACACACACACTGATCAATTGCCCGAGATAGATGACACGCTGACGAGTGTTAAGGAAATATATGTTTTCTGGATGAACATTCACCCGCCTCACACAAGAGCCCTCGACTCTGACAGTTCTCGTTAACTAGAAAAAGAAACAGCGAGTCTCTATTGCTCTCTCTCACACACACACACACACACACACACACACACACGCGCACAAACACTGGGATCCCAGTCTATGTTAATGAGGTGTGTCAGGTGAGGAATGTTCTGGAAATGAGCGGAGAGATTTACAAGCTCTGCTTGTTCACTTCAGGAACAATACATTGGACACAGCGAGGACTGGAATGTCTCTTTTATGGCGTGCTGAAAGCGTGTCAGTTGCTCAACACATCTGCAACATGGAATTTCACACTTTCTCACACACAAACGCACACGCACACACACACACACACACTGAACTATGTTCTCCTGGCATGCACCGACCCAACAATGTACACTTAAGGATGATGCGGAGAGACAAAACGCATGCATTCCCCAAAACAAAAAGGCACTTGATGGATTGCATGGATGTTGCATATGTTCAGCAATCCACAAGGATTTTGTACAAACAGGCGCAACCGAACGCAGCTCACAGTCACGCAGAAACACTCTTACACAAATACACAGTCTTCTTATTGTAGGATTCGCAGCACCACCTGCTTTCTTCCTCCTTCCTCGCCCTTCACACATTCCTTTCTTCCATGCATTCTTCCAGGTGCTTGTCTGACGCTGTGCACTTCAATCCCTTCATACTTCATACACAATAATCCTTGTTTACGCTTACTGCGTGAGCATTCACTCCCACAAGGCCGCAAAGAGAGGCAGAAATGAAGAAATGGATTAAAAAGCCATTATTCGTCACTCTCCTTTGACTTCGGTCTGTTTTCAACAAAGGCTCGGACATGGAAAGCCTTTCAGGGACAAACAGTAGGGGTTATACACGGTGCTCATATATGCATTCATGAGTGCATCCCAATGAGGGAGCGCTGGACTTGAACTCTGATCGCCCAAGTCTCAGTGAGCGACAATGAGCGTTATTAACCTTTGAATAAAACACTTGTGACCCTTCATGATTCATTTGCCGTGAATAAAAACATGAGCACAAGAGAGGAAGGAAGGAGACAAAGGGTGAGACACGCACAAAGAGACAGACAGAGACTGGTCGAAGGTAAAGAGCAGGTTTAGTTCTTGTGCAGTCTCTGCCTCCCCCCCACCTCTCGCTGAAATATGTTTTTGTTTTTTTCAACAGGTGAGAATTACCCCATGCAGTTCATTCCATCTACAATGGCAGCTGCAGCGGCGTCTGGACTCAGCCCGTTACAACTACAGGTAAGACGAAGACACCTGCTCTCCTGAAATTTCATCAAAATCACCAGAATATCCCAATTTTTATATATTTTTTTGTATTAGGGCTGAATCAAAGTTTAAAATGAAATTGCAAAAATGGTGAGTTATGTCTTCCCTCAACAAAAGTATCAGACAGTGGAGACAAGAGCAGAAACAATGAAGTGGTGAAAAGGGTGTGGAGGGTTGGTGGGCGTGAGAAATGCTTCAGTGTCACCTGCATTAGTTTCTCAGCTCGTAAGAACTTAGGAAACACAGGAAATAACGACTTTTTCTTCTGTTTTTTTGGCAAAACCTCTTCACATTTAGCCATGACTGAAAGCTCAAATTGCCTGTATTGTTACCTTGAACCAAAATCGGTTCACTTGCTTAAAACTAAACTAAAGGAAATGTCGTGTCTAATTTATAGTGTTGTGAGAAAAAAACAAGAGAGATTACATCATTTTGGCGTTGGAAACTGTGTTAGAGTAAAGGCCAGCAAAGCAAACAAAAGAAGTGTCTCTTTAATATCTATGATGATAACTCGAGTGAGTGTTTCACAACCAAATAAACAACTGCAGCAGAAAGCAAGTTCCACAGCAGCAGCAGGAACAAAGACGTGCGTTTGTACACTGAGAAAGTACATATGTATTTAATCCTGAGGGTGTAGCCAGCAGTCCAGAACCCAAGACAATTTTTAGTAGATACATAGAAAAGAGTAAAGATAAGAAACATTGGCAAACTAAATGAAACTCGCCCTGAGTTCAAGTATATAAAAAAAAAAAAAACATAATTCTCCAAAGCCATTGCCGAATCAACTACACAATTGTGATTTCATCTATACCTGGTGCATGAAACCTTTTATCATTGGTATATGTGTTCTAGAGGCCAAGGTTCTTATGAAACCTGCTGACTGTCTGGTGGATTTAGCGTGGGGAAAAACATCGGCAATACAAAAGAGAATAAGTAGCTATTTTGCATGAGAAATGATAGCTGCCGTGACTGCAACAACAGAAACTCAAAGGAAGGAATGCCACCCTGTGTGATCTCTGGAAGAAAAAAAAAACACCAATATGAAACATAAAGTTGCCACTAAAAAGATAATTTTCCTGCTAGTGTCATTACTTCCTGACTTTGTTTATAGTCTCAGCTGATCCAGAAATACCCCAAAAACATCCATAAGAGCAAAATGTTGACGGGAAACGAGGCTCAGATCACAGGCTTCTTTCTAAATGAATTTTAGAGGAGTTTTTTTTCAATAAAACAACATGACGTGTTGATCAAAGATGTGTCTCTATAGGCCGACGCTAACATGCTAGTATGCTAGTCCGCTTATCTGCCGCCTGTCAGCTGTGGCAGACAAAAGCTGTTATGATGAATCCCGGAGGAATTCTGCCCCACCAGCACAACACCTGGCCCAGGCAATTCATCAAATATTTTATTGCGACTTGACACCTGTGGTTTGAGAATAGCACTTAGCCATAATGGTTATCATAGAACGTATTTGCAAAGAAAAAAAGAGGTGAAACAAAAAGAAAAAAAGAAAAATGAAATCGCTTCTCCCTAAAGGCGGTTTTGGAATTTCACAACACGACCCCGTCACCCCTCCTACCTACTATCAGTGAAAAGAACAAAAGCCCTCAAAAGCTTTTTCACTGGCAAACAATATTGCTTCATCATGTCAGTCATTACCATAGCACGGCTTTTGGAGGTTACAAGAATCCTTATCTCAGTTTATTCAATTTGTATTGTGGTTTTCGCTTATCGAGGCTCTCATTAGGCGCTATTGACTTAGCAAAGCTCCGTGCTGTGCTGAGGGGATCGGAGCCGCGGCGCAGCCTATCTCCACTCCTGGCTTTGAAATGATCAAAAGAGTCTCTTACCTCTCACACGAGTGAGAGGTAAGAGGATGAATAATGTCGGAGATGCAAACTCATTCACATTTAAACACTGCTTCAGACATGGAGAATGAGAGGCAGAGAGGAACCTGAATGAAAGAGGAAGCTTCTCATCACAGCGTTGGCTGAAATGGAGTGGGAGACTGGGGAAAAGGAGGAAGACACAGGGCGTGGGGAAGTGTTCGGGGGAGGGAAAAAAAAGGGATGATTATATGAGGAATTTAGTGAGACGGAGGCGCTGGCTTCCAGCACATGTTTAGACATTGTTTTGACAACAATGCCTACGCCAAAAGCAATCATGATGAGATTTACGAGTTGTACTTGTTTGTCTCTTCATCTCCAAAATGTGCCAGTGGCGCTCTTTGTTCTACGGTACAGTAGCGCTCGCAGCGTGCAGAATCTGAGTGCATGGATACAATACAAACACCTGCATGGTGTAGGCCTACTGCTATCCAGTGGAACAGCCTTGCAATTAATGCTTACTTTGAGAAGTTACTATGGTTCAGCTGCTTGAAGGGAATCAACACCCTAACCCTTACATACCTGTACAGACACGTATCATGTACAGTACAGGATGCATCTTTTGCTTGTTGGTGTGTCGGAGGGTTTGACCACTGCAGGGTTTCCCTCCAGGACATTTGTTAGTAATTGAGTCATTTGCCTTTACTTCTCCCAACTGTTTCCCATCATGCAGAGGAATGGTTCCATCAATTAACACGCAGCGAACATGGGACGATCCATCATTGATACACACTGATGCATCTCCTCTCGTGATCAATTAAGTTGCTGTGCAGCTGTCTGAACAATAACTCATTGTACACATGGCCTTTGCTTTACGATGTAGCACCGCTGCTTGTTTTCTCCTGATGTTATCCAAAGCTCTTTATTTCAGGTTAGTTCACCTCTGCTACTATATATCCTGCAGGAGACCCTGAACTAGCCTGATTCTTAAAGCCCTTTGGCCTTCATATTGCCATTGCAGTTACGCTCTCTCTCTCTCTCTCTCTCTCTCTCTCTCTCTCTCTCTCTCTCTCTCTTTCACAACTCTGGCTCTGCTTTCTTTATTGGCTCTGCCTTTTCGGAGGTCAGGGCCAATGACAGCGTTGAGAATGTCACTTTGTGAGTGGATGTTTTCTTTACCCAGAGCTTTACTTATATTGTGTATTTACTCACTTATGAGAACTGTCTCTTGCCTTTGCTTCCAGCCTTGACCCTTTGACTCTGTGCTGTTTGTAGCTTGTCATGCTGCTGATGTGTGAACTGAGGCCAAATGCATTGCTGCCCTCATTAAAAGACGTGCACTTGCAGTGTACAACATGGAATGCGTAACTTGGTTGAGGTACATTTATGGTGTAATTGATGTAGTTAGATGCATTAAACAATACAATGCTGCTTGTCAGTTGGGATTTAAACAAGGCACTACTGTAAAGGCATCGTAATGTCTTGACATTGGCAGTCCAGTGCACACTCTGAGATCTTGTCTGCTTTTAAGTGTTTTTGAGTTATTAGTCTCAGTTACGCTTCACTTCTGAATGGCATTTACTGCGTGTGCGACACTGTGCATTAGCCTATAAAAACAAAGCATTATAAACACACAACTACACCGTGTTAGTTCTGTGCTAGCGATCACCTCTGCTCCACACTGTAGTCACAGCTGGCATCAAACCATTTTAATGCCAGCTCTGTGCTCAGCACAGGATGGACAGATGTTGTAGACAGATTCATCCAGATGTTTCGATGTTCTGCCCCGTAGAAAGCCTTCAGGCAGCTGCCCAGCACTGATGGTCAAGTTGGCAAAGACTGGCATACAGAGAGAGCATATTCTCAGGCAGTGAGCATTGAATTTGCACAAGCTACAAGAGCTTTACTCTATCTCCATTACATTGGAATAGACAGTAAAGGTTCAGACGGTAATAACAATATTTTCCTTTGTTTTATACCTTTATCAATTGAAGAAACCTACCTCGTCAAAGCAGGATAACAGACATATTTGGCAAAAGCTTGTCCTATTGTGCTTGACCCATCATAACCTGACCTGAAAGTTTTGATAGCTCAATGGCGTGCTATCGGCGTGGGAACTTGATCAGACCAATTGTTTCCAGAGCCTCGGAGCAGACCCCTTCACAAACAGTGGATTCCTGCTGAAGAAAGGCCCCCTTTGTCGCGGCTAATGCGAGTGAAATACAGTTGCTTAGCAGACATTCTTGTTGAAATCATAAGACGTCTCTCGCTGTCCGTCTCTATGTTCTGCCTATTTCTGTTTCTGTGTCGATGAGGAACAAACTTTTGTGCCCCAGAGTCATGATTTCTGCCCCGTTGCCAACAAACAGGGATTATGCCAGAATGGCTTTCTTTGTCATAAAACGAGGACAATGATTGGAAGGCAATCAATTTAGTTTTTCTCCACTTAAAAAACAAGCATCTGTTCCATAACAGAGAACTGTAAGTGAGATAATGGATGTCTTTATGCAGCCTGCCCCTCTGTGTATCTCTTTCACTGTCTTCACTGTCTGTGGATGCAGCTAAGCCTCCAAGTGCAATATTTAGCCTCCGTCCTCCGCGTGGGCCAGCTCAGTGGCAGTCGATCCATTTCCCCCTCCTTCTCCTCCCCCCGCAAACCTGCTGAAAAAGACAAAACCTCATTTGTTTTGTGTCCTTCTGAGATCGATAGCAGCTCGACACTAAAAGAGGCCAGCTAAAGGGATTCTCCACTCAGTCCTAATGGGACCGGCTGGTCTGAGCACGGAGGAGGCTTTTGGCAGGCTACAATACAGCAGTCCGGACGGTGCTGCCCCCACCCTGACCACAACAACACCACCTTCTCTCTGCTTTCCTAAGGATTATGCCAAAGTAGACTTTTAAAAAAAACCTTCTGACGATCAGAAGGGCCAAAAATGACAGACTAATCATTTGGAATTTAGTCAAATTAGCACTAACATCCAAAGGCCAGTCAGATAGTCTGGATAGCTGCGTTGTGGTTCGAGGCCCTCTTTGTCAATTTGCAATTTAGGAAATTGCGGCATTGTCTTCCCTTGGGGGTTGACTGAATGGCGAGAGCTCGGGTTGGGATTGTTTACGCAGCACATTGGACTCCCCAGTCACCAATCAATCTCTGAGTGTCTTTAAGAAACAGAGAATAAATAAGGTACAAGCTCTCAGTCTTATGTTTGTTCAACAGTTCCCTCGTGCTATTTGGAACTGCTGACGGCATCGCTGCTAACAGCACAATACCAGTTTGTGTGTTAACTTTGCACACAATATGTGTGTGTGTGTGTGTGCAGGCGCGAGTGTGAGATCCTAACTGTGTGTTTTACCTCAAAGACTCGTGCGTCTGCTCCAGCCCCTGCTCCCCTCAGAGCTGTAAGAATATCAGGCATCACCAGAAGTAACTCTGCGGTCGGCTTGATTGACACGAGAGGCCTCACCACCAGCCATTCAAGGCACATTCTTACGGGGATCTCATATCGCCAGGGGTTGGCCCGAGCACTCCTGGTGCCTTCCAAGGAAAATAAGCGGCGTGACATCAGGGCTTTGTTTCAACGGCGAGGCCCCTTCTGTTTGTGTTTAATATCGCTCCGAGAGAAGTGGAAAGAGGGCCAGCCAATTTCTCTGGCCCCAACCACTGAGCCTGGCGCTTCGGCGGTGAAGCGACGGTGGTCTCGTGTGTCTGCAGCCCAACACTGTCTATCCCCCTCTCTCTCTTTCTCACTATTGAGCACTCTTTGCTTTTGGCTCTCCGGTCCCAAGAGGCTTTGCAGTTTTGACTACAGGGAAATCAGATCTCACAACACTGGGGGCCGTTTAGGCCGAGGGGCCAGATAGTAAAAACAGAGAGAGAGAGAGAAACAGAGATGGAGATGGTTGGAGAAGATATGAAGAGGGATTTTGGAACGAAACTGAGAGACAGAGGGAAAAAGGAGACAGTAAGAGGGAGATCAAAAGAGAGGACAAAGGGAAGAGAGAAAAGTAGAACAAGAGGGAGAGTATAGATGAGGTGAGAGTAATGAAATGAGAGGAAAGCAGAAGAGAAAGAAAGAGATGAGGGAGTCTAAGTGAAGGCCAGCCACGTCTGGGTGGTTTTCCTGAGGACAGGCTCTTTGATACTCCAGCACTCACACTCCAATGCATTTAGACAGGGGTTGACAGTGGTTTCAGGCAGCGGTTTGTCTGGCTAGCTAGCTTTGATTTAGAAGACCCTGGACTGTGGGCCGAGTATTTGACTCTTTGATTTTTGTTGGATGGAAAATCAGTACAGTTTTTTTTTTTTTTTTTTTTGCAAAATTGAGTGTTTTTGTCCAACCCTGAAGGCAGATGGCGTATTCTTTCCAAGTCTTTTTTTTTGAATTTTTTTATACGTTTTCTATTATTTTTACATTATTTCCAAATCTTTTTCAATTGATTCACGACCAAGATGTAATTGCTGTGTGACATCACCTACTTAAAAATGATTGTCCACTATTTGCCTTTTGGATTAACGTTATTTAAGAAACGTGATTGTCTAAACTGTTATTGCAAGGAATAAGAATATATGACAAGATTAGTCTCGTGCGTTATTGAGACTAACCGTGCATTTCTTTTCATTTATTTGACTATTATCATTTCAGTTTAGGGCTCTGCTTTGAAAGTCAAGACTTAAATAATCAGAATAACAAAAGAAAGCCATATGGTTGACATTGTTTTTTGAAAAATAAAGGAAACCAGCCTTTTAATATTAGCAACACTGAGCCATGCTTTGTCTAATAAGCTCATTTCCATACTTACACATTCATATTTGTGCAGAACCAAGTACCATAGATATCACATTTTTATAGATAGAGTGAAGTGGGATTCAAGCATTCAAAAGTGTTTTAAGTTATTGTCTGCGTTCATTCTGGATGCAAATCGATATACAAGCTGCTCCCAGCATCTGTGGAAAGAATAAGTGTCAAAGATGGATTTTAGATGATTTATTTGAAAAGAGGATGTTTTGCTGGAATGCCTCCCTGGTAAATACTCATTCAAAGAAATCTGAAAAAAAATAAACTCCTGTCAACGTCAGATCTAGGCGTGTGTGTGTTTGTTTCCATGTGAATTTTGTTTGTGCTTGGCTCAGACACTCATGAAACATTAGAAGATGCGAGCAGTGTCAGGGGGAGGATACAGCAAAAAAAAAAAAAAAAAGAAAAAGCAACACATCAGGATGAAGGGCGTGTGGGGCACAGAAGAAGAGAATGAAAGAGGAAAGCCACTGACGAGCTGCTGGCGAGCGATGTTAATAGCCGGTCGGTTTTGCTGGTTTCTTCCCCTTTTTTGCAGCAGCTGTACGCTGCCCAGCTGGCAAGCATGCAGATCTCACCAGGAGCCAAGATGGCTCCCCTCCCGCAGGCTCCAAACTCCTGCGGTCCCCTTTCCCCCTCCGCCCTGAAGAGCGAGAAGCGATCATCCAGTCCTGTCACTCACATTAAGGTGAGTCCATTGTCCAAATAGTTCATGTGGAATGGCAGAGTTGTTTAAATGATCCAACAGGATTAACAACACCCACGTTGACACATTTGCTGTAATATTTCAATTCAGGAGATGGAACAAGTACATTACATTACATGTACATGTAATAATGTAATGGAACAAGAAGCAGTGGGCAAACACAACAGCACCGTTGACTATTTTCCAAAAACAAGCCACTGGGAATTAGATATGTATAAGGGATATGTATGGGGGAAAAAACAGTGTCTCTATGGTGTAAAATAACAAACAACATGCTATGTCAAAGGAAATAGTGAGTTCAGAATATGTGTGATAGGAAAACACACACGAATAATAACGATGATCAGTTCAAGTAAGAGTGAGAGGCTGGAAATTTGGAAGTTGTTGAAACAACAAACTGAGCATGGCCCTGTACTCTTTAGTAGACAATTAGAAACAGCTTATTTAAAATGTGCTCAATGACACACACACACACACACACACACACACACTGACACTGGCGCTGGCTGCTGTTTGGCAGGAGCCCAGGCTCCTTCACTGGAGAGAGCGTACGCCTCATCTTTACTCGGCGACGAGGCAGTAATGGAAGCCATGTGTGTGTGGGGCACAGCTGCAACCGGCGTCACAATAGACCGGCGTCAGAGCTCACCGCACTCGAACAGTAGTGCTGTGCTCCCAAACTCCCCACCCTCCGCTAACCCCCGCACACGCTCTGCCCACCCCCCACTTTGGCATGCCACCCGCAGCCTAACCCCCCCCCTCCCTCCCAAGCCCGTCCTAACTCCTTTTCCTTCTCAACACTTCCCTCAGCTGAAGCTCAGCTCCAAATTAGATCCATGTTCATTAAGCGTTTGCTGCCAACACAAGAGCTGCAGTCAAGCCGTGTTGACGTGCGTTACACCACTTTTCCCTTTTCCAGGGGATTCCTTATGTGGATCAATGCGGTCGTGAACCTTTGATAAGCAATAGAGGAATTGCACAAAGGTCCCATTGTTCAGATAAGGAAGTACACTGCAATGTCTTTTCCCTGTCATGTTCTCAGAGGTTAGCGCTGGAATTCAGTTATTTCAGGGCAACAACCTGATGGGGATGACGGATCAGTCAGTGGGACTCACTTAAGTACTAAAAGCACTTCAAGGAATACTTTGGACAAAATTGAAACGCAGTGGCTGTGGTCATCTCAAATTGAATCAATGAAACATCCGATGGTGACCAATAGTCGCGCTGGATACCATCCCAAGCTTCTAGTGTATTTAGCAATAGCAATATTAGTGAAGTAATTCTTGGAACATACTGTGCCTATGGATGTGTTCAATGTGTCCATTTTCAGAAGGATTTCAAACCTTCATTGTTTATATCTGTATTTGTTTGCGAGCAGTCTTCTTCTTCTTCCTTGCCTTTGTTGCTGAATTACTATGTTTCTTGGAGAATTAGTCACCGGATGTCAATCAGTGGAATAGCGTGAAACCACTTCCCGCGTGTCACGTATTAGTCGTACTCTTTGTACGTCCATTACAAGTGTTTGTTTTTACCACTGAGGCTCAGATTGTTATTAGAAGTGTCTGACAACAAGTCACATCCTGATCCATTAAACACTGTTGCGTCCGCTCTGCTTACAGGAGGAAGGATCCACACAGCCATTGAACCTCTCAGCCAGACCCAAGACAGCCGAGCCCCTGCGCTCCCCAACGTCCCCAACACAGAGTCTGTTCTCCGGAAACAAGACCAGCCCTACAGGCATGGGCAAGGGCCGCATCCCAAGCCCCATCGCCAACATGGGCAGGAACAGCTCTCTGGGTGGGTAACAAACACACACATGCACTTTTACACCAGTGTTTCCTTTACCGCTGGGTGTACGGGATGGGCCACCGAGCCCAGCGGCACTGCTGCTCTGCTGAAAATAAATACATCAGAATTGGCTTTTTCTGACATGTTCAATAAGAATCACACGGTCTAAATGCTGCCTCACTATGCCAAGAAAGAAATCTGAGGGGAAACACTGACGCACTCTACACATGCGTTGCTGTCTCGCACACAAACAAAACAGTCACACACCAACGTATTGTTCACATCTGTACTGTACATCCATCCAGAGCAAACATGTCCTCACTCCAGTGTGAAACTATTTCTTCCCCTCAACCGGAAAAACAAAAACATCGGCCACCCAAAACACCTCCCTCCTCCCCGCCACACACAGACAAACCGAGCAGCGTAGCATGCGCCTGATAGACTGCAGACACCTCAACCCCACGAGGAGACCTGTGTGTGTATTCGCGTGTGTGTGTTTTTGTGTTTTACAGGAGTCCAAAGCCCTGTATTTAGCCTCAATGAAAACCCCAGCAGCGGAAGCAGTGAAACCCAGCACACGTTATTTGGTTTTTAAGAGCTTCCTCACATCATTGTCTGCCCGCGCTAGACCTTTTATGCCCCTACCTCTGCTATCTGTTATTAAGGCCAATCCAAAGCCTCTCATTATATCCCCCCAGAAAACAATTTCGCCAGCCTCTGGAGTGGCTTTGAGGACGCGACGCTTGTGTTCCCTGCAAAGTTATTTTTTGCCCATTTTAACGGCCACCCAAGCATACAGTGCTTCCTACTTGTCTGCTAATTAAACGAGGAGGGCGACGGAAACTTTGCATCCTTTTATTTATTTATTTTTTTTAATTCTTCAAATGGGTATCAAAATGGGTTTCAAAAGTGTGAAGCGCGGCACATAAACAAGGGGGAGGAGGTTCTGTCGTGTTTAGACACATGTCGACTGGAAAACAACTTTAGCGACGTTTAGCCCCATTAAGAGTTTGGAAAAATCCTGTTTTTACACAGATGTTTAAATATTATTCAATAGGAATTAGCATGCAGCCATTATGAATTTTTGGTATAAATATAATAATATAAATATAATAATATAATATAATATATAACATATGCACCAAACCGAGTTCCTCAAAGGATTGTGAATTAACGGCATCTGACTTAAAACCTTCTGGTTTGTTAAAACTGACAAAGAAAAAACTCTTGCACATCTGTATTTAGAAACCAGTGGCCGTGTGGATGAACTTGGAGCATAAAGGCTTTGTTCAAGTAGTAAACGCAAGTTTTACAAAGGTGCCATATATAGAACCGTTCTACAAGGTTATCTGTGATGGCACACGTTCCAAGAACTATTTTCTGGTACTTGCTTTGTAAAGATTCAGCAGAAATAACTTGACTTCTTCATTTCGCTAAGACGCCTTAAAAAGCCTTGAAAACGTATGAGCGATGGAGCCCTACATTAATATACAATTTCCTGGTTGGATTGAATTTCACAAAGGATTTCTTAATTTGTGGGTTTATCTGTCCTACGCTCATAGTTTGAATTGGCTTTGTTTTGAAAAAGAGATCTTTTGAATCATAATCTGATGACAGCTGTTGCTCATGTTGCCGGGTTATTGCCAATCAATCAAAAGATTGTTTTTTGAGTCAATAAATCTCACTAAGAAAGCTTTTTTTCTTATGTTATCTTAAATTGTTTGCTCTTTACTCATTGATATTTGATGTTGATAAAGAATAGATTTCTGTCATCGGTGAAGGGAGACAGATCTGAAGCCCCTCCTCTTGTATTGACGCCACACGCACTTTGCTCTCATGTCCTGCCACTCAAAGTGACGGACGGTTGTCCCTCTCTTCTCTCCCGCCCCCCCCCCTCCCATCCAGACATCCTGTCCAGCCTCAACTCCACAGCACTGTTTGGGGACCAGGACGCGGTGATGAAGGCCATCCAAGAGGCCAGGAGCATGAGGGAGCAGATCCAGAGGGAGCAGCTCCACCACCACCAGCAGCAGCAGCCGGGACACCACAGTCTGGAGGCCAAACTGTCCGCCCTCAGCAACATGACCCTCCACAACGGCAACAAGGTAAGAGGGACAGACATGTCACGCGTGGCCACGTAAGAAGATTCACAGACACACTTCACTGATAAGGTTTATAAGAATGTCATGGTCTAAATGTGGCTTTTTGTTTCATGTATGAAGCAAGAATTCGGATTCAAACACTGAATGCACACACACACATAAACGCCACGAATGCAAAGACATGTACGGTACAGTTCGGGTGACACACACACACACACACACACACACATGTGTCTAATGAAGAGCAGTTGAGCGTGCGAGCTAGTGACATTTACCCAAGTGCTGTGCTTTTTTTAAGGGTCATTTTCTGATTTACTGCCACTTGAGTATTTCAATTTTATGGATTTGATCAGCTTTTAAAATAGGAAGTATGTTGGTGATTAAATCACTCAACAATGTTAAAGTGCATGTAATAATAATTGAATACTCTAAAAGGGACTGTTTTGTATATTAGGTATATTTAATTTTGAAACTTACAGTAAGTGCATGTTGCTGATAATATTGTTTCACTTTTACTTAACTGTGTAAGAACAGCTCAGCTTTGCTCCAAGAGTCTGCACAACAAAGTAATATAATCATTATAAATTGAATAAAGTCAAAAGAAATGACATCAAAAACCTGCTAAATAAGTAAAAAAAAAAAACTATACAGCTCTGTTTTATTACATAGCCATCAATTTTACAAACACACTTTCTACACATTTTTACATAGAAGTAAACTTTTGAATGCAGGACTTTAACTTGGAGTATTTTTACATGTAGTCTCACTACTTTTCCTTCAGTAAAAGATGTGAACACATCAGGAGCAGCATGCAGAGCAAAGTGGCGAGGAGCGAAGGGAAAGGATCTCTTTTGCGTTCACCCCTCAACGGCATTCAGATCCACGTAATGTTCACTCTTGATCCTTCGCACACAGACACGAGTCTGCAGAAACTCCTCCCTCCTGTGTCTTATTTTCTCCAGTATTTCATTGGCCGAGTGTTCAAGGTTCCTGCTCAGCCTATGCATGAGCCTGAAGAATATTCATGGCTGATATTTGGTGTTGTTTGGCTCGGGCTCCAGCTCTTGAGGACTTCTCTTTTCTCCTCTCATCTTCACGGCCACCCAGAAGCCAACAGCTTTGAAGAGGGAGCAGCTGGGCCAATGACAAGTGATGGTTTTGGTGTGTGTGTGCGTGCGTGCGTGCGTGTGTGTGTGTGTGTGTGCATGCTTTCCTTGACTTAGACTGAGTGGGTGTTTTTTGGGAGAAGGGATGGTGTTAACATTAGTGTGTGTGTGTCCGTGTATAATGGAGTCCAGCTCTCCACTTGCCCTGGAGGGGGGATCCCGGCCTCTGGGTTTTAGCCCAATTAAAGGGCCTTTCTCGGGGAATGGACTTCCCCCCTCCATGCTCACCTCTTCCCTCGCTCATCTCTCCCCCTTGGGCCGAGGGAGACAGGGCCTTTGTACCAGGATCTCATATCCAGAGGGACATCCATATTCCAAAACATCTTCAATCAGCCTGATCAGCCAATCACAGATTCAAGGGATCAGACATTCAGTAAAATAGGGAACATGATTAGACCGGCGCTCCTGCGCAATTGATCCCATGTTGCTTGCGAGGATGAGGAGAAGGAGGAGGAGAGGAGCTCATGAATATTTTAGGGGTGGATACTTTGAACCCACCAACCCCAAGTAGGTCATGATTGGTGCACTCCAAGGATAAGCTGTTTTGATTTTTTTGGACTTGTTTGCTTCGCATCTTCAGGAGGAAAACATCCAAAATCTGGCAAACGATACCTCTGCTGTACTTACCCTCAGTCCCAAGTTGATTTTTTTATAAGTCATTATGCTAGTAAACACTGAGAAACTCACACATATAAATTATACAACAGCCTAAACTAATAAATTGTTTATTAAGATTTAATTTGAGTTGTCTGCAGCAGGTCTGCTGAAAAGTCCCGCACATTTTCCCGAATAAGTTTGTGCTTAAAAGAGCTTTTTTGCTTTTAGTTAACTTTGAAATGATCAGAGATTAAGGTGAGCATATTGCAGGGAGAGCCCTGTGTGCTTCTCAAGCTCTATATTTTCCAACTTTATAAGAACAAAACCAAAGCAATGCAGTAATTTGGTTTATAGCTCCATGCCTCCTAATAAAAAGCTCATTTGGAAAGTCTCAAAGTAATTGTTTCCGGTTTGAGGACGACAGCAGGCCTTGGTGTTTTGTTGTCAGTTTGTTATTCGTTACCTAACAACAGCAGCTCAAAGACTCTTTCTCTTAGCTTTAAATGCATAAGTTTTTCTTTGGGACAGAGAAGTGTTTTTTTTTGTGTTTTTTTTTTTTTTTTTCTTTTTCTAAAGCACTCAAAGGCTTTGCTCTGTCTTAAACAATTCATGGATGGAACTTGCTGGATAGTGCGAGTGTGACTCACCCGCTCCACCTCGGGAGGCAACGAGACCAGCTCTTTTTCTTTACCTTGGATTTATGTGTTGTTTTCTGTTCGTCAAATAAATTTGTTACACAAATCCTCGCTCAGAAACTCTGAAGCTCCGGCCAAGCCTTTCTGTTTTATGACATTGTGCTTGCACAGCACGTTGGGCTCCTTTGGTGGGAATGAGACAACTGCTGTAAACGGTATCTCCGTGTAATATTGAATGTTGAGCTATTTATTGCCAGTGCTGAATCGACTCAAAGGGAGTCGTCGCGGTGACGTCTGAGTGTGTCTGCGTGTGTGTGTGTTTGTGTTTATTTTGCTTTCTGTTTGTGTATTTCTGTCCCACAGCGTTCATTTCAAGCTTAGACGACATAGACATTTCCCTCAGAGCTGAAAGTGATCCTAGGCTCCTTTTGTGTGTGTGTGTGTGTGTGTGTGTGTGTGTGTGTGTCCTGGCTCTGCACTGGCCTTGGCCATGTTAATGTCATTATAGCTGGTGTACAGACGAGAGGCCTGGCCAGTTAGTGGCATTGTTGAGTATCACCTTACGCTTACGTTGCTTCCAGCTGGCCCGCGGCTGCCAAAGCTCACTGAAATAGCAACTGTGTATGATTGTGTGGGTGAATGCATGCATGTTTGTGTGTGTGTGTGTGTGTGTGTGTCTGTGTCTGTGTCTGTGTGTGTGTGTGTGTGTGCGTGTGCGTAAAAGCTTTTGCACTTTTTTCCCCCATCTAAACAGCCACAAAACACTCCCTAAGCCCACTTAAAGGAAACACCGAGTTTTTAAAAGAGTTTGGCACATTACTCACTTGACATGTTTTGGATGAAAACACCAAAATCAACCATGTGTCCCTGGGCGATTGTTCACTCAGGCTCCAACTAATTGGTATATAAAGTCATGACATGTAGAACGTAATTCTTCTAAGCCTGCATGTTACAGTTATCTTTAAAAATGAGACATATCTGCACAGCTTTGTAACGTTTACATGAAATATGATGATGAATAATACACTGCTCTGAACCACGAGGGACTACTTTTCCTGTTTCCATCGGAGGTGGACATGGTGGGTGATGGCAGCCTGAGTGCAGGTTAATCTACAGGCCACATAAAAAAAGGAACACAAACAGTTTTTTTTTTTTTTTTTTTGATCGCTCCAAGATCTGTTTTCTCACTTTGGTTAATGCTGGTTATGCAAACAACCACTAGACAGACGGTTCTAAACTGCACTGAATGACGGGGACGCGCGGATGTTTTTTAGTGTCTGTGCTCACGTGATTTAACTGTTAAGTTGACAGAGCGGAGAGAGAGAGAGAGTGGACACAGCACAACTTAAACTTACCCAAAAAGTGAAGGTTGGAGCTCCAGCGTGTACAGTTAACCCTCAATACAAAATGTGCCATCAGAGTGAACAGCACTTATATTGTCCTTACCACACTTCCTATAAATCATACATTTTTATACTTGTTAATTAGAAGTTTAACTCGCAGGTTTTTACACGAATGCTCCAATAGCCCTAACCCTTTGTTTCTTGAACATGCACATTTCTCTCAGACGGATTCTTAACATCTTAACACAGTTTTGAAATTTTCCAGATCTCAACATTTTAGGGTCTTTAATTTAATGAGGCCCATTATAGAGAAATGTATTTTGTCTGTATCCTGCTGAATAAAGTTGCTTGGCAGGCTGCAGTTTCTGTTGGTGGAGCAGAGAGAGTCTGGAGGAAATGGTTGTGTAGAAGTTTATATTGGCTCTGCTGGTGAGTTCGGTCTTCGTAGGAAGCGAGCCTGTTAAACCGACAGCTCAGACGCTTCCAAGTCTTGATTAAAGGTCACCGTAATGTTGCTGTATTTGAAGCCTGAATGATATACATTATTATAATGTATACTACAAAGCTGAGTCTGGCACCTGCAAATAGACTGTTGAGTGTCTACTTCTTTTGGGGTTGGAGCCTCAAGGGGTGGAGGGCTGGTGGTGGTGTTAAGAGCTATGAATAGGAGGAATGGTGAAAAGGAGAAGGAGAGGAGGAGGAGGAGGAGGGTTGGGGGGGGGGAGGGGGGAGAGCAGGGCTGACTGACAGCTCTATCGAGGCAAAGTCTGAAGACGGATAGAGAGCAAGCGAGATGAAGAACATAGGAAGAGAGAGGGGCCGTGGGGAGGGGGGAGGGGGGGCTGAGGGGGTTGATTGGTCCGGGAGGAGACAGTAAACGGTTGTGGGTCAGCTGGAGGCAGGCCGGGCTGGCGGCAGGCGAGTTGTAACTGCGGTAATGAGCTCAATACGGTGTGGATAAAAAATTTAAAAAAATAAAAAAAACAACAAAAAAAAAACTGTAATGTTTGGAGCGTCGCCGTAGCAACGAGGGAGAGACGCAAATGCCAAGAAGAGGGGAGACCAGGCGGAACAAAAAGAGTCGGGTGTCTCTTAAATTTAGAAATATACATTCGCCCAGTGGAAGCAACAGTGTGTCAAACACACGCAGCCGGGATTTGTTCCTGTGGTGCTGTTTTTGTTATTTATCGAGATATTTTTTAATTAGAAGTCAATCTGTTTCTGCTTTAAATCTATCTTTGCCCCTGCTCTTCACAGTGTTTAATTAATTTAGTTTATTTAATTTAATCCTTGATTTGTCACCTCGCATGCTTTGAAGTCAAGTGCTGCTGTTTTTGCTCCTTTTCAGACCTGTGTTGAATATGTGAAGTACGTGATGGGTGGGTTTCACTGTCACAAAGCCATTCAGGTGCACACAAATGTTTTTTCCCTTCAAAAGTCTGCTTCTTCTTCACTGCAGTTGCCTGAACATCAGAACTCTAAAACCTCTGGCTGCTTCAAACCAGATAATCCCTCAGCGATGAGGACAAAAGTATTTAGAGGAGCATCCATTTTTGTACACAATACAAATAGATCCTCATGAAACGGAAAGGGGGGGAAAAAAAAAGTCTATAATGTTTCTCCAAGAGGCAGCAGTCCAGTATCAAAGCAGCAGGCGCGCAGGCCAAACCTATTTCAATCTTGACTAAACGATGCAAAGACAGCTCCTTATTGCATTTGCCGCAAGAACTTTCAAGTAGACCAAAAGCAGACCAACCGCAGGGAATATTTGCAAGTTTTGACCCAGGTCTGCTGTTAATCTGTATTTTGGATCAGTCTACCTCTATTGATGCTGTCCTAGTCCATTTTCCAAAACTCCCAAACTGTACCGTGCCTTTGTTTCCCCACCGGTCTCCTCACATTCACCGGGAACATTCGTATGTCTTTAACTACTGCGGATGCTTAGAAACGAGGATCTGTGGAGCATCTGACGGCGCTACAGAGCAAAGCAGGGAAGCATCTTTTTCAGAACTTTACATTTAAAGCAAACGTTTAGAGCACCAAACTTCCAGAAGTCTGAAAGTATCGAGCAACGAGCTCTTTCCCGCAGGCTATTGTTTGGCATTACAAGCTTAAAAAGAACTCAAACCCTTATTCTTGTCTCTGGTTTAGTTTTCCACTCCTGTTCTCTCTCTATCTCCCTCTGTCTCTCCCTCTTTCTCTCTTTTCTTTAGTCCTTTGTTAGGCGGTTGCTTCCTGCGGTGAGCATGGCACTGCCCAGGCACATGTTCTGTGGTGGGCCTGATTACAGCCCTGCCGTAGTGCTGACATTGGCCCGCGCCTACTCCTCATCTATAAACACACACACACATATGCGCACATACACGCCGGCCCCTAAGTTCCACCAACTCTGCCAGCGGCTACCGCGGCATGACTTCACCCGGCAACCATTCCTTGCGTCAAACAAAATGCCTCTGTCACCAGAAAAAAGGAGGAGAACCGAGAGGGAGGAAGAGAGGGAGAGGGAAGGCAGGGAAGAAGAGAAGAGAGGAGAGGAGGAGTGTGGATGTGCGGTAGCTGTGCGGAGGGTTCGATGTTTTCCACCACAGTTTGGGAGCGTGGTGGGGTAATTTTAGCTGGAAGGCCCCAAGGCAGGCTGCTTGTAGAAGTTATTTGTCTCAGAAGTGGAGTGGCAGGCAGACGGCAGAAACGGAGCGAGCGCATGATGATGGGAGGCTGGGGAAGACGCTGGTGATTAGCACGGTCCTCCGGGGCTTTGACTCGTCTCTTAGCTTATCGCATAACCAACATCATGACTCATTTTCCTCTGATACTGTACAAAACAAAAAGTAGCGAAGCTGCGTGAACATAAACTGCTCATTTGTTGGGGGGGCTGTGCTCGACTTTCCTCCATGCCCACACGACCCAGCAGGGACTTTTATTGTCCTTACGGTCACAGTCATCTCCAACTGAATTGGAAACTCAAAATCATTTCTTTTTCCGCAGCTCGCGTCAGCAGTGCTGTAGCTCCGTCATATTTATTTGCAGTATATTTTTCCTTATGTTGCAGGAGCGGCTGCACTACGAGACGCTGAGCCAGCACCTGGGGAAGCTCGGGGAGGATGCTGGGAAAATGGTCCATCGAGTCATTGACCTGACAAGACCAGAAGATCTGGATGGTACGTTTCCCTCCTTCGTCTCTTTTTCTAGCACTCTTCTCATAGTTTCTTTATTTATTTCTTTGCCTTGATTTGCCTACTTTTCTGACTCTTGCACTCCCCATTAATGGTCGCGTATAATCTCGGTAATTCAGAAATGTGTGCAGATGCACAAAAGACATCATAGCATGTTAAGGCTGGAGGGATATAAAAGGAAGGAGTTGCTGGAGTTTTGAGAAGCAGAGTCTCAGCTAAAAGCGGTCACATCCTGTTCAGACTAAATTGATACCAGTGACCCTTAACTCCGTGGGCCCCACATAGAAGAGGCCCTACTTCTAGTGTTCTGCCATCTCAGAAAAAGAAAAAAAAAAAAACCCACAATAAAGAAGTCATCCTCCAGAAAGCCAGAACATGCAGGTACTCAAGGAATACAAATATTTATTGTGCTCCTCAGGACGCTCCGGTGAAGGACACCCTCAGCAGCTAAACAGACTGTTCAGTGTCAACATGTTACGCTCTTGAAACATTTTGCACTGTTATTTTTTTTGACTGCAAGTACATGACAAGGGGCTGAATTTCTCCTTTTTTTCCCGCAACAAGTGTTTGGGACATAAGATCCCACCCAGGTACAAGTATGCAAACAAGCGCGAGCGAAGACGGGCAACAAGTCCGTCTGAAGTTCACTGCTCAGAAGAATTCTCAATTTTTTTTTTTCATGAATTCATGCACTGCGTGTTGCGTGCAGTTAAGCGGATACAGTTGTATAAAATACCTTCTCTAAAAGCAGTCTAAGGTCACTGACTTGGTGTTCATTTTTTTTCCCCTCTCCCAACCCACCTGCGCCTCATAAAGCCCCACTGTTTACAGGAGATGAGGAGCGCTCATTGTGATTTAGTTTGGAACGGCACTAAACACAGCAGCAGAGGCACCGAGATGCTATCAGGGGGAAGTTGATATTTGTGTGAGCATGTTGAGGGCATCCCAGCAAGACCCCCATCAGACTTTTGTTATACATCCTCTCCCAAGGATCAGGGGGTGAAGAAACAAACAGGAAGGGCTCATCTATATCAGCGCAATATCCTGCATTTTAAGCGTGAGAGTATGAAAGATTAAATGTATTCAGCGACGGGTATATACTGTAGGGCTGCGACTACCGAGCATTTTCTTGATCCAAAATCCAAAGACATGTTCAGTTTAATGTGATATAAAACAGAGAAATCTGAGATATTTGAGAGGCTGAAAACAGCCTTTTTGAAGAAAATGTACTATATCGATTATTAAAATTGTTATTTTTCTGTCGAGTAATAGTTAAGTCTACCAATCGTTGCAGCGTTAATATTAAGAATATTATTTGTTTGTGTCACGTAGGGAATAATATCACGGAGGCGCGAGTGTTCAGGGAGGCGCGGGGCAGGAACAACGCCGAGCCCCACATCAAAAGGCCCATGAACGCCTTCATGGTGTGGGCCAAAGACGAGCGGAGGAAGATCCTGCAGACCTTCCCCGACATGCACAACTCCAACATCAGCAAGATCCTAGGTGAGATTTTATGGATTCGTTCAACCCTAACCCTAAACTCCTACAAATTCCAGGCACAAATCTACAAATCTAAATTTTGCTTTTTGGATAGTTTATCCTCGTTACTTGTGGGTAAATATGCAGTTGAATTATTTTTGTTTGTCATTTTTCTCCAGAAAATGTATCAGTGTTTTATGTTGAATATTAGAAAATAGAATGCAAAGAAAAAAAAAACAAAAAAAAAAAACCCTATTACCTCTTTGTAGTTACTTAAAGAGACATGGGCACGTAATCAGCACTTTATTTTCATGTGTCCCCCCATTTTCCTCTAGACTTTGTGCTACTGGCAGCATTTCCTGAGCTGTTCTTGACCTCATTTACTTAAAACCACGACGATCAGTTGCTTTTCCCAACATACTCATCGCCTTGTTCTCAGTTTAAACCGATCTTTTGAGAAATCTCTGTAGTTTTTAGTGAAAAAAAAAAGACATGCATCAACACCTCACAGAACTCATCAACAAACAAACTATTTGCTTTCGTCCACTATCTTGTTCAAAGGCACATTTTAGCATTTGCCAGTAAAACCTGTAAAAAAAAAAATAAAAATTCTACAGTTCACAGGGTCTCTTACCAGCAGGCTGCGGACTATAAGAAGGACTAGTGTGCTTTTAAACCTGGAACACTTCACACACAGAGCTCCACTGTGTCAGCCTGACTACTGTGATGGATGCATTCAGTTATAAAGTAGCCGTGTTGATACGAACCTCCTCGACACAGATAGCCATTCACACGGTGCTGAGCACAGCGGTTGTTCGTGAAATGTCCTGAAGACCTCCAGTGTCCGACGCGGGGCTCTGGTGAGCTCGAGGGTCGCTGAATGTAAATGCTCCTCCTGAGCAACATTAACAAATGGCTTTTTCTTAGGTGGGTCTGTGTGTTCCTGGCTTGAAGCTTTGAATGGGCTCTGATTAAAAGGGGGCTCCTTCCTGTTTGATCGAACGCCGCCTGCATTTATATGATGTATCATTTGTGTAAAAATGTTCCTGAGAATCTAAATTTAATTCAGATGTGTATTTTCTTACTCATGATGAATTTTACAGTCAAATACTAATACTGAGATCCTGTTTGCGGGAAGCTTTAAGAAATGGTTTTCCAGTAGTTCGTCAGAAAAAGCTGAATTTAAAGTGCACAATCGTGTCTGTGTATATGACTGCATGTGTACAATGCATGTCTCTCCAACGTAATAACACAGCTGGACTTTGGGGAGTGGGTGGAAGGCTTAAAAAACTCCTCTCTGTTTCCTGTGTCACAAAAGTCCAAGACTAGTTTGTGATAAACCTTGATAAACAGAGAAGCGAGGCGGGGTGTGTATAATCAGTTGTCAGAGTGCTCCGCAGATGTGCTTGCGTTCCTGCGGTAATGGGCCCGTCCACTTGTTCAGAAGGTCCTCTTACCGGGGAAAATAAGAAGTACACAATGTGTCATTCTTCTTGAGCCAAGAGGGAGCAGAGTGTAATCCACTCCTGCTTTTAAACAGCCTCAAAACAGGTTAAAGACTTGATGCTGTCTGTTCACATGACAACATCCGACCATAAAAAAAAGAAACCTGTTTAAAGCAAGGCTCTGTGACTCTTTTGTATGTTGGTTTAATGTGAAGCTGAAGTGATATTACGTTAGCATCGTCTGATCACTGCTCCGGTGCTAATTACATCTATTTCAGCACAAAGAGTTTAGAAAAGCACGTCAGGTCCCTAAATGTAAGTTTAAATTGTGTCACTCCCTGTAATTCCTCACTTAAAGTCTGCAAAGTTGATTTCCCGAGTAAAAACGAAAAAAAATAGACGGAATTGAAACCTCAATCATTTTTCTCCAGGCTCTCGCTGGAAAGCCATGACCAACCAGGAGAAGCAGCCGTACTATGAGGAGCAGGCCCGCCTGAGCAAGATCCATTTGGAGAAATATCCCAACTACAAGTACAAGCCGCGGCCCAAGAGAACGTGCATCATCGACGGCAAGAAGCTGCGCATCGGAGAGTACAAGCAGATGATGCGGTCACGACGTCAGGAGATGAGGCAGTTCTTTGTGGGGTGAGTAGCAGGAACATCTGTCCGTAAACATCCCGGTTAGATTTCTGTTTAAGTGCTTCCCCCCTGGTTTTAAAGAAAGCTGCAGTGAACACTTTGTGTGGAAGCGTCATGTGTAGAAATGCAATGACTGCGCGTTTGCACTAGAATTCTATAAGTTACAGCAACGTTGTGTAATAACGGGGTCTAGTTGTCCTCCATCCCCGCGTGAGATACAGTGTTAGAAGCTCTTTACATTTCCTGAGATGGGTCATTGAGCACAAGCCTTGGATCACGCAGGCTTCGTGACCTGCACCTGTGACCTCGCAGTTCGGTTGGCCCATCATTCTGCTCTGAATGTGTATGAATTTAGCCCACATTAGATAGATAAAATATAAAGCATCCAAATGTAATTTATAAAGGAATTTAGGGGGCATTTCAATCAGGTATTTAACAAAAGAAAATGACAGTATGTTGTTTCTTAGCATTATATATGAGGTCTTTTTGCTTCATGTTTCACAGTATCAATATAAAATACATTTTCTTAACTACATCCATTTGCTCGAAGGTTGCGGGGCGACCCTCAGGGTTTATGGACCGTTCATGAAAGCTTTCTTCCTGGTACCTCCTGGCTGTATCTGCAAAAGCCTTTAAACATTTGCTGAACAGAGAGGGGAAAAACAGTGGCATTGTCTTAATAGGAACCAGCCATGGATGTGTTTAAAGCCATCACAGTGGCCTGTGCTTGAGATGGATTTACCAGAGGCCACGGCTTTGAATAGGAGCGATTTTTAATAGCTTGTCATTTATTAAATTAGGACAATGCTGGGCGCTTGCGGGCAGTGAAATTGGACACAGACAGACATAGTGGAATATGAAATGTAAGCAGATGTTTGAGAGGGAACGAGAGTGAGGCAGACGTCACGGGCTGAATGCCACATTTACTGTGTGTGGTCAAGTAAATGTAGAAAAAAAGCTTATGATTCTCCAGGCCTGTTTTTTCAATCATAGCTAAATCAAATATATACTGGGAGCCCGTACACAACCGGTCTCTGGCGCATTCTAGATAACTAAAGCGATGTTGTTTTAAAGTGTTTAATGTGAAAATGAGTCTGTCAAGAGCGTACGGCGGTAATTGTTTCAGGAGATAGAGGAGGGAAAACTGTTAGGTGAGAAAAGTGACAGCAATTTTCCTGCTTTATGTGGCTCATTTGAGGAGCCAGAGGGCCTGTTTGAGTGATGTGCGTTTACCCTCATTCCATCTATATCTTAGCAGGTTATTTAGCCGATGCTGCTGTGAGCTGGCAGGGAGAGCTCCGTGCTACGACATGCCCAGCCAGAAGAAAAAACGAGGCTTTTAAGTGGCCTCAGAATTAATCTTTTGTTCAAAGCATTTCGTTCAAAGGAGGTTATAATGAATCAGAAGCCGATCAAACGCCGATCCGTCCACCTTGTTGAGTAACCGGTTGATCATTCAACTGTTTCATAAAGATTTTCTGTTGCTTTGCCTTCGTAGCCGTGTCTGTCAATTGGTCCACAAACTTCTTTTTCCCAGATTGAAATATCTTAACTATCTGTTGGATTGCTATGAAATTGTAGACGGACATTCCAGAAGACGTAAAGCGATGCTCCGAACTTCCCTCCAGCGCCACCATGAGCTTGACAGTATTGTTTCCATGAACAGTCTTGACCATCCGATGGAAGAGCATGAAATGTGATACGGACGTTCATGTCCCTTGAGTCGTATGATGGTCCCCGAGTTTGTCCACTACGTAGCTTTACGACAAAATACCTGCAGAACTACTGCTGTTCCCATCGGCCACAGCTGTACTTTGTGTTTGGAGCTAATTATCACTAAAAACTAAGATGGTTCAAATGTTAAACGTCATGTGGGCTTGTTAGCATGCTGACGTTAGCATTTAGCTCAAAAGCTTCACAGCCTCCCCGACGTGTTTTCTTGTACTTTTCTTTAATATTTAATTTTTTCCACGTTGTTTATTGTGTATTGATAAACTTCTGTTTGATCCTTTACCGTTTTATCTTCTTTCCTTGTTTCTCAGGCCTCAGCCACCGATGGCTCTCGCCAACACCCCGGGCGGAGTAGCAGTTTACCCCGGCGCCATAACCATGACAACGACAGCCACGCCGTCCCCACATCTGACCTCAGACTGCTCCAGCAACTCAGCCAGCCCTGAACCCGCCATCCCTGTCATTCAGAGCACGTACGGGATGAAGTCCGAGCCTGGCGGCGGAGGCAGCAACGGCGGCGGGGTCGGAACCTTGGATCTGCCCAGCGACCCAACCAACGGAGACGAAGACATGGACATGTACGAGGACTTTGAGGACGAGCCCAAGTCAGACTATAGCAGCGACCATGAGACACGGGAGGCCGTCAGTGCCAACTGAGCGTGCTCGGGGTGTCAGTTGTAAAAAGAGAAAGAAAGAAAAACTCCCGTTATACTCAGAGACACTTTTTAAAAACACAGTTTATTATAGAGACCTTCAGGCAAACTTTCAGGACATGTTCGTCATGCACTGAGCACGCCCAGACAGGATTCAAACTCAGTGGACATGCTCAGAAGGTTCTTGGACAGTATCTTGATGGACATTTGAAGGAGAGGGATGATGGAAAAAATGTGACCCAAGAAAACCTGAACAGACATTCGGACATCCATCTGATAATGAACTTCAGCTTTCTACACTTTGACAATCTTAACAGGAGCGGATAAGAGTTAGAAGAGAGAGAGAGAGAGAGAGAGAGAGAGAGACAGAGAGACAGAGAGAGAGAGACAAACAAAATGGGACAAAGGACAAATGAGCGAAGAACACATTGCTGTGTGGTTTGTAAAGAGCATGCATGGATTTTGAAGCATCAGGAAATGGTCTTCAACAGCTATTTGGTCTTAAATGTTTAAGGAGTGATTTAGTTTTTATCATTATGTATTTACTTTTTTGTGCTTTTGTTTCCTTTTTTTTTTTTGTTCTATAGACTTTTTTTCTGACAGGTCACTGCCTGTACAAACTCTGGACTGTCGGAACTTGAAATTTCAAAAGTTTTAATATAAATCCTAGCTATTGTAATCTTATAGTCTTACTTTTGTTTCTTACGAATACAGTGCATCTATATCTTGTTTTCTGACAAACTGCTTACATTACATTACTGTTAGTTTTTCTTTTTTTTTTTTTTTTTTTTTTTTTATATCCCAGCTCAGGTATGATGTGCCAGCTTGTGAATGTGTTTTTTTGTTTTTGTTTGTTTTCATACAAAAAGAGTGGTAGGACTTTTCAGACTGTCAATGAAATAAAGGGAGCAAAATCCCTTATATCACATTATTATTATTATTATTATTATTATTATTATTATTATTATTAATATTAATATTAAGTAAGTAAGTAAGTACCCAGGCATTGTACAGATTTACTTCAAATGTGCCAAATCTACATTCACATTCACTCGGGATGTTGTAGTCTTAACTTCCAATGCTGCAAAAAAGTCTTATACAATCAGCTTTTTCTATCTGAGGAGATGAGTTCCTGCTCGGTAATCGCTGGCTCCCCTCCTGGCCCAATCACAGGCAGAGCTCAGGGAGGGTGTGTTTTCATCACGCTCGCCCAGTCACACACACACACACACACACACACACACACACTTCAATCAGAAGTTAGAAGAGTTCTGTTCTTCAGTTCCACTGCATTGGTGCTTTCATGAACCACATTGCCCATAGTTCCTTGAGGCCAAACACTTAGCAGATTGTGCTGTAAGTGCAGTATGGTGAAACCAAACGCCGACATTTAGCATTTGAGTCAGTCCCTTTCAATCTGGCCAAAGGTACAGACATTTTTTTTTGGCTTAATATCTCCTTAGACGCTTGAAGTCTCGAGTCTTAAAAGTGTACCTACAGCTTTGTTCTTTCAGCGTCATATGAAAGGGGATGAGCAGCCCCACAATTACCCTACTGTAGGATAAGAGTTTTTAATATTCTGGATCCCTTCACTGTATTTTGAATTGTGTTTTGAATCGGTACAAAAGTGTACAAAATGTTACTATTTTTATTAGCCTGTTAATATTTGTACATGTCTTCTCAGCATCACGCGGGGAAGATACACCAAACTTGTGTTTTAAAAAATAATTTATATAGTTGCAAAAAATGGGTTTAAAAGGTCTGTTATTTTAAAAAGGGTACCTTTTTCTACATTGCATGTATATTTTGAAGACGACTAAATTATTAAGAGCACAATGGAGGAAAAAAAAAAAAAGGTGCATCGGCCGAACACCAGCCAGAGCGAAGTGTTCCCACAGTCTGGACACAGACTGGTGGTCCGCACCTTTTCTTTTCCTCTATTTTACTCAAATGTCACATTCTTTCTCTGAAGACACATACAATTTTTACTTTTGTCTCTTTTCACCACACTGCTCTGTTCAGCTGTCAGCTGATTCACACGTCTTCTGACTCCATATTTCTGACCATATCTGGCAGTTTTCTCAGCTGGGACTGAACAGTGGTTTTTGCTTGCGTCACAGTAAAAAAAAAAAAAAAAAAAAAAAAGAAAAGAAAAAAAAAAAAAGTCTCATGCATAGACATTTCTGTTTCTGCATCCTAAGCACTGGATATAAATTCTATGTTTTTTTTTTTTTTTTTTTTTTTTTTTTTTTAGTATTGACTAATGTGAAGTTGTTGTTTGATTTTCAACATGATAAATTAGAACAGTCAAAGGTCACATGTTTGGACTCTATAGGAAGCCTCATACATGCCAGGCACAAGTACATTGCCATTTCTTTAGAAACATTTCTTTTATTGAAGCAAGTTCTGTTGCAGCAGCTCTAGTGCCGCCTAAAGGGGTCACATCGCCTCGGATCTCTTTAAAAACCTCATGCTCTTGTCAGTTGTGACCTGCAGAAGCAGAACACAAGTTTCCTGGTCACATTCATTTTGTGATAAGTATTGTATTTGAAATTCAATTGTGCGTTTTAACATTTCATTGTATTTATTAGCCAGCTTTGGCTCTAAAACGTGTCAGTACAACTTGGTGAGAAAGACAATCAAAAAAAATAAATAAATAAAAAGTAAAGACTTGAGATTTTCCTTACAAATCTGTCACTTCATCATTGCTTCTCAAGTGTTTTTTTTTCGAAGGTAAGAGTTGCATATTTTTGTAAAACTGTTCATTTGCAGAAAAGCATGAGCCTAATACCTATTGTGTTGTTCACGTGAAAGCCCTGTGCACAAGTTACAGGTAATGCTGCATGATTTTTTTTTTCCATTACTCAAAATAGTGCCTTGACTTTCCAGGCATCTAATAATTTCCAACACAAGGATTTCTGTTTCCAAATCTGAGCTATTCCACTTGGTCTTTATATTTTGGTGGCCCATTACAGTAAATGTGGCCTATTGTTCCATTGTGTGTGTGTGAGGTAACGCCACACATTCTGACTGTACTGTGGTGTATAGGCCACGGCGCCGGTGCTCGCTGCAGCCAATCCCAGCATTCAGGGAGAGAAACAGAGGGCTCAGCCATATGCAGCCACATCATAAATCTAATTGTAATTCCCAAATCAACTGTAGCGTCACCCTGCGAGGGGCGCCGGCAAGTTGGTCACACACTCCTTTGTGTGCACTTGTGTGTGTGTGTGTGCTACAGCTTTTAGTTGGGAGGGGTGTTTGAAATCATACTTGCGCTGTTGCCATGCTAATCTCGTTAAATAAGTCATCATAATTTACATTTCCTTTTTCCTTTCTGAACATTTAGCTGTTTGCAAGTTGACAGATTGTTTCTGTGTGTGCACGGTTGTGTGAGTGTATGTAAAGCTTTCAGCGCCTTAACAAAGGATAGCGGAGTTCATTACAGTGCAGTCATAGTTTCTTGATACATACACTCATATATACATACATACTTCATTTATCCCACGAGGAAACTGACGTAATCCACAATTTTCCATTCAGTTTGCATGATTTCCCAGTTGTTAAAGCTACTGGTAGCTAAATGTAAAGATGTAATCACTCAGAAAAACATAAAAAAAATTCAAATAGACCCGAGTGAAATTTGTAAATAATTAAAAAAAATTGTGTGCATGGAGTATGAGAGCTGGATGGGGCTTGATATATCTGAAAAGTAGTGATTTAGAAACTAGTTTTCTGTGGTAATTCAACTGACACACTATTGTATATACGTATATGTAATACAAGCATACCCAGTAAAGCATTTCATAAAAAAGCTCATAGTATAGTATGTCATAAAAAAGTTATAGGATAATACGTCATCAAAAAGTCATAAAAAAGTTTTGTATACTATTTCATACAGTCACCGTATAATATGTCAAAAAAGCAATAGTGTAGCGTGACATAAAAAAGTGACAGTCGGAGAAACTTTCCCCCCTCAGCAGACGAATGTGAAAACATGCAAACTGTGCACTTGCATCACTGCACAGTCAAACATCCAGGTGAAGTTACAATAAGTCAAACTAAACTTTGAGAGGAGGAGAACTTTAAAGATCCGCGTTTGTAATTAAACCAGACGGACATTTGTCAGTAAAGCTCGACAGCTTGCTGAGCTTTCTTCTCAGGTTTGGGAGCAACTGGCGCAGAGATAAACTGAGCAGCGATTACACGGGTTTTGAATGTACCTTCCTCTTCTTGTGGGTTTGGTTGTGCGTGGGGATGATGAGCCTAATGACAAGCTTTCTTCATGAAAGCCTGGTCTTGGATGGGCCCTCTCGGCAAAAAAAATCTTGAAGAGTTGAGAGAAGATCCTTTTTTTTTTTTTTTTTTTCGCCTCACCAATCAGGCCTTTTAGATCAAGATAATTATAAATTGTTATTACAAAGTAGGAGACCCCTTCAGACGTGTTGCATATTCTCTTTCAATGAGGCATCAAAGCCGCCCTGTTTATGATCGTGGAGGCTCCATTACTCATTAAAGAGCACAGGACGGCCCCGGTGCTGCAGCACGCCGCCGTCCTCTTTGAGCTAAGACTATATGATACTTAATCATTCAAAAGGGGAATGATTGATCCTGAATCGAGCTGACCATGTTTGACAATAAGTGCTGTTTGTGTAATTTTGCAGGTAAAAATTCATCTAGAAGTCTGCATTTAATTGCAAAATTTTTTTTTTTTTTAGACTTTCAGTCTGTTTTTCGTATTACAAGTACAGGTATTAATTGCATTAATTTGCTTCAATTTCAGATGTCCTTTCCATCAATTGTTCTTCATCATTCATTCTTCAAAAGCATCTCGGACCTTCATGTTCAGGGACCGATTGGCCATCGGGAATTTCGGACTCCCGAACAGCCGATCTCTTCCAGGGCGAACTGGCTGCTGGTCATCGAGTTGTTTTTCCAATTTCTGATGTTCAAACTTTTTTTCGGCCTTCGGGCACTCGCATAAAAAGCCTCTCAATCTCAAAGTCCCGGGCTAAATTTCAGCCCTACTACGTCCCCGTTCATGTTTATTCAACACACACACTCACACTGTACGAAACATCCATTCTCTGTTAGGTCTATACTGGGAAACAAGACTAAAAGGCTGCACAAGTGCGAGCAAATCAGCAAATTTGCAAATTAGCTATAAACACAAAATACAGCCTGAAGGCTATTTAGTCACAAAACAAAGTGATAGATGAAAAATGTGGAGATCAACAAAGTCATTACAATTCATCCCAAGGGGAACATGAATGTCTGGACGACATCTTTAGGCCAATAGTTGATGAGACATTTCACTCAAAGCCACACATGTCTCGTGGTGATGCTACAGTAAAATGTGAGATTCATCCTCTGGGGACCACAAATGTCCACAAAGCCCAACAGATAGACAAACGTTGCCTTCTCTAGAGGCAGAACGCTAAATGAATCTCAGAGGACAAATAACGTCAGCACTTGCTTCCATTTGTTTTCAGATACTCACAACCTGACAAGGTGGCAGGACTGTGTGACACAGGAATATAAAGCAGGAGCTGTAAGAAGGGTTTTCAATATTCTAAGAAATTACATTTTTTCGAAAAAATATTTTGTACTATAATATACTGTATATTAATGTACTCATATACTATACTAATATACTTTAGGAGTATACTGTATCAGCTGTTGCAATGTAAAACCTTCCCTTGAATACATTGTTGGACTGTTTATAGCAAATGATTGAATGATAACAATTACAAAATGGGAGGGAGTCTTATTAGAATTCCAAGGGTCAGCAGCCTTGGGAGGCCTTCAACAATAACTAAAAAGCTAAATGCAATATCTGAATAAAAGGAAATCATGCACACAAAAAACCTTTGAAACATTGCATAAAGGCCTATACTTTTTTTTTTAAATGCAATTAGAAGTGAAAGAAAAAATCTACAGCACTTTTTGGATGGGCAATGGACAAAAGGCCAATTTTTTTTCCTTTTTGAGGGAAAGTCCTTGGGTCTTTTTAAGTGCATCACTCCGCTAATTAAATATTATATGTTTAACGAAAAATGCACTTTGAAAGCAGCTGGATTGTTTGACTCAAAGACACGGCTGCAGCCTTGATGAGTGGAACTGCGTGCGACCATGAGGAGGTAAGGAACGTCATTGTTGCCAGTCCTCCCCGCGTTTCACACGCCATAATCCTTTTTACTGATTTACAATCACGTTCCCTTTTGTGCCTCGCGCACCGATAAAAAACACTAGACACAGTTATTCAGAGGAGGGGGCTCATTGACACATCTGAGAATGTTGTCCACATTTTTCACAGTCTGATGTGTTTGTTTTATTGACTACACACCAACGGATTGTTCACTATTCAAAACGGCGTGAAGCACTACAGTCTGTTTATGAGACAAACTGCAGAGCGTTGGGTTAAAAGAACAGGGAGTTTCACACAATTCAATGTAAGTAGGAGGCAAACATAATGTAACAATTCAACATACATACACACATATATACTGTATATATATCTATATATATAGATATATATTCCAGCCAGTCTTGAAAGTTTTATCCTGTGATCTATAATAAAATACTCTGTAATTATACGAATGTAAAAACCTTTTTAAATTACTTTCCTTGCTTTGACATATTGATAAAAGCTGCAGAATGTTTAGCTATTTAAACATTTGTTGTGTTATTTACTTGATTTGTTCATTTTGTGGCTCACGGCCTCTCTCCTTATGTTTAATTCTAATATACTTTATGAAGAAACACGATGATGCACTGATTATGATGCAACATCATCACTCAGCTGTTTCGTCAACTGCTATTGCTAAAGTCAAGAATGCACATTCAATCTCGTTGTTTTTTTTTAAGCCCAAATGGATGAGAAAGTGCTCAGAAAAATGGAAATTTGAGCATCGAATCCCACCGCAAATGGGCAAACTCCTTCCGCCGATGAAGGTAATGTGACGGGATCGAAAGGTCCAGAACAACTAAACCTTGGACCCTGAGTTGAGATTGTTCAACTTTACTCTCAAAGTGTTTCACTTGTTCTCCCTGCAGTATCTGATCCTGGCAAGTGAAGCACGATTAAGGGCTTCGTGATTATGTTTGGGCAACTTAAAGCGACTTGGTGAAGGTTCTGGAAATATTGTGGTAATGGCAAACACTTCACAAGAGCGGGCAACCGAAGCACTTGGTTACATTTGGAGAAAAGGTTGTGGTCTTGGTTTAATATCGAGAAAGTCGATGTGGATTTGAAGGATTAAAGAGTTGAACTAATGAGCATTGTGCGCTCTGCCATCCAATGCTCGCTGAAGTATTACAAAGTCGCACTGCTTTGCATTGGAGCAATATGTCGCCAGTGAAACTAATCCAGGTGGCATGTCCTCCAGAATGTATTAGGTAATGCCTATTAGTACTGTATAAACATCTATTTTTGTAGCAGTCAAGGTTATGTTACAGTAATGTCAGCTTCGTGCTACAGAAAGTGTGACATGGATTTTATTGTGTCAGTAATTCACCTTTCCTAGTGTCCCACGCATGTCGGCCTCATATGAAAATATGCGCACCTATTGATCCGACGTGGGGTCACTTTGAGCCGCCTCCACTCAAAGACGAGAGGAAGCTTCCGATCGTGAAACGTCGAGCCTCAGACCCTGTAAAATATTTGACGTGCGCGGGACGTATGAATTACGCTGCTCAAGTTTGTCTCGTCATGTTGTTTTGCTGAAGAGCGCTACTTGCAGACGCGAGGGGAGATTTGTTGCAGTGTCCATTTTGTTGTTGTTTCAGACGGAGCGTCGTGTTGTAACCTTTGGTTTTGAAGAGGAGCTTGCGAGCAGCACTTCAGTGTGACATAATATTCCAAGGAGGAAGTCAAAGAAAGCTGCTCAGTCTTCTTACTGACGCTGTACTGGATCGCACAGAACATTGCTGCAGGTTTCAAGCATGATCTGGAACTCCTGGCGCCATCCCACATAGTGGAGGTGTGGTCATAATGTTGTTATTAATCTGCCGCTATTCTGCCACTTGACTGACACTAAAGGCTGATTAAACTAGATTAATTGTGCTTACCGTACATTCCATACATGCATTTGAATTCAAGTTCCCAGGGACACATGCCGGGATCGTAGAATACATGAATGTGTTATTTATAATTGTTATTAATTACATTTGTGCTCTTCCTGCTCAGACAAGTCAAAATGTCGGCAGTGGAAAAGACATCCTGCGCTGTAAATCATTTTAAGACGGTTCAACTTCAAACATAAGTTTCCCTGCCGCCTCAAAAAATGTGAGTTAAATGAACGTAAGTTAAATAAATAGTTCAAAGTCTTCTCTCGTGTCGAGCCGACTGAGGTATGTTCATACACCCTGACAGATTTGCTTCCCATTCAAATGTTCTCACATTTTAAAGGTAGTTCTTCATTTGTCTCATCTGTATATTGCGGCTGTTGGAGCATATGCTGCTGCACAAACACGGCGTGCAAGGCCGCACGCAGCGACCTTCCTTAACTAGAATCGCAGGACTGAATGCAACACCAACCTTCATCCGGATTAGTGTAAATTATGAAAGAAAACAACCATGATTTATCTCAACATTTATTAAAGACACACAAGTTTCCATCATGTGTTCTTTAAACTACATAAAAGCAGGGCCAGACAATGCATGCTGGGAAGTCTGCTCGTATGGTGACGATTTTCCTTTAGAAACTTATTTGATGGTTTTAAGCAGCGCATTCATTCAACTTCATGTTTTTTAGGTTGAATTAACTTGAAATGTGAAACCTGCGTATTTAGAAAAAAAAAAAATAATCCACACAAATCATGTTTCACAGTGTAGCGGTCTCTGAATATCTTCCTGGTTCAGTAAGACATCATCAAATCATAGTATTACAGTATATATAATGTACAATGTCCATTAACATTAAACATTGATCTGGATTTTAAACACACATTTTGGGAAAGTGCCAAATTAATGACGTGCAACAGGCATCCAATATGATGACACAATATGTCCCCAAAGTTTCAGGCTGTAGCGTAAAAAGCAATGAACATTTAAATAATTCTGCAACAACACAACTGTAGTTACATTGTTTTTCAAGGAAACCTTTTCAGGGAACTACAATATAATAAAAAAAACAGCAGCTGCAGCTCATTAACTTAATGTGTGAGATTAATTTAGTTGTGAAAACATTGATAATAGTCGGTATTATAGTTAAGTAGCAACAGTAAATCAAACGTACCTGTTGGAGGTGCAATGAAATGTGCACAAATGTGCTTTTTACACTGATTACGTCTGTGAACTGAAACCGTTTTTTGTAACTCTTTCACTAAAATTAGGACCAGAATGTGACATGATTCATAATTCAGAATGGAATACTGTTTTTACACTGCCTTTACACACTGTTTCAGCACGTAATCAATGTAGATGAATTTGCAGTGTACTGTATGATTGGTCGACATCCTGTAAGGAAGATAAAACAATAGCCCCGGAGATAAAGATTTAAAATAATGCGCTACTTGGTACAGTAAATAAGTGAAGTGGAAACTTGTTTTCCATCAGAACTGTGGTGCACGCTGAATAAGCATGCAAATAACCCTCTTATGGGTTTTATGATCAGGCTCAGTTTTTGTGGCTTTTTGCGACTCGGCTAAATGTGGGAACAATTAATGTGTTTCTGGCACGATCTTCTTCTCAGTTCGCCAAAAAGGCTTATCGGCATACTGACTGTGGTTAAACAAATATTTTAAAAATCACAGTGATAGCAAAACATATTATCTCACACTACGGCCTGAAATAACCAACAATGAGAAGCACATTTGTAAGATGGTTCTACACATTCATTTCCAAAGTGGATTTAAACAGTACTGTACGATATGTCAAAGAAGGACTTTGGTCACTTTTCTCGGACAGAGAGCGGAGTAATGCTACGTCTGATTTATAAAATGTTCCGTTATCTTCTTTTTCTAGATTATTGTCAATCCAAAATATTCCTCTTTCTTCTCAAAGTAGTAGTTGAGTCGTGCCGTGGCATATCTGCAGGAGAGCAGAGAACAGGAAAAAAACGGATCAGGGAAGATTTTTTTCTGTAAAAGTTCTCTGTAAATGTTGTAAAATCCATACACCATCCACTGTCCTTGGATGTTAGTGGTGCACAATGCAATGGCTTCAAATGTGACCCATGACTTGTGTTGCATGTAGTCTGGCTTCCCCAGGCTCTTTCCTCGTGGTTTTAAAAAATACATGAATAAAAAAATATATATTTTGAAGTGCAATTTTCTGTCTTTGGCATTTTAAAATGAATTTCATACAAAAAAAACAAATGTCTGCATCAAACTAAAGTCTCTCCTTGGCGACTTCACATTTTATTAAAATGGTCTATTTGTCATTTGTGTCCACAGATTTCTTTCTTTTTATGTTTTCATACACATTGGCACCTGTGAATGACACAATAATAAGGCTCCGTCTGTCCTGTAGAGTACGACTCTCTGTATTCAGTTCACTGCACATGGAGGACATACATGAAAGCAACTGAATCACCAGTTACACCACTTTTTATTTGGCAAAATAAATTAAATTTCAGCAGGAGTTTTGATCCAATAATTCAATAACCTTTCATCTTCTCTTGTGTCAGATTTGGTTTTCAATAAATAGTGAATTAAGATCGTTTGACTTAAGTCTGAGGCCGTAACGACACATTTAAAATTGCTCCGCACACTTTCAGTCCTGTTTGTAGAGTTTCACTGTAGAATGATTTAGTTTTGCACTCACTTGATAAAGTTAGAGGACTTGTGAGCCACAGGTTAAAAAGTGATGGTCCGAGAAACCCCCACGATTAGTCCCGCGTTTGGTTATAACTCCCAATAATGCTGGATCCTACAACTCCCATAATGCAACTCGGTAGCATCTTCTATTTGACCATAGCTGTTGAACGTCAACTTAAAGTCCCCGGATTGTAAAATGTTTCGTTATAAAAAGTCAAAGTCTCAAGAAGATTGAAGAAATGTGAAAAAGAAAAGTGTCAATCACGAGCTGAGATAACGACATCATTATGACATCATCTCTCGGACGTGAAAATATTATACAACCGCTTTTACGGCTCGATTGTCACAAATGGCTCAATACACTTTACAAATGTAGTAATAATGATTGTATTATTGAAACATTCAGCCTGTGTTGAATGTTTGTTGCAGATATGTAAAGTCCTTGAACTCCTCTTTAACACATCTGACCTTTGGCCTCCAGGGCTTTTCATTCACGTAGTGAGAACACACTTGTAATGTTATTTATAAGATGGTTCATGAATGGATCGCAGTGTTTTGTCTGCATCTCACCGTAACAAAGCCTGAAAAGATTTAAGGCTGTAATCTGTAAAGATGTAGACTCATCAGTTGGAGGTGAATGTAAAATGATGTGTTTGTCCAGTGTTCGCTCTGCGGGCCGCGCTCATACCTCAAGGTGGGCACTATGTTTTTTTGCTTTTTTTTTTTTTAAACACACATAACAATATACCATCAAGTCTTTATTCAATAAAGGACTGAGTCTGAAAGCCGTGCCAAAGCCTCAGAACTTAACTGCGAGAAAAGTGGTTTTGTATTTGTTCAAACCATATTATCGAACGCTCCAATAAACCTGATGTCTGAGTATGCTGTTGCCCTTGGCCATTATACTATACCCTTTGAAATTAAGTGAAGTTTTAAAAGCACAGAAAAATGGAGGCACAGAGAGGAGTTTGTCCTTTAATCAGTGCTTTCACTGAACTCCTCAATGCCGAATCAGTTTTCTCTCTTTTATTGCTGGGTGAGACAAAAAGATAATTCAGACACATGCCTTTTAGTTACTTGTATTCCATCACTCCTTGCACCACCTGCATCTCTAGGTAAACTGCTCTCTAATTATTGTGTCAGAGTCTGACTTCTGTTTTCTGCTCTTTGCAATTTTTTCTCAGAATTGTTACTTTCTTGTAGTTTCTTTGCTTCACTTATGGATCAGCCTCAGACAGTAGACACCTGTGGCTTCTGATGGAGATACACACTGTCTCACCTGAGCCACTGGAAAGTGGTGGATAAAAGACTTTTCACTTCTCTTACTTAACGCTAAGCAAACTGTGTAGTACGGTGGATGATTGACAGCTCTCCCATTCACACAGGCAGCAACACAAGGTCTTGCCGACACCTGATTGGAGAAAAGCAAAACCTGGTTTGTCAATCGAACCTCAAAGCGACAGTCCTGCTGTTGTTGTCAGGCCAAACATAGTCCACGCATCATGTAGAATCTTGTTTAATGTTAAATCTATGATCCAGTTTAAGTTGGAGGTTTCCAGAGCCAGACCTAATACCCAAAGTGGGGCTTTTTTATTTTTATTTTTATGGTTTGGCATAAACTAAAGCCAATCAAATGCAGATCCTTCCTCTACTGTAGTCTGAAGTTCACTCACAGGGACATGCTTTCACTGTATCCGCTGGCTCTCATAAAGCAGAGGTTGTGAATGCGAAAAGTTCTTTTTTTGCGCCGTTGCGAGTGAGTTCTGACACCTACGTACTGCAGACTGACGAAATACACCAATACACCAGTACACGGTTCCTTTCTCGAAATCTTTTACAGCGTTACTCCTCTTTTCGCTCTATAACGTCATATTAAACGTCAAACTTGGCTGTTGTTGGGTTGTTGTGTCTGTAACAGGCTAAAGATCATGTGTCTGGGGTCTGTTACACTATTGTACAGTTATTTATTTACGCATGTTGAGAGTGATGGTCTCTCTATCGACTCACGTCAGTGACGTTGGACCATTAATATTAGTTTATTACATTCAGGTAGCTTGTGGTTACATCATCATAGTAACTAATGTATCTATGTCACTCAGATAATTATTTGCTTTTATTCTTAAGAAGGCAAAGATGTCCCTAAATATTGATCCTATGCATCCAGGATGAAATATTGCCACAAGCAATTCCCGTAAACACGTTTAACATTTAAGCAGCACTGTCCTATCAATGTCCTCACACACATTAGATTTACTGACAATAGTTCAACTTTTACACTGGAAAGGTGAAAAACAATTAAACCCCACTTTTTTTTAATAAAATTTTAAAAAAGTAATTTAATGGACTTTCATTTTGTTCAAGTTAAAAAGAGCTTCAATGTCAGCTTATCAAAAAAAGAAATAAAACAAAGAAATGACCAGTCATTGTGCTGTTGTTCAGAATAATTACGTACCCACACCCTTCACGAGGCGAATGATGTTTGAGTACAGCCATTTAAAAGAACAGCAACCTTCACAGGTGATCCCATTCATCCCTATTTTTATTACGGCCGACACCTAAAACTAGCGTGCTTAACATTTATCATCATCAGAGATGAAACTGAGACGTTTTTCTATTTAGCAGAAGGAGAGGAAAATGAACTCCCTCTAAAGCAGGTATTTCATTTCACAATGTGCTTTTGTGCACAATTCCCTCAATTTTGCAGTCGGGCTTTTCCAAACAGTGGGCCTCCTCCTCGTTCATTTCCTCATAATAATGTCTTTGTCAAATAACGGCTCACCTTGCCAACACATCCACAAACGTAGACTGCTGACTCGCAGACACTTTCAACACATGAATAAAATCATACGAGGAGAGTAAATATGGACGGTAGAGGGAGGGCGGCTTTGCATTCCCCTTGTGGCTCCCTATTGTCACATCTACATCTGGCCCTGGTTAAAGCACAAGGCCTGGGCGACGCCTGTCACTCGTTGGGAAGTCTGCAGCGATTTGGCTCAGGGGGATAACAGTGGGAGGAAACACACACACACACACACACACACACACACACACACAGACACATTCAGGGTTTAACTCTAACTTCCTATGTCTTCCCTCGAAAAGAAACTTGTTTGCCACAAAAGCACAAAGCATCCGAGTGTTGTGTGCTCCCTCTCAAGTTAAGGGGAATAAAACCGTGTGGTGAAGCTCAGGGTAAAGTTGTGGTCATGACAAGTAAATTATGGTTGAAGCTTCGTTAATCATTATATTTTAAATTAAATCAAATGACTACATTAAATGTGAAAAAGGTCTCGCAGTAATTAACCCGCAGTGGAATGATCTGAAAATCTGCTTTGGCTTTGGTGCGCTCACTCGACGCCAGATGCACCAAATGGTGGCCAGGCAGAGTTAGCGGCGAGCTCGTCCAAAGAAACACAAACTTTGTTGTGTTTTTTATTTTTTTTTTTGGGGGGTGGGGGAAGAATTCCCCCTATAAAAAAAAAAAAAAAAAAAAAAAAAAAAAAAAAAAAACTTTTTTTGGTTCAAGTTTTGGGAAGATCATTAAAACTTAGATCCGTTAACAATGTGCCAAATTATGTGAGTCCTCAGATGATGATGTCTGTATTTTCACAGCTGGAAGGCATAACTTGCAGCCTTTTTCTTTTCTTTTGTCTTAATTTGCACATTTGGTATTGAGGTAATCCACAAGTATTGTAAAGTCATCAAGTTGGATTAGGTTACTGATTTTCAACAGGTAATTAGTAATTGTATCAGAATACATTTTTAAAGTAACCCTAACAACTAACGCTGGTCAATCGCAATAATTCCCAAAGCTTCTTTTTCCTATTCCCTCTGTGCTGTGCCAGTTTCTTTGATCCCCTTGGCTTTTTGTTCCTGGGATCTTACGCCATTTAAATCACCGTTTCATATTGAAGAAGGAGAAAAGAAAGCACTGAAGCTTCCTAACCGTCCGTTATAATCCTGGTGCTATCGAGGTCCAATTCCGCCTCCTCTGCAACACAGGAAAGTCACAGTAACATCACTTACTGCTTTGCTATTGACTGTAAATGTAGGTGGCTTTATGCCCTTTAAGGTCTGTGCTATGTCCTCACTGTCGGTGTATGTAAATGAAAAGATGAAAGCGAGGACAAACTTGACCGTTGCCATCTACATGGTTTCTTACTTTACAGCGTGAATGATTAGGAATCCTGAAAGCAGTGTTGGCAGAGGGAATTAGGACACAATCAGTATATGTGCATGAGTGTGTGTGTTGCTGGTTTGGCAGCGTAGAGATGCCTTCAAACCTGGATCCCTAACGTTACTGTTGCTCTCTGAGCTCATTTCAGTCTAACCCTCCAGTTAAAGAAAGGTAACCCGACCCTCCGCATGCACTTTAGGACAACCTCAGCCGGCGGCTTAGAGGAGCAGACGTCTAGCAGGCGCATGTGGCCCAGCCAGGGATGAGAGACGTATATGTAAGGGAGGACCGACGGCACGGGAACAATAGTGCCTCTGTGCCTCGGCACCCCTCTGGATCACATTTCCTCCGAGGTCCAGATCGAAATGAGGCGGGGGCCCTGTCGCTGATCTGGCAAGCGAGCGGAGAAAGCCACACAGAGGGGAGGGTGCCGTATGTCAATAGTGATTAGGATCACGATCACAACTGTGGCGGGTGTGGGGCACACAGAGAAGGGAGAAGGGAAGAAAAAGGGGGGGCGGGGGGGGTGAAGGGAAACATTTTGCCCTCCTGAACTTTATTGTCTGGTTGCTGGTAGCGAGGAATGTCTCCTGGATTTCTTTAAAGATAACTATACGTGGATCGGAGTACATTTAAAACATTTAAGAAATTAGTTTTGCGAAAGCTAAGTCTTTCATCTGCCCGTGGTTTGTGTTTTAAGGGTGAAGAAATGCAGAACATTTCACATGTAAATAGTCTTGTCTGCTTCTAGAAGAAGTTTTTATGCCCGATTCTGGAAACACAAAGTCTTTAAAGCACCGGTGGAAAAAAGTGAAATACTCTGGGCTGAAGTTCCCAGCACTTCATTGCAATTTCTCCGCCAACAAATTCTTTGTCAGGCCATCCTAATGAAGATTCTGTTTGTCTAAACATTGCAATTAAAACAGCGAGTGCTTGAATTCAATGCACAGGATGTATTTTTCCACTTGTGAGCATAGAAGTGATGTGTGATGATGTTCAGTAATCGGGTAGTCCCATGAAATTGCACTGAGGTCATAGTTTTCTCTGTGGTTTCACGTGTTTCTACAGTAAACAGTTGCTGAGGTGGTGTTGAGGTGAAGTTGGTCTTCATGTCAGGAGGACGTCCATTTGAATACGGTTTGTAACGTCTCAATTTTGTTCCGCATTCGATGCACAACTACGGCGCTTTAGGAAACTGGAACACTGTTTATACAAAGTGATATCCGGACGCACTCCTCCAACGAGGTAATCACACGGAGGAGCCTTTTTCCTTCGACTTCATAAATAGAAATCAGAAAATACAAACCTTTCAAAGTCAAAGTCAATCGAGGAGAAGCGTGATTGCAGGATGGCCCAAAGACCCCAGAAGAAGTTGGATGCCTGGTGGAAGAGAAAGGAAAATGCTCAGCACAATGCGTGACGTCATCTCGAAAGGAATGGCAGCGCGAACATGTGACCGACATGCAATCCTCGTGCATCCTTTTGATGATACAATTAAAGCTTGAAAAGCTCACTTCTTCTTGCCCCCTGCAGGCAGGTCACAGCGGGGTCAGATGTCAGCGTCTTCAGCAGGGAAAATGCTGGCTGACCGAGACTGAGTTGGAGCCGTCTATTTCAATGACTTCATTGATTACATGCAGCTCGTCCATGACGCTCCTGTAGAATGTGTTTCAAAATGCTATAAATCTGGACTGTGTTTGTGGTATTTACCAGAGGTGGGACCAAGACACAAGTAAATCTCAATTCGAGCCCAAGTCCTAAACTTTGGGTTTCAAGAGCTAAATAAGTCCGAATGCGCTCGTCACCAAATGTAATGACATCTCAACAACAAAGCAACAATATTTAGTTTTTTTTTTTTGTATGTTTCTGTCGGAAATATGTCCATAACTTTCTCCTCCCAAATTTGAAAGACATTTTCCCGTAGGACTATTCTTCCTTTAAAGTGTTAATGTTGCTGCATGTTTAACCTTTAATGTATAAAGTCGGGTTGCAAGTTTTTTTTTTTTTGTCAAGTCTAATGCCATCAAATTTGTCTGACTTGAGTCACAAGTCATGTGACTCAAGTCGACACCTCCGGTTTTTAAACACTTGTCAAAATACGCGGTGCTGATTGTTCTACATCAAATACCACAGGTGCTGTAGGTGCTTAGTTCTTTTTTTTTTTTTTGCTATGCTTCTCTACATTTCCTGGTGCCATAGAGCAGAACTGTAAAAACACACTTCAGTGACCTCCAGTCGTCGTCTTATACTGTAGCTGCTCCCGTGGCTGCTGCATGCCAGCTGCACGCTGCTCAGTCAGGATGACAGACCTCTGTATTGAATGGTTCCCTCCTTAATGGCTTTGCTCACTTAGGCTTGCGGACTTCCATGCCTCCATAAATTTCTGTTGTTCTCCACCCTTATTGTAAATCTTCATGGTAGGACCACTAATAGGGAGTCCTAATAAGATCCAGACAGGCCTCTGTTCTGTGGCCCACTGATATAATCACATTTTTATTTGATAATCAAATAAAGGGTGGAATGAAATACTTGAAGAGCAATGTGCGGTTTTCCCTTGGCTCTGCTCCCTTCCCTGGCAGATTTTCATCTCTAATCTCTGTCTTGAGTTGGATAGAGAGATTGAGCGTGTTTCCATTATGATTAATAACTGCTCTACATTAAGAGAGCATTAGTCTAACACTAAGCAGAGACCGTCGGTGACAGGGAGCCATTGAGAAAACGGCAGATGAGAGACGTGTGGGCAAAGTGACATCACAGAGCCGCAGGCTTTAGCCTCGACATCACGGGGGATCCCTGTGGAGGAGGCGAGCTGTAAAGACCCCACTGCGTCTTGGCACAGTTTGCCAGGGATTAAGATTCGAAGGAGGCAGCTTCACGCCGCAGAGCTTTGGCGACTGGCCAGGTTCAGTCGATGGCACACAGCAGAGCCTCGCAGCTTCCCTCCGTGCAGACCGCTTTCCTTGGTGTTTACTATTCAACTGTATTCTCATTAACTGAGACTGAACTATAGTGTGAATTCAATGTAGTTTGATTTTTCCAAGCAATTACCAAGTGAGATTAAAGTGATACAAAAGGATCAAATGGAATCTCATCCAATTCATAAAAAAAAAAAAAAATAATAATAAAATGGAATACAATAAAAACCCCACAAGAATATTAAAAGGCATTATAGCCGTTTTGGAAATTTTCCAAAGCCAGTTACACATAATCAACTATATCATCCGGTTTTGCCAGATGTGATGAGAAACTATTTTAAAACCTCAGTGATACCTGTAAAGTGCAAATAAATGGTCGAACATTTTGCAGAAACAACTTTCATTGTGTCACTTCTGATTGAGAAAAGATTCAAAAAAACTATCGTTCTCATTAGCAAATAATTCAACAATCATTTTCTTGATGAATCTTTGATCTATAAAATGTCAGAAAATAGTCAAATAAATTCCCATCACAATTTCCAAGAGCTTAAGATGATGTCTTTAAATTTTAGTTTTCTCAGATAAAATTGTCCAAAACCATAATTTAAAAAAAAAAAACACTTTTTTGATCAATCAATTAATTGATTATTATTATTGTTGCACTAATCATTTCAGCTTTAAAACGAATCCTTTTTATAGTTCATCATCACATTTCATATTATTATAAAGGAACAATTGGATATTTTTGTTTATTTCGTTTCTTTTGTCTTACAGGAAAACAATTAATTAAGAGCAGTATTGTACATAAACTCAACATTTAGGGGGTAAAATAGCACTATTTGTGGATATTTTTCAACAGAGAACATTCAGCTCAATTCCTTGACATTATGAGAAATAGAGCCTATGATTTTCTCAGTTATCAGGCTCAGTATCTCTCATTTTGACACACGGCTTGTCAAAATGAGTCGAGCTGGAAACTTGGCTTGTTAAGCGTCAGTGATCAATTTCTCCCACTTCCCTCGAGTCAAGAGTCCTCCTCGGTTTGTCATAGAAAATCTGATTTCAATCAACATGATGTTATCGCCTCTCTCACTCCATTCCAGGCTCTATTTCTTTTCCTCGCTCTCCTTTCTCCCTCTCTGTATTTTGGCCGAGGCACAAGTTATTTTAAAAAAAAGTAATATGCTTCCTCATCATTTCTGGACTATTTCAAAAGACATTCACACCACCCTAAAATTGGTTAGGACAATTCTGCATATTGTGTTGAGCTATGAAAGCACTTTTAGACGGATAGCCCAGCACCACTTCAGCCACTAAAGAATGAAAATTGTGGTCATAAGAAAAATAATTTTGGCTGCTGTCTTTCATTTTTCCCTGCGGCAGTTTTCTAATCAGCTCAGATGGAGTCCATCATACTTCGAACAGCGGCGGGTCATCTGTGGATCGGGTTTGGTTTTTCCTTGGGGATTTTTATTTTTTTTTTTCTTCACTAGGAGCTGGAAAAGTAAATTGTATAAATGTGATGGTGAGGTGTTTACCGGCCTGTCATTTCAGAGGTCTGCACACGTATGGATATTGTTGAAATGCACACACTAATCTCATAATATTGAGATATGTGAGTCACTGCAAGAGCAGAACTTAAAAAAAAAAGATTTAAAAAAAAAAAAAAAGGAAATAACTGTTGAGGGATTTGTCACTTTCCAAAGTGTCGAGGAACCACATAATGACGTTTTTCAACAAAGTCGGTGGGAGCGGACTCTTACCAGTGAGAATTTGCAGACTTGAATGTAGAGCTGCCTCACTTCTGCCTCTGTAACTGTGACCTCACGTCCTGCGCTGTGCTTGTAACTCTCCAGATAGGCCGTCAGCCAGTCCCTCTGCAGCTCCCGGCTCGGGTAGAGGCTGTAGTCCACATCATTCACACCTCCGACACAAAACACACACACACACGTGTTTATTATACGCATGTTCGGTGGAACTACTGTCCGTGTTACAATTCAACACAGTAACTAAACTGACTGTTCTGTGTAATTAAAACATATTAAGTTGCAACAAAGAAAAGAAAGACAAATCTTAGTGAGTTTAGAAAGGGATACGGACTCCAAATAACGACGATTTTATTATTTATCATCATAAATGATTTTGACAATCAGTTTTACAATTAATCTGTTGGTTTGAAAATGACATAAAATAGTGTGAAATCTCCTTCCTACTACGACTAATGTAAATACTTTCACTACTCTATTCTATTTGAGCCACTTTATACTTAAAGTAGAAAATGTTGCACGTTTAACTGCATTTACTTGATCGCTGTAGTTAGTTTAAACTTAGGAGTTTACATGGGAAACGTTATGATGAGCTTAAATAATACGATGCGTTGTTTTAGTTGACATGAGCTTCATGTTAAAGCTACTGACAGATGAGTTCATCACTATTAATAATCTATTAATAAAAGAGCTTAACACTCACAGGAGCCAGTGATCTGCATTAGCTATTTTACAATGTTGGAATCATACTTTAAGTGGATTTTGCAGATAACATTTACTTACTTTTACTAAGTACCGTTTTAATGCAGGACTTTTACATGTACCAGAGTGTTTTTTACAGAGTTCAGTGAAGGACCGTATATTATTCTGCAGTGAGCTCTGTATGGTGCAAAAGACAGAAAGTGGATCACGTTTCGACAGTTTACTGCATTTTAACTGAATTGCTTCTTTATTAAAAGTAATTGAAAAATGGGATTTATATGTTTTGACTAAAAACGCTCCAACATATAAAGCATTTTTGTGACATTTGGCTCAATCCAGCAACAATTTGGCACGGTGATCATTTAGGGGTTGGACCAAGTGTTCACAACACGGCTATATTTCAGACTTCATTTCCCTTACAATCATTTAAGTGTTGCAAAGTGTTGACATGAAAAGCTGTCACGATATGCTTCTTCAAAACTATCTAAAAGTGATAAATTGATGATTGTTCCACAAATGTTCAAATTAACCCCGTCAAGCCGCGACACAGCTGGTGCATCAAAGCCACGTTTATCGGCACACAGGATACACACTGAATGCTGCGCTTTGTCTCGCAAGAAGGACCGTTTCATGGTCCGTAATGGCAGAAAGATAAAATGATATCATAGTCAAAGACTATCACACACTGGATTGTGATTCTGCGTACCAATTACTCTACACAACTTCTGCTTCACTCAATATTCCGCGTAAGGCAATCTTATATGTACTGACCGTGAAACAGATTTAGAGGCAAATTGAACTTCTTTTCAACGCAACTCTGACCTACCAGCAAATTCATTGAAGTGATTGCCAATATCGAAGGCCTGGTAGTTGTAATCGGCGTACTCGTAGTCAATGAATTTCACCATACCTGATGGAGGAGGAGAGGGAAAGGAAAGAAGCAGCGGTTACCAGGACAACATGACGAATCATCTTAGGTGTGGGCATATAACTGATGACTCTCCCTCCTTTTATTCAAAGTACAGAACCTTGTGGGAGACAAAGGAACAAGGAGTCTCTTTTGACTGAGAGTCACCCTGGACATCCTTGTAAAATATGTGAGAGAAATGAAATCATAATAAAAGGAAACTACAAATAAGGTAAGATATTTAATAAAGTGGGAACACATTTTCAGCGGTGCAAAGGTTTGCTTCTGTATGTAAAATAAAGGGAAGAGGTATGCAGACTCTGAAACCCATTCATCTTCAGTAACAGACTGAGACTCTTCAATCACAGAGCGACAATTAAAGAGGTTAGAATAAGTCAGTCGTTTATTCTTAACAGTATTCACTTGCTTTTATTGCTTCTGATTGATGGAAATCGGCTGCATGTCCACATGGAAATCGTTTGAAAACTAGCTTTTTCTCAGCACTATATGCACCATGTTTTCCAGTGTAAGCGATGTATGTTCCTCACCCTCGTTGTGGTTGTGGATGATGTTCTTGGTCAAAAGGTCGTTGTGACAGAGGACAGTCGGCGAGTCAATCTGCGAGAGGTGTCTCTTCAATGTCTCCATTTCAGCTGACAAAGTCTCAAAGCTGGGCAGCGCTCGTGGAGCCAAGGCACTGTAAGAGGTAAAACCACTGAAATTACTTCTTTTTTTTTTTTCCCTTCCGAAATGGAGAAGGCAAGATTGTCTGAGGAATGTTTCCTGAAAGAGGGGTGTCTTTGATTCACAGGCAATTGGGCACATTGGTGGCCCAGTTCAACACTCATGATTACAAACTTAACGTGTGATGTTTTATACCAAAGGCTGCAAAAAAGTCAAGAGCTTCAGCTTGAAGTTCGAGTCGCCGAAGCTGACAAATACACAATCAGTGAGTCTCATCTAGCAAATATACAAAACAATTATGCTACAATTTAATGGGATAAATAAAAAGACAGTTCAAGGTTTCCACATGTTTCGAATGATACTTATCTTATTTACATATCTGGCTTGTTCGTAACTGCTGATGGAAGTTTTCAGATCTCACTAAAGAGTAGCACGACGACACTGTAAAAATACTGTGGTCAAAATGTGCCTTAAGTAAAAGCACAGAAGTATTATCATCAGAATGTAATTAACGCTGTTATGCACGGTGTCTTCTGCAGGGGACAGATATGTGCGAGGCTTTTTGAACCATTTGAGTTATTGCACCATCTCCCAAACACCAGCTGGTGGAGCCTCAAAGCGTTGTTTACAGTTTGTTTATCTTTGTACCTCTTTATCGTTCTGAGATATTGCATCATGAATTCTAAAATTGCGTGGGGGGAAGAGGGGAAGCACCAAGTACCTCAGAAACAAACTGTTAGATCATTTTATTCTGGAAAAAAAACACCGTAAAAATTTTTTTCTGTGACTGAAAATAGATCTGTCCACTCCAGTGGATGTAATGTGCCAAAAGTATGTGGACACCATGCACCAACGGGTTGTATTGAGTTCATTCAATCATTTTTTATTTTTTTACACTGTTGATGCATTGTGTCCAACACCTTCAAAATAACATATATTGAAGGAAAAAATGATCTTGACTTTGTAAATGAAATCGCCTTGACTTAACGATTAGAGTTCAAGTTTCTCATAATTGCACTTCAGTGCAGAACTTGAGTAAATATACGTGTTACATTGCACCACTGGGCGTGGATAGTCTGAAGAAGTAAAGGTGCTTCTTAATTAATAACAAGCTAGTTAAAGACTTATAATAATAAGAATAAGAATAAGAAGAATTAAAGCAACTAGGACATTGTACACGGAGCCTGCCTCGGTGTAAAGTGGTACCGTTGTGCTACTTCTTCAAATGTTATTGTAAAGGTTCAATCTCACCCAGAATGTCCCCTCACACATGGCGACTCACCCACCTTTAAGAATTGTTCACCCTAAAAGAATTTGAATTGTCTGGATTTCAGCGTGTCAGTGTCTTGTTGTCTACTGTAAATGCTGTTTCAGAAGGTATTCAACCAAACACAGACTTTCTGCAATTCTTGTTGAAAATCCAGGATTTCATCATAAAAGCCTTGATTCTTAAAATATTGACCTTCAGAAATCCTCATGGGTTGATGGAGTTTTTTTTTTTTTTGAACATTTGACAAAGATAGTATTATATAAAGAGAGTGTGTGTATAGAGCAGCTCAAGGGAAACATCGGAACAAAGCTTATATAAATGAAGGGAAATCAAGACTTGTATGGTGCAGTTGTCGGAGGCAGTGAGAAAGTTTTGCAGATATGGAAAACCAACTTCGTCCTAAACTCCACACTTTTCTTCCAGGAGCAACGTGTTTGTAAACCGAAGCGGCTCGACGTGCCTCATTGAAAGGTTACGTGCCTTGTTTTCACTCTGTTGATTACTCGATCTATCAAAGAAGGCACTAATGTCCTTGGACGTCAGTGCAAAATGCACCTGGAAGAAATGCTGCGCAAGCATCCGTCTCCTAATTAATTTTCGTGTTTCCTTTTCAGTCGTCAGGCCACGATAAGAGGGTAATTTAAACAGTGTAATTTAACCACTACCTATTTATTCAAGGGGGAACAAACAGATGCTCCGGTATTATACACACTTGTGGACATAATTTAGTGAGGCCTGTTAGGAACGCACAATAAAAGCAGAGGAGCAGAGCCTTGTTTATAGTCGTGACACAGAGGCTCTGCTGCCTTATACAACTCCTCCTACACATCCTCAGCAGCACAGCTCATTTTTGTGCATTTGCCTTCATTCAGTCAGTCCTGCTTCCTGCTCGGGATAGACAGATCAAAGAAGGATTGATTGCATAAAAACACATCGAGATCTAAACCGTCGTTGTACCTGGAAGCAAGTATGCAAAGAATATATTTATTCTTTTTAAAATAGCTGCTCGAGTTTGGATCTTTTTTTTTTTTTTTTTTTTTGCATGGTATTTCAATCAGTACGAACAGAAATAGTGCAAACACTGTTCATCTTAATTTCAAATAGCATTTTTAGAAAATGGAGGCCAGGAATATAGCTGTCAGGGTGTTTGATTCACATCTATTCGCCTATGAAATCTTTCTGTGATTTGAAATCGACCCCCTCTGACATGCATAATTTATCTATCTCCTCTCTAATGTGAAGTAAAACACACAGTTTGAATGGTGAATCACCCTGATTCCTTTTCAACCCATCCATTGCTTTAACTTAACAAACTGACTTTACCATAGAAAAAGCCACGATTATTCGAAGTCAAAAGCTAAATGAAAGACTTCCATTGACTTTAAATGGAAACCTGTCGTCTTGCCATCAGATCTTTTCCTCTCTCTTTTCGGTCCTTTTCATGAGAAACAGTACGTCAAGTACATTCGCCTCCTGCTCCTTGTCAAGTCTCTGTAAGGTAATTAGTGGAATTTCCTCCTCTGGCGCTTCATTATCAATGTGCCTTATTTACATATGATTTCAAACACCAGCCGAGCACTGAATTTTTTCTTTTTTTTTTTTTTCTCTTCTTTTTGCAGTTTTATGTGATTTGTGGGAGTGCAAATGGGAGACATAGCAGGGGGCCTTTGGGAGAAGAAGAGGCTGCACTCTTGCTCTCCGTTTGCTTTTCTCTCTTTTCTCTCCCCATCTCTGACTTCTACTGTGCACTCTCTCTCCGAACCTTGCAGCTGCTGCAGCCTCTTTCGCTCGCGCGCTCTCTCTCTCTCTTCTTCTCTGTATATGTCTCTCTCTTTGCACAGCGGGTGGCTTGAGAGCTGAAGACCTCCTCTGCAGGTGCAGCCTCTTCCTGCTCTCTCTCTCTCTCTCTCCGCCTTTCTTTTACCATTTCCTCTGAAGATCACATTCATAACAGCGCTCACACATTCTCAAGTACAAAAGTTTCTCTGATGCCTGTTTAAAATCACTTTTTTTTTTTTTGTTCATTCTTGCTCTTCTCTGTCTCTGCTTCTCTCTGTGTGTGTGTGTGTGTGTGTGTGTGTCGTGTCACTCAAGCAGTTGCACGTTCAAGAGACCACTGAATATGCAAACACACACAGACACACACATAATGAGTTTTAACCATGAATTAACCTCTTAAACCTCAAATCTAATAAAGTATTTTATAGAGTTCCTTCCATTACGCTAGCGTCCTTCCCCAACACTCTTTATTATACATCCTAATTATTGATATTTTCCTGATCATTTGGAGTTCTTCTGTGTGTGTGTGAGCTGCAGTGGACTGTCAAGCTCCTCAGTCACACAAATGTCTCACAATATAGCACCATCTATTGGGCCTCTAACCGCGGTGCAGCCTGCTGCTGTGGCAGAATATTACAGCGAGTATTATCGTGATTCATCCGTACACTCGTCACTGTTGGTATCATATTCTATAAAAAACAAATAGCTCTTTGTACTAACTAGGATTTTATGACATTTGACCCTCATAGACTGATATGTTCTGCGTAAAACTGATCATCTAAAAAGGGAAAAAAGAGTACAATGTAAGAGTAGATGTTGACTGTGGTTAATAAAATAAAACTCCTCATATTCTCTTGAACCGTGTGTCCTCTACTTCTCTCTGTGTCCTTTTATCCAATGTCAAAACATTGGACTAAGAAGTGTTTAAGGGTTGTTTTAACACTTTATACATGGTATTATTTGCTAAAAGCTCAATATTGTATTTTATTTAAATGGATAATGTCTATCTTGTAACAACCAAAGAACAAACACTCCAGAGGTACATCCTAAATCACAGCTAAATGTAAAATAATTCTGCAGATTTCTAAAGGTCTTAGTGCTCTAAAATAAATGGATCTATAATCAAACAATAGACAAACCAGATAATGTGGCGTCAGAGTGAGAATAGTTGCCTGTGTCTTGTCTTCCTGGTGAAGTCACACTCTTAGATCCTTGTGGGACTTTTGTCTTTCAGAATCCAGGAAGATAAAATTCCTAAAAGTCTCCTCCACAGCTAAAATTCACAAAAAAGAAGCTCAGCTGTTCAAAAGCGACTCAGAGACTCTGGGCCTTCCAGCTTCAGTTTGCATGGACTTCCGACCCCTCGGCTGCGTACATAAACAAGGTTGAACGTTTGACCGATAAGGGAGAGCTCTGCGGGAAGCTCGTGGCCCGAGCGTCTGTTTCTTTGTAGTGTCTGGAAGGCCTCTCTCACCTCTCACCCCGTGACCCCTGTCAGAGATAATGCAATGTCACTGCCACGTAGGCCACTCCCCCGCCTCGTCTCTCCGACCAACGACAGCTCACAGCGGCGGCTTCTCTAAGGTGAGGTGAATGTGCAATTGGAGCTCTGGCTGCTGAGTTACTTAAAAGACAATATATGGGTGGAGAGGAGCACTGGGAGCAGGTTTGACAAATGTACATTTGGCATGTGAGAAAATGATAAGGCATCAGTGGAAGTGCTGCTGCCTAAAAGATAAGGATGTCAAAAAATGTTGCTGGTTTCTATCAAAGAGATGACTGCAAAAATCTACCACTGTGCTATGTGAACACTGCGGTAGCCTCACAGCGTATTTCTTTAATAACTTCTAACATTTCCACTAATGTAGACCACTAACAGCTCTCTTCTCTTACTCATACTTTACTTTAAACCCGTCCTACACCTGTTAGGACGATCGACCATTCACTAAGACTCGCCCCCTTAATCACCGTCGTTGCAGTTTCCAATGATAGCGAGATAATTACTCTAAATTCGTACTAATTCCTGAAACAATGTGTTCTTGATTTCAGACAGAGAAAGACAAAAGCACTCTTCTCTTTTCTAGTTGGCGACCATTGATTAGGCTGGCAGATTTTATCAGCTGTAGCTAGCGTGCTAATTAGGCTCACTTACTGCAGCTCCAGGACTTGGTTGAAAACACTGTCTCACGGCACTCGTTTCGATACAAGAATCTTCTAAAAGGAGCTTAGATGTGCCCTTCGTGGCTGCGTCATATAATGATAATGATATTGTGAGTCGAAAGCTGCATTTCCCTGGGAAAAAGGCAGCGTCTCTGCTTCCAAAAAGAGTTCACAGTGCATGGGAAAGTTGACAATTGACCTTTAACGTAACCTGTAACCGCACAGACTACTGCTCTACGCTGATGACGCTCCTTGGCCTTCGAAGTAACTCTGGATTAGGTCAGCACTGTTGGTATTAAGAGTTTTCCAGGCGTACTTATGTTTTCAGTTCATGTAAGAGCAGATAAACACGACGTTGAATCCGGTCCCGCCACTTTTGTTTGTAATTTTCAAATCCAAAGCTCGACAGACTTGTTGTGCTGTGCTTTGATTGGACAATAAGGTTCAATTGGTTTGGCTCTTCCTGGTTTTTGCTGGTAAAAACATACCAAGTCAGGGATGGTATAGGTTGGCTGTAAACCCCTGAACCTGAAGGCAAACCCTTCACACACCTGTGGTAAGTGTGTGTGTCCAACAAAGTCTTGTGCTCAACCAATCTAAGGTGATAAATAGGAGTCTTTTATATCTCTAACTTTAGAGCTGTTTTCTCATATAAGCTCCAGACGATATCCGGAGAATCAGGTCCGCACATTGTCCGGAGTTTGTCTTTCACACAACAGGAGTCTCGCTTACTGGCAATTCTCAGGTTTGGGTTCAGCGAGGGATGGGCGTCTGGGTAGAGGGTGCAGGAGGCACGACATGGCACGGATTACACCGTAATCACGTAGCTGCTTCATCATTTTGGTCAAAAACAATCGAGTCTCTTGCTTTAATTTGTCTGATGATTGAAGTCCTGAATCCCGTCGTTTCTCCGTTCAGTCATATTAAGTTAATAACCATTCTTCTTCCCCCTGGGATGTTTGTTTTCTCATCCGCACGCCCCCTCCCGGCTCTATTCACACGTTGGACTCAATCGGACATTACACACACTTTGTACGAGCGAGCTGGCAGGGTGATGTCCGGTCCAAATGATTCTGACATGCGCGTTCTCACATACAGCTCCTCTGGGTCATGTCTAGATAATTTCAGGGTTGCAGCACATGTGCGATGACTATCTTAAGCAAGGGGCTTAAGATAGTTGTAAAGGTTTAAGGAGGTGGGTTGTGTCAGCCACTAAACATTCCTTGGCCAGACAAACACTGGTTTGCTGATTAAACCCAACAAGTATCTGACAACAAATTCATTTTCCAGGCTTAATTTGACAGCGAAAAACTGAGCTTGAGAGATATAGTTTGGCTGAGCAAAGCAATGCAATTAGTCCTTACTCACCCTGGCGCTGCTGCTCAGTGGCCCTGTTAGAGTCTGTTGCAGGGAGGACTATTGTGTGATATCTAAAAAAAACAAACATTGAGATGCTTTCGTCAAGAGCTGTACCTTTTTGTGCAGCGCTGCTCAGCTGGGCTGCTGCTGATACTGCTCTGCACCAGCGTGAGAAAATGGGACATTTTTGTCCAGAGAAGAGGTTCAACAGGCGGACCACATTTTGGCTGGATGGAGTGGATTCTCCCCATCTCTGCTGCGATCAATCTGCGGAGAGAAAACATTTTTCTCAGATGGGCCTGGCTCACGCTGTTATTGCACAAACAATCATTATCAGAGTAGAAACACAACTCCCTTTCCATTTAGCACTCTTATCTTGTTCTTCTGAAGAAAAAAAAATGGGCCTTGTTGCATTCGTGACCTTTTGACTACTCGAGTGTTCGTTCTCGAGGCATCTTAGTTGTGACATAAAGTTTTCTGGGTATTCACCACAGAGGGTATCAGGCAGAGCGAGGGTGATTGATGTGCACCGCGGCCCTGGCTGCTCTGGCTGCTCAGCCTTGGCTGGCTGTGTTGTGTCCTACTGTCCAGCGGTGAGAATAATGATGCTGGCATGTTATCATGAGGATGATGAATGAGACCAGGGGCATGACTAAACAACATTGCTCAACATGAAGCATGACTTGAAAGATTTCAAAAACACCTGCATTAGCACAATTGAAATGCTCAACATATATAAACACACATGACCTCCAACAATTACTAATTGTTTTCTTAGAAAACAAATGGTCAAGGTTTCACGTTTCTCTCAACAAACCACTGGGATTTATACAGTTTGACCACGATATGGACCTGGAAATATTAGCCATCGGCAATATTTTGCTATTTTTCTATGATTTGAAAGAAATATGCATGGCCAGCCTTTACATTTAATTAAACTGTGGTAATGTATATCTTAACTGCCTTATTATGTTTTAACTTTTAAAGTTGAAATTTCAAATAAGTAGCTGTTCAAATGAAAATTTCCACAATGTTATATTATATTATTACAGTCACAGGTCATTATGACTGTACACATTGTTTTTATATGATGATAGAATAATGACTCATTTATAAGCTGTTTTTGGCAAATGTTTGTTTCTAACAATATAGAAATAGAAACATTTGAATGAAAAAACATTTAAAAAAAAGACATTTCAAAATAAATAGTGTCTGGTTTTGTGTAATTTAGTTATTTATTGCTTGCTTTTAATGTAGCTTTTCCATAGAATGCTTTTATTTTGAAAAATGAAAACCTGTATAGTCAGTACTATTTATATGGCAACATTTAAAAAAGATTTAAATTGATTTAACAACAATATTTAAAAGAGAATTCTATGGCAAACTTCGAGGTAGGTCTGATTGAACTTAGAGGGAACTGTGGGAATGTGAACCAGGACATTCCCCAAAAAGCACGTACGTGCTCTCAGAAACACCGTCTCTGATAAAATCAACTTTACAACAGAAATAAATGAAAATCTGAAAGCTGTTCTGGCAGAGACCTGTAGATGGAAGGTTGTTTGAGCAGCTCATCATCCAGGACTGTCCCTCGAACAAACTCGTAGCAGATGCCATTCTGGAAGCTGCAGTAGATCTGTGGACCACAGCCGTGGGCGTGGAAGACCTGGAACATCTCAACCTCCCGGTCCCTGTTCACGAAGAGCTCCGTCATTCTGCCGTACAGCCGCACCAGAACACAGCCGGGCTCCTGGAGAGAGGCCACGTAGCAGCCAATCAGCTGGTTGGTGATGCCTTCTGTGAATGTCTGAAAGGAAATGAAAAGGGAAAATGAACAAAATAAAAATAAACAGCTTATTAGTTTAGTACAGAAGTCCTGAGGGTCGAGTGAGAAAAAAAAAAAGGTTTATTATTTTTATTATTAATTATCAGGGACAGACAATGCAAATCAAACATGGAAAGTACACAGCTCATATCTTTAAAAAAAAGAATAATAAAAAAAAAATTTTTACAAAAAAAATTCCCTAAAAACCCATTTTTACCTTATTCAGACTCACCCCTATTGCTAACACACAATATATATAACTTGTGTTTAAAGTGGATGGAGAAATTAAAACTCACCTGGAAGAAAACATGAACACTTTTGGTCCTAATGTGCAGCTGAAACGAGTATGAAGAAAACAAAACTAGCTAAAGGAACTCCTTAATCCTTAATTCCCAAATACAGAAGAGAAAACTATTTAGATTAGACTTCCGCAGTTACCATATGTCAACATACTATCGCCTCCAAAGAGTCCAGAACATCAAACGCTGAATAAATCAACGCTGATATGGAAGAAGATTGTAAATTGGTGCTTGTGTGTGTCCTTGCAGATGACACACTGTGACAACACAACCTTTATGTAAATGTTTTCTTTATGATAGCATTTACAGTGACATGTGGACAAAACAATTGCAGCTTGCTCTCTCCATGTTAGTTTGCATGACAGGTCGTCAGATCCTCATTCTGTAGCTATTGTGTAAGAAGTACGAGCACATTTTAATAAGTCACTCTCCTAAACAGTAACTCTGCTGAGTTACTGTTTATCCATGACAATGTTGTAAAAGTCTCACTAAACACGGCTGCACTCAGAGCTTTGGACGGTAAAAAAAATGCAATATGTTTGGTTTCAGGACTCTAGAAACATATCATATTACAGTTCATTTACCGCCGTTATGACTCATTTACCAACAGCTGTTTGACTGCACCTCGGCCAATAAAAAATAAATAAATAAAATAAAATAGTTTTTCTGTATTTACATTGGTTTGGCTTATTTGAAGCTCTTGCACTGCACTTAAATGATTTCACCTATTTGAAGCTTATGTACTTGCAAGATTCTTGCTTTTCGGGCTCGTATCCTCACGATTGTTTGCACTTATTGTAAGTCGCTTTGGATAAAAGCGTCTGCTGAATGAACTGAAATGTAGTGGAAAGTTTTATACGACACAGTATAGAGCAAAAAATAAACTAGAAAAAGATAGATCATTTACCAGTCATTGCTCAGTTGTGTACCTTAAAAGAAACTTGAGAAAATAATTGTGTATTTTGCTTCATAACACATTTAATCCTGAATTAAAGGATCCGCTTTGGAAGTATTAAGATCTTAACAATAGTGAAAAAAGAAAAAACACTGCACAAAGATACTTAATATTAATCAATACTACAAGTAAAAGTCCCACATTAAACTTTTTAAAAGTAAAATACATTAGTATTACCAGCAAAATGTACTTAAAGAATGTAAAGTGAAACTTTATCAACTGATCATACATTTACATGGAAAATCCTAATCTTAAAAGTTGGAGAAATAAATGCAATAAAACAAAAAAAGCACATTTTCCCTCTGAAATTAAAACGGGTAGAAGTATAAAGTAGCGTAACTTTCAAATAAGTAAGTAATAGAAAGAATCAGTTGTTTACTTCAATAACAAATCTATTGATTATTCAGTTATTAAAGTACTGGTATATGTACCAAGGTGAGAGCAAGGTGAAAGTAATGTTTGGGTTAAATGGGATGTTAGTTGTATTGCAAGATAACATACAAACTGTAGCAGCTGGGTGAAGCAGGTGACTCCCACGTGTCCCCACAAATCTCTGGTTCACTGTGTGTCACTTGTTGTTTTGTTCATTTGAATTAATTGCATATGTGTAAGAAAATTCCCACATTAAATACAACATGGACCAAGATGTGTCCTGCATTGTTAGTTAATGTTGTGGCTCTGTCTCGTAGAGGGACTGTGTCAAAACACAACAACCAAGTATTAAATAGATGTCAAATCAAACTTGCACAGAGGAAATCAAACATACAGGTATACACAGAGGTACAGTGCATATACACAGCGCATGCAACAGTAGGTAAATGACAGATATAGATGTACAGCTGTAGAGAGCTGCAGCATGAACTTGTTGACGTTAAAGATTCTTCCAGCACAGCCTGTACTGTTCTGTGTGTGTACACGAACAATACCACAGCGACCTCTGTTTGCCTGCAGAGGCCCCATCGGACATTTGTTGTCATTCAGTGGTTTCTCAAAGTCTCTCATTCTCTGCCACAGTCTCCACGGCATTCTCTGAGCCTCAGATGGGGCCTGCACACAACAGCTTTTCATCTAGATGGAAAGTGAACAAACATGCCCACCTTGACATCTGATCAAGTATTTATAGTGGATGGAGGAACTCTTGGATACTTTCCACTGGATTCGACATTGTCATCAAATTCCCTTTGTCTCTGATTTGCATATATCAGAGCATGAAAGCTGGTGAGGTTGATGGAATTCATTCATTGTCATTATAAAAAAACAAAATCTCACTCTTTAGAGCACTTCCTGAAGACATTTCTGTACACATATGAGTGTAGATTACCTAAACTGCTTTAATACAAGAGAGCAGGTCATGCAAATACTCATGTTTGCATGTCAAATTATTTGTTTTATGTGAAGCGATTTGACATACATTTTTTTTAAATTAGTTTTAACAATCCCCATTATGCTAAAGTGTATTCCTATTGGTTTCAATTCATTAAGTGAGTGCATGTAAAGCACTCAACTTGCCTTGAGTTTTGATCGATTGTTTAGTTATTCAAACAGATTACAAAGTGTGTCACAGGAAGGATGAAAAGCAAGAGTAGTAAAATAGATAGAAAGATGAAATACAAGATTTAACAAAGTAGTTTGAAATACAATGTCTCACATACAACAAAGTTAAAGGCACACGTCCTGTGTGTGCACGACTGGACCTTGTGTAGATTGAGAGGTCACCCATCCAATGTGCCGTCACCTTACAAACATAAACCCTATTTCTCTGAAAGATTGGACCTTGTGTTTGCACATGGGACCAGAATGGGCTTGTCCTGCCGGATGCTCTGACAACACTACGCATCTGTTCCCAGGGTTAATACAATAAAAAACGTCTACTTTTGTCCGGCAGTTACCTTGGCTTGTCTGCTGGTTTCATACCTTTGTCTTTCTATAAAGTGCCAGATGAGACATTTCATTTTATCACCATGTGCGCTTTTAATGTATCTATCCCTTAAAAATGGGATTTTATTTTGAAAAATTAAAACATGTATTGTAAGCTAGTTGTACTTAAAGGCCCCGACACATCAAGTGGATGTTCGGTGAGCGTCTGTCGCCCGTGAGTCAACGTGTTGAGGATTATGTTTTGCGGGTTCCTTTGTTGAAAGACGAATACTGACTGCCGCCGCCGGCTGGTATGGAGAGTTACTTCCTCTCACGCAGGCACAGAAGGTACGTGCATGTATATATATATATAAATATCACCTTGCATGCCTAATTTATTAATTTAGCTTTTCCATATAGAGCTTGTATTTTTTTTTTGATGAAAACACATATTGTCAATATTATCTAATATGCAAATATACAATATACTTGAATGCGTTCTTCAAAATAAATCTTCAGACTTATTGACACTAACTAACACACGCCCACACAGGAGCTGAAGGAGGTCACCTGTGTTGAGTTAGTACATGTGCAGGTTTTAGTTAAACTGGGCAAAAAGGTTTCGTGAACCTCGTACGGTTTGTTAACTCACTCTACACATTTATTCAGCCGTTCTGAACAATGCTGACAAAAACGAAAGCGAACGACAGCATTTGGTCTCGTTTGTGAAATGAAAATAGGAACAGAAACATGGGACTGTGGGTGGCTGGAAAATGCTTACGATATGGTGTGTCTGCTCTGCAGTGAAGTTCAGTTTCAGTTCAGTGATCTCAGTCAAGACTGCAATTTGTAAAAGGCAAGTTCACCACAGTCTATGAAGGATCTTTTGACAGCAGCTATGAGTGAAATCGACCGTAGAACTGTTCAAATTGCAGCAACAAAAAGGAAGAATTAGCATGAATTCAGCTTTATATCCCCTGTGAACACAAGCACCTCATCATATGTCTACCCTGGTGAACTTTCATGAATGGATGTTTTATGAAAATCAGTGTAGGTAGAGAATATTACATTTAAAGTTTTTCACTTTTTTTCTTCTTTTTCATTGGCTTTTCTTTCGCCCTTGCAGCTTTTTGCCTGAAGATACTAAGCAAACACAGTTGAAAGGACAGAAACTGTCAGTATTTACAAATGTCACAGTGATATCCATTATGCAGTGATAACGTCAATGAAAGGTCCATTGAGATGTCACGTGACATAATAGTCTGGCACTCAACATCCAGGTTAGGGTTATGGTTGCACTCTTTAACGATGCAGTCAATTAAAGAAGCACTCGATCGTGAGCTGATTGTTCCCCTAATGTCGTGGAGTAAAAACATTGTGCTGTTCAAACTAAATATCATTAATGGAGCCCGACACTTGCTCCGGATAACAACCTGGAGATCTGCCGCAGTTTGGACGTCATCATCACAACCCAAACTCCCAACAAAACTTGCATAACTGCACTCGTTTAATATGCATTGACTAATGGAAATGGCTGGTGAACACTGGTTATAGTGGAGTTTGGAGGTCAAGGAGATTGTCAAGCTTTCCCATTCCCTTCCTTGGAGTTAAGACCTAATGAGGGGTTGTGTGTTGGAAGAACACCCTAAAAACATGAACCCTAACCCTCCGACCTTTCTTTACGAAGAGGTTTCCCACAAAGAGAGAAGCGTTCTTTCCCATCAGGTGTGATAAAATGTTTAATGCTCAATCAGTATAAAGCAAGGAAGCGTATCTGATCAAGCCGCAATGTAGAGGTGTTGAGATAAGACGCTCTTTTATGCAGACACACAGTCATTATCGAAGCACAGATACTGAGACACAAAGAGTGACTTGCCTTCATCTGAATGTCCTGTGCATTCCAATGAGGACGGAGTCTGTTGAGGAGACGCAGGATCCCTGTGCGAGGTTCATGCTCATCGACATGGAGGTCCACGTGGAGGAGCTGAGCACCAGCGCGCCGACTGTCCATCTTCAACAAGAGCAGATGTAAAGTCTTAAAAGATTTTACCTTCAAAGAGCTTTAGGTCCAGAACTTTGTTCAGAAACTTCCAGGCCAAAGTGCTGCTCTGATGAAAGACCATCAAAACCTGGGCCACCTGGATCAAACTTCTGGAAAAGCCAAAGGTGGGTTTATTCTTGAAACAGCAATAAAACCAAAACAAAAAACTTGAAGGTAGAAAAGTCTTAATAATCAAAAGCGGAGCGCGATGGTCCGCTTTTTTTCAGAACAATTCGAGAGCCATCAGTGGTATTTGCAGGTCACAGAAATTGTCCACTTGCGTGTCCATGACTCAGCAGTCCAGCTGCTTATCAGGGGCCAATGTTCCTATGCACATCTTCATCCCCACTCCTGCAGAGTTTACATATTAACCACTGCATGGAGCTCTGCAGAGGGCACATGTTGTGTTGAACACAACTCAATGAGAAACTAATTGGGAGAAACAAATGTTGATTTTGAAGCTTTGTAAAGACGCACGATGACGTGAAGTTTGTGCTTCAGGAAACCTCTTTTATATACTTACTCATTTAGCAATGTATCGTGCTGCATTAGAGTTTAAACGAGGCCACGGCTAATGGAACTTAATATAATAATGTGGAATAAAAACTAAAAGTACTGAAACAGGTAAAGAAATGACTGAAAATGGAAGAAGAAGAAGAAGAAAAAGCCGCTCACTGCACTTGAAATGTACGTATACTTAAAACATTACTCAACTGTCCAAGGAATTGCAATAGAAGAATAAAGACCTGCAATTAATTAGCTTTTAATTATGGGATGTCTGTAATCTATTCAACAGACATCAGTCAGCGCTGCTAGCCGCAAAGACCTGACACTTGTGTCCAAATTGAGCTCAGCGTATTTTCTCCCCATAAACGGAGCTCTCTTTACAGTCAATTTCAGCCCAGCTCTCTGACACCCGATGCCCTACCACGCTGCTCCAAACATTAAAACCGAGCATGCTGCAAACATCAGTGCAGCAGAGTCCCACAGGCTGTACGCAGAAATTAAATTACAGTTTACTTTATTGAACTTCATTCAAGCTAAAAAGTAAGCATACGACAAAACGCAGGCCAACGAGATGACTTTTGATTCCGTAAGTAATTTTCAGATGCATTACATTTGGCTCCACCGGCAAAGACTCCACATGGGTGGAGTCCATTGTCTGACCTGAGTCACATTAAACCCATTCAAATATCATAGAATTAGTTCATTCAAACATGACCTTTCATGCTAGCTCAATGCCATGGAACATTTCAACATGATCACTCTGTAAACACAAAACGAATTTCATAAACATTGGAGCAGCATGTTTTCAGTCTGTTAAATTATTTAGATGTTAGGCCAATGTTTACCATTTTGCATCATTACAGTAATTGCCTAGAAGTCACGAATGTGGTGATCGTCTTGAACCAAATACTTTGCAAGCTTTTAGACGAAAATGAAATTCACTTGCCATCAAAGAGCGTCTCATCATCAAAGATGTTGTGTATTGAAAGAGAGATGAGTGTCTTGATTAAAAATGTAAGGGTCAGGCGGTAGAATGGAGCAGTGGAGTCAGTGTTTGTGTTACTGCATGTACCGCTCAAGTGCTGCTGAACAAGAGTGCCGGTTGAAAAAGAGATGACACGCAGTAATCCACGCTTGCATACATATGCTGTTATGACACTTTTCATACAGATTCACTTACTGTACGTCTGGCTTCTCTTTCTTTTTTGTTCCTACCGATTGTTTTGTATGGAGAATGCAGACATTAACGTTTGACCTTTTGAGCCTTGAAAATTAATCATTCATGAAAGGATCAACAAAGTACCCGTTGTGTGGAAGACAGAATGAAAGAGTACCAAAACTGAGTTAATGTTGCTGGAGTTTCGCTTGACTTCTTGACATTATCTAGACTTATCTTTTTCACTCAAGTCTTCTAAGCAATGGAACCATTAGCTAGGTCTATTCAACAAAGTGAATTTGTGGAAATAAAATGAGTAGAGGGAGAATAATTAAGGAGAGGATTGGAATATTTCGTTCTTTACAGATCATATTGTTGCCGATAAAGAGTCATATGTCTTCACTTTTCCTTCTTATGGAAATTGCTACAAAGCATTTTTCAAGGTTTCTGGATAGAAAATCGTTGTATTGTGGACATTTCACGCAGAAGCATAAATGTGGACCTCATGGTGGCAGTAGAGGAAGAATCAGGGGTCACCAAAGTCTTCGTCGGGGCACAATGCCCACTTGTACCCTTCTTTGAAGTGAAGGGTACAAATACTTTGGGACGAACTTCTCTCTCCTGCAGGAACAGGAACTGTTGTAACTTTTCGTAACGGTGGTTTCGTATCGGCATCTTTCGGACGCGGCGACCAAAGAGCCTTTGGAGAATATACGAAGCTTCTTCTGGCCTTTCTTTCTGTTTTTGGTTAACATTGTCTCCTTTTTAACTGTGATGTCTATGATCTGCCTTAGTTAATATACAACATTTTACTGATTAAATGAACACATACTGTTTTCTAGAGTAGTCAGGGCACATTTGATCCTAAAAACAATGTAACGTCTGTATGACAATATCAAATGTCTATTTTAGTTTGAGCAGTTTACGAGTTAACATTTGCAGCGGCTCGTGTTCCAAAAACACGGCGTTGCACGTTGACTTTAAGGTCAACTTGTTAAGTCAGCATCAACACGGACTCGCTGTTGGAGGGTTTTATAACCAAATGCCAATCTAATTGGTTTGCGATGGCACAAAGGGTCGGATGTGAATCGGGCCATGTCTGCACAAAACGCCGTTCCAATCCATTCAATAGTTGTTGCTGATATTTCCCTGGATAAGTGAAAACTTTGACCTTTTGGCAGCACTACGGGAAAAATCAAGGGATCAACAAAAATCATTAGGATTCATCGTGTGTGAAACATGAATATCTGTACATAACCTCATGACAATCCACCAAATATATATATATATATATATGTTGACAATTGGAATAAAATACTATTTGTATTGTGAAACCGAGAAGGAAAACGGGGTCATTAATTAAAAAATAAATAAATAAAATAAAAGTGAAGAGATGAAGAGAGCCGTCTAAATCTACTATACACATATTGAATAACTTAGCTTTGTGTGTGTGTGCATTATAGAGCCAGTATGGAGCACCACGGTGTGTAGGGGATGACCATGATCTTTCAGTATCAAGAACTCAAAGAGTTCTTTGTATTATTTGAGGAATTGTGGGTAGAATTGAATGAGATCGAAGTTAAAATGTTGTGAATTGTTGAAACGTTCTTTGGGAAAAGTTCTCGAGAAGATCACATTCATTAACATCGACAAAGACTTTCTGATGGTTATAGCACCACAGAAGAAGAGTGTGTGCGAGCCGTGGGAGTGTGTTTGTTTTTGTTTTCAGTGTCGTGTCGTGTTTACATGTTTATTTCTCCAACTTTACATTTCATTTATTTAAATTCCTTCCAAAATCATATCTTGAAATGTCTCATGTCTGTCTTGTTTGAACTTTTTTAATCCCACTTAATACTACAGCTTGTGGTTGTTAAGATTAAGGGTTTTAAAAACGAGTTTCCAACAACGAAAAGGCCGAGATAACGTTTATTACTTTTTCAGGTAATCAGTTATTTGTTATATAGTTTCAGTTATAATATTATTTCTCTAATGCCTCAATTATTTTGAGCTACACTGATTACTTATGTCAAGGTAACTCAAGTAAAAAGCAAAGAATTGTTCCATTAATTAAATGAATATAATACTAAAACTACTTCAATGTGTGGATAGGATGCAAAAATCCAAATACCATTATTATACTTGCATTCCAGATTTTTCCAAAATGGCAAGAAAAGGGTGATTTTATCTACCACGAAGAGAACATTTTGATAAACGTATGCATCAGACCACTTAATCAACTGTCTTAACAATTTCCAATGAATTTGTCCTTCACGGTGCAACACTTGCAACACAAAACCCGTGGCTCCTTTCTTCCCCCGGCTTCTTGCTGTCTTTCAGAAGTTTTTGAAAAGAGAAAATTTCCTTTTATTACACAGCAAACAGTTGTTGGTGTCCTTTATCACACATCTCTTTGAAGAGAAAAAGAGAGAGAGAGAGCTATGCAGACATTTAACCTTTTTATATAGTCTCACAATTGGGGCTCTCAAGGCCTTTCATTTGTGAAGTTCCTGTGGAAAAATCAGGGAGCTTGGACTCATTACATCTACCGGTACAGTATATTTATATTTCAGCTCCAATCAAAGCTAGCCAATATGCCATCCCTATGTATTTTCTCCTCTGAGCCTTGCCTCCCCACTATAATTTCCACAGACATTTTGTGTGCAAATGCAGTAATAGACACATTTATCACATCAAAAGGGATTCAATTTTCTTTTCAATCATCCACCGGTATGAATAGCGCCACATCCTCTGCGGCCAACAATGAGGGGCCATTACCGTGAGCCAAAGGATGGCTTTGCCTTCTCTATGCATTCAAGGGGAAAGTGTGTCAAACTGTTTGCTGACGCCAACGTTTGTTCTAGGCAAATGGAGACAGCTTTCAGACAGGTTAGTATCCAATTTTATTGTCAGACAAATGTCATTTTTGTTTGGGGCCGGGGTAATCATTGGGCTCAGACACCGGTGTTCCTCGACAGTAAAGCCGGCAGTTAGTCCATTTAATACTCTAACTCTCATGTCAGTAACAGATTGCCAAGTCCAGACATGACACCCGCTGTCTCCTCATTATGTGAAGAGGGTGACATGCAGGATTCAGGCCTCAGCCCCGAGGGGAGGGGGGGGTGGAGCGGGTGGAGGGGGCTGATTGCCCGGCACATTGTTGATCTTCACGGGGAAAGTAAATACTTTGCAACTGCAGTTAATTGTTCCGTTGCACTGACAGATCAGAGAGATGTGGAAGCGCTGTTTTTTCCGTCAGATTTATTTGCAGTGACGTGCGTCAGGCCTTGCAGTCGCTGCAGGAGGGTTGTGCTCGCAGTTACTGCACGTCAGGCCTGTGCTGCAGGTTTGTGCAGTAAAAATAACTTCAGTCGGTGCTGTACAATACTGTAGATCACTTCGCTCAGAATAAATAATACTCAAATTAAGCATGCTTCTTACACAACTGCATGGTTTGCAATTTTGACAATTTTGGTTGCAATTTTGTTTGCAATTTTGACAATTTTGTTTGCAATTTTGTTTGCAATTTTGATGATTTGGTTTGCAATTTTGACAATTTTGTTTGCAATTTTGACAGTTTTGTTTTGGGTTTTCGCAAATATATTAATGAAAATGAATTCCCAACAGTCTGAACCAAGATGACAGGTATTTAATGTTTGACTTTACCAGCTGTAGGAGATTGGAGGGCGTAATTGCAACGTGCTGATTTATCTTTAAAGCAGGATGAGTTGAGGGGAAGATGATGGTTTTAGTATGAACATTTGGAAAATCTTGATTGTTTATGTCAGACACACTGATCAAAAAAAAAAAAAAATCAGGTTTCCCAAACTACTGGTACTTTTCGCAAAACCTTCAAACATTATAGTAAACAAGTGAATAAATAGTTTTACATGTCTCTGATTCTTTGCAGGATTTTGCCCCCCAAATGCTTCCAAAGCATTACTCTTGTTGACTTAATTCTATCAAATAAAGCATTTAAGGATCAAACCGTTGCCAGTGTCGGCACCAACACGCTCTTTTTCTTCTTTTTTGTTGCAGCAAACGTCTCCGCTGTGTTTTCTGTCATCTCCTGCCACAGCTTATACACGGCCCCTCGCTGCCAAACCACCCGAAGCTGATGAGGTCATGCATGTAGGCAGCACCGGACGGGCCCTGAAAGCTCCGCTTAATCTGATATCATTGGCACAGAGATGCTTAACCAGCTCCATCTCTCACCACACTAGTTTGGGGTGTACGCCATCCAACAATGCTGTCTTGTCTTATGCCTGCGTGGATTCCTAGGGGCCACTCGTGAAGCTCGGTGCTTCTCAATTAATACGTTTGAAGTCTATGAAGAGCGCGTGCTCGAGATGGCGTTTTGCAAGGAGCAGTGCGGTGGTTGGGACGAGGTTTATAGAGCACGCCGGCGTGGCGGGGACGCTGAAACGATCTCCAAATGAAGAAAGAGCCACAAAACCACGTCAGCGCACGAGGCAGAGGTAGCACATTTACTTTTATGTTAGGAGTGTTTTCTAGTTGTGGTCTGGCTCCTGAATTATGTTTGGAAGTTGAGGAAATGAACAATCATTCTCTGGATCGAGATCCTGCAAACTGGAGGAAAAAAAAAACAAAAAAAAAAAACATTTCTTATTAATGACACATTGAGAATCATAAATAATGCAGTGTGGAGATGCTACGCGAGATTTATTTGACTGACTAATTTATTTCACGGGATGAAATGAGCAACAGCAGCCGAGGATAATATTTGAAATACAGTAGAGCTCAAGCATCCGCAGTCACATACGTTCACTTTCTCCATTAAATATGTATCGCATAGGATTGGGCCTCTGACCTTGGCTTGGGAGAGAGCTCGCATCATTTCATCTTGAAATAAAAAGAGAGACTGCCAGCAATTATAGCACGTTAATTACATATTCACTTTCATCTGCTGGAAAATCACACAGATCTGCCCTCAATGCTGCTGTTTGGTCTCTTTTGATGGGGGGGGGGCGCTGTACTGTATTTGAAAAACATCTGTCAAGTGCCCTGTCTAGTTAATATCTACTTGTCCTTACCTGTTTTGGTTACGAGCGCTGCTCTTGTTTAATCTTTGAGAGTCGAGGGAAGAAAAATCTAGAAGTTGGTTTTAACGCACCTGGAAAAAAAAAAAAAAAAAAAACGAGAACTGCCATGAATTAGTACTGAAGGAGCGAGGATCGTGATCTTGTGTTAAACCCGTAGCGTAACATCTGTGGGGAAACATCGGCCTTTTGGAAAACATACACACACGCTTAAACACACACTCGCTTCCCCTCTTAAAGAAAGACTCTTTATTCTGTCTACAAGTGTCCCTAACAGAGAAGGCCAGACCAGCGGCTGCTGTAATTTCCCCTGTCAGGGTATATGAGGAGGATGTGGAGGGGTTTGACAAACACTGTGCACCCTCTATCCCAAGTACCCCCCCCCTCTCCCCCCTCCCTCCCCTCCTTCCCCTCCTTGTCTGTGTGTCAAAGAGCAATTTACATAGAGATGGTAATGTCGCTGCCATGTTAGATCGGAGGGCAGCGGCGTGGAACAGTGCGGAGAAAGAGTCAGAAGCATCAGCACAAGAACACAGACTTTTTTCGCTGGGAGAAATGTAATTAGAAAGTAAGTCCGCATGTAACTATTTTTACAGAGCGAGAAAAGAGGAGAAAGAGAAGTTAAATAAAATAAGTATCGGGGATTTGAAGTTAAACGTACCCAATAAAAGATGTTGAACACTAAATGGAAATGTTACCTGAGGGTTTATTTTTAGTGAGGTTGAAATGGCAGTACAGCTGCAGTGCAGGGATGGAATATTACTTTGGATACGTATATTATTACAGAGGTGAAGGAGCTCGAATTCGAGCCAAAAGGCAAAGTTGTAATCTGTAGTATGTAATGCTATCTTTGTCACAAACTGAGCGGGTTACTACCGTCAAGTTGACGTAATGAAACGACTCTGATGACTTCATTGCCCTGTTAAGTGAATAATGAAGACATTATTTATTCTGAGATCTCTTATTCTGACAGCAAAACGTTCCAAAAAACTGAAGTGAAGAAATGTTTTCGATGAATATATCTGCAAAGTTGCGAAATGTCATCGTATTTCATTAGTTTTTTTTTACAGTATCTACGCCTGTAATCAAATATTTGCTCCCAGCAGCTAAAGCATGAGTAATGTTTTTAGAGTTATGTGTAGGCACTAAAAGCACTTGGTTTAAGTTTGAAAGAAACCGGGATCTTGGTTTGATATATATATATATATATATATATATATATATATATATATGATATATTATTTGATATTTAGGGTGTCGGTCCCAGTCTCTGGTGTCAAAGTCCTGTGCCGTAGCATTTCCCTGACTCGAAAAAGCTCACGAACAGAGTCAGAGCATTAATTAAAATGTATTTGGCTAAACAAAGTAGTAGAATATAAATGAAGAATTTTAGCAGACGGTGCTGCTTTCTGAGGGGACTTTTTGAACACATCTTGATTAAATCACAATCAAGACAAAAAGCATGAATGTCATAAATGACTTTCCTGCTTAAATGCAGTTTAAACAAAAGCAATAATATTCCTCCTAATGTAATGACAAATGTGTGTTTTATCAGTCACTTATTATGACAGCAGTTGAGTCACACATAACCTCAGAAAGCAGCTCATGTGAGAAGACCTGCACACACGGAGTTATTCATGCTCAAGCATCCACTGCACGAGGGCAAACGCAATCATCCCGTCGTGCTCAATGTTTAACCAGGAGACTCACTTTAGGACGCCGGAGGTCACGTGTGAGAGACAATCTCTATATTTACTTTTCTGTCAATTGTATTTGTTTTATTATCATCTAAATAGTGTGTTTAAAAAAATTTTTATAAAAAAAAGAGTAGAAGCTAAATGTCAGTGTGTGATTTACGCTTTTAGCCAGTGGTGAAAATGTCAATGTAATACAAAAAAAAAATCAAAATATAAAAAATTACTTCTGGAATCTGGATGAGGAAACGGACAAAAAAAAGATAATTAACAGTACAATACTCATATAACATACATGGGCAATTTTATCAACTCGCATTTCCTGACATTCTGCACAGTTTTGGAGAAAACGTCCCACAACATGTCACTCAAGATATAAATACCCTGAGACCAAAAACTGCTGCTGCCAATCCAAAACAGTGTCAAACTTATTCAGGCTTGTTAGACATATAAAACCTAAAGGCCACAGATACTCGGGCTGTTACGTGATATACTCCGTCATAACAACTGTGGACACAGACAGTTAGCACACACAGTCCGGCGGTTTGCTACTGTCTGCAGGAACAGCAGCGCTGCAGAAAAAACAAATACAATTCTGCTGCCTGGTCGTCTGCAGGAGAAGAAAAATCTCTCCACAAATCCTCTGAGACCCTGGGTGGAGAGAGAGGAAAGAGGTGTGTGTGTGTGTGTGTGTGTGGAGGGGGGGGGTTAGTGTGACTGGAGGACCTAAATGGAGAAGGCGTGCTGCGGTGGCCTGTTAATGGTGAGGGGGGCTCAGAGGACCTGAGAGCTTGAATGTGTGTGTGTGTGTGTGTGTGTGTGCGTGTGTGTGTGTGTGTGTGTGCGTGTGTGTGTGTGATCTGCTGTAGAACAGATGAGTGTGTTGACAGAGGTAGTGAGGTTAAGTAAGGCTGTCCTGATGGTTTTTAAAGGGACAATGGAAAACCGTTTAATTTAAATGATCTAAACAGATTGTGTGCGTGTGTGTGTGTGTGTGTGTGGTGCGGGCATTTTTGAATGTATACTATATATGTGTGTTGGTAAATTGAAGTGCTCTAATGATCGACTTGAGAGTTAGCACATGGCAATGAGGTCATTTTGGCCTGGCTTCACCTTTTCAAAGGCACGTTTGAGGGTTAAAACTTGGGTTTAGATGTGAGGTTTGACTTAGTTTAAAGGTTTAAAGGTTTCCTTCGAGTTTTTTCTCACTAGCAGCACTGGAGAGCCACGTTTTTCACGCGCAGGAGGACAGGTGGATGGTTAAAGTCCTGTGTGGTACTTTATGTGGGTAACTCACATCAACACAACTTTATTTACACAGCACTTTAAACGCAGCACAGTGCAAAACACTGGAGAAAAATAAAAACATAAAAAGTACAAGCTTAAGAAAATGTAAAACAGACGGCAGGCTGTTCTCACACACACCTCGTAGTTATACAGACGGAAAGTGATGCACTGCAACTCGTGTGTATCCCACAAAATCAATGTGTGTGTCATGCAAGTAATTGTGAACCAGGAAGTATAAAGAGCGTCCATGTGTTGGTCTGAAGACGAAGAACCTTCACCCACGAGACGTTTGTGTCCCGTGGGAAACCGGAATTGATTCAGTAACTTTCGTGCTGAAATACACCAATTCTGTATTTATTTCAAACCGAAACACGATATTTTCCTAAACCTAACCAAGTTTTTTTTCTGTGAAGATTGATGTTTATTTTGAAAAAAACTGTATGCAAACTGGAAGGAGAATGCACGAAAAATGAGTAACTTTTCGTCAGACCTCATGGGAAACGCTGCATGAGGCTACATGTGGTGTAAATATTTTTCTAGGCTCATCCCTTTGTATTTCTTCTAGAAATGCGTGTTCGTTTGTGTCTTGTGTCTTATGTCTTTCATATGCTGTGAGTGATAGCAATAATGATAAGAAATCTAATTGATGTAGAAAAAAAATTACAATTAGGATTTAATTAGGATTATTTTGTCAAACTACTGTTTCACGTTTAGATGAAACATACTGTCCGAGACACACAGTATACATGAACTAGTGCATCAGCTAGTGTGTAAAGCTACATTTTAAAGAGTCAGTGCAACCAAAATTACAATCTACACATAAATCCATAATCCACAGACCTCACTGTCAACGGTTTTTATTAGCTCTATTTCTTAAAGAGTTGCAATGATCATGTACCTCCACTGTATTGAGGTGACACCAGGGGCAAATAAAACAACTATCTGTATAAATAAATGGCTATGACATTACAGGTAAGTGAGAACATATGTTTTATGAAGACGAGCTAAAGTTTATGGTAAAGGTTTAGGGATGACTTAATCAATGATGTCAGTGAGGGTCCTCATAAATTTAGATGTACAGACGTGTGTGTTCATATGTGATGTTCAAGGCAGTTTTTCTCTGCTGGAATTGCCCCAGTCCCTAAAGAGCAGCAGTCTCTCACTTTATCTCTGTCTCTCTCTCACACACACACACACACACACACACACACACACATACAGACTTAATAAAAACACCCTTTGACTAGAAGACTGTGGCTGCTCAAATTTTAATCACCACATTTCATTAATTCATTCCTTTTTCCAAAAACACGCTGCTCTCCGTCCAATGAGCTACTGTACATCACGCTCTGGAGTCATTTCAGTCAAAGAAAAAAATTCAAAATGTTAATTTTTCTCAGTGAAATGTAATCACCATTGTTTGTCTTTTACTTTACGACGTGGAAAATAAATTGCAACCCTGAATGTGCTGAACATTTTATCAAGGCCGCACGTCTTGGGACAAAAAGGAGTTGTTTGAGCCTCGGCGCTGAGCATTTATTCGAGAGTCAATTCTGACCCACACAGAGCGACCTCCCGCCGTCCTGCCTGGCACGCACAAATTAAGGTGCACTCAAGCAACAATTGAGCAAATTCATGTCAGTCCACCAGGAATACTGCTGAACACAAAGAAAAAACAGGTTTTGTTTTACCTTGAAGGTCTACGAAAGTAAAGTTTACTGTACACGACGCACTTTTGTGGCAGTTTTAGAACAAATCAACAGGCAGACGCTTCTCTTTATTGTTGTTTTAATGTAATTGTAATTTTAAATGGTGCCGTTTCTTTCGATAAAAATGAGCTATATTAAAAAGAAAAGCTGGGATGAAGTCTTGCTGTGTTTTATTGAGTGGATTCTGGCTAAATCCTGCAAGTAAGCAATGATACTCCAAGATACCCGAATATAAGGAAAATACTAACGATGCAGAGGTAATAATACTAAAACACAAAAGAAGTTTGTTCACTGAGTCCATTATTATTTATATCAGAACAGCACATAGTGTATTATCATGATTATAACATACAGTATAATACATAAAAGAAGGTTTAAAAGCATTTACACAAAGAATGACCCACACACTCTCATAATATACGCTATAATTAAATACCTACACACAATTTAATCAAAACCGAGGACAAAATGTGTTGCTCTCTCTGTCTTAAATCTTTACAATATGGAAATCAAAAGCTTTTAAATGCTGCAAATTATCGGCAGTAATAAAGATGAGCAACTGCAGCAGATGAAGCCAAAGGAACGAGCCTGTGTACATAAAACTGTGTGCACCACAGGCAGCGGGTGGAAGCTACAACATCACGTTTAGTAAAACACAATTCTGGCCATCCAATCATTTCACGCGCCAAATGAAATGATTGATTTTTTTCCCCCTTTTTTTCTTTTGTTAGACTATTTGATTTATTGATTTCTGTCGGGATTTAAAAATGAATTTCAAAAGCAAAGCATCTAAAATAAATTGCCTACCCTAGCTTTAAATTATCCAGGAGACTCCCATGTTTAAATGCTGGTAAAAAAAAAATGAGTAAAAAAATAAATGGGACTTTAAACTCCCCTGAAAACAGCAGCGTGTCTCTGACTCACCAACTGACTCATTGTTGAAATCATGTCTTTGAACTGCATATTTAGGAGTTATTTTTTTTTACGTGTTGCTTGTTTTGAGAACTTGGTAGCAAAGAATAGAAAACATGCAGAACTGCAGCAAACTAAAGTTATTTTTACATTCGGTGGTACTTGTGTAAGCTCTAACAAACATGTTGAGTGTGTTTCCTTCCTCTTAAAAAAGGTGCAAAGCCGTCTTTTAAAGTGTTTTTTTTTTTTTTTAATGCAGCATTGCTTGCTTACTGTATATGTTTTCTGGCCTGCCGTCTTCTTCTTCCCTGTCTATGCTGATGCATCCCTGCGTGTCGTGGCCCATTAGCGCCACCTGTAGGTCAGTGGAATAAGAAAAGAAAACCTCTGGGATTGTCACATGTTCTTCCTATAGACCCCAGACTTACTGTCACTGGTGTTTTCCGGCAATGACAATATTTAAAGCAATTCATAAAACATAAAATTCTGATTAAATACTTCATATATCACACAGACAGGCATTCAAAAATATTTTAGTGAATGTTAAATGAACTTATGCTGCACAACAACCAACAAAAATGGTTAAGAAAATTGAAGTTATTCAGCCGGTCGTGATTTGTTTTTATTGCAGATGCTCTATTTTTCTGCAGTATCAAGATGCAGAACAGTGTTTAAGACTTCATGATGTAGGCTACTAACCCATGGCAGCTGCAGGATGAAGCCATATGACCACTGTACACCAACCCCTGCACATTTTTGGCATTACGCTTGTACCCTCCAGTGACTTTGGCCAAAAAGTTGTGAACGCAGAGTGCGGATATTAATTTATGCTCAATGTTGTGGTTGTATTTCAGCAATTAAAATCCACACTGGGTCCTCTAATGGGAGCCTGCAGGGCACTGGACTAGAGATATCAGTAAACAGGAATATTACTCTCTTAATTGGCTGTCCAACAGGTGATGGCACTTAATTCACAATTAGTCTTTATACTGTGAGGTCTATATGTTCTGCAGCAGGATGCTATCGCGTGTGTGCGTGTGCGTGTGTGTATGTGTGTGTGTGTTTTGCAGTTTCACTGAGTCCAAAGCTAACTGTACACAAAGCACAACTGGCTCACAAGCTAACTATCTTGCTAGCAGGTGATTTTCAGCAAACCAATGCCAGACTCTCTCTTCTCCTTTGTTTGTGCATTTTATGATTCTATTGTACCACAGCATGGTTGATTTAAAAAAAAAAAAAAAAGCCAGTGCATGGTGCATTTCCTGTTTTCGAGAAGAGTCTGTTTGAATGCTATAACCTGCTGATGTGTTGCCATGACAGTTGGGATGTGTTGTATTTAGACGTTTTTGAAAAAGACAACATGGAAGTTCAATGTAGAAAACATGAAATCATTAATCATTGTGAAAAAGGAAACAAGGTGACAGAGTTCAATAACCGTGTTCTCGTTCAGGCCATAATTACAAGCAACCAAACGGGAAAAAAAGTTTGGTAATTTTGGAAGTTTTGACAGCTACGATATTTCTCACTTGACAATCAGCAGAACTCTTACATCTAATAGAAAAATCAATCCAACTCATTTAAAAGGACTAATAAGTAACACAAAAGTGGCTGATTTAAGATAATAATCATGTGTGACTACAGGGAGCTACCATCTTGGATTGATAAAAATAATGAATATCAACAAACGGTGGAATTCATATTGAGCCAAATATACCAAACTAACAATCTTTTTTAATGTGCTGCCTAACACACATTAGTAATATATCATCTTATTAAATGAGATGCTTCTGTTTGGGGCTTATAGAAAATGCATTTCTGTGTGTTTGTTTTACTTTTTACTTACTTTTTTTTTTTTTTCTTTTTTTCTCAAGAAATTGAAAAAAGGAAACATCCTATTTATTACATAAAGACACATATACCTAGACAATGTGAGGGGAAAAGACATTAAAAGAGTAATAATTCAGATAACTAAAAACAAATATAAACTACTATAACTATAACTATAAATAAAACAAAATAAAAGTAAAAACCAAAACGTCCTTTTTAATGACGGCGTCATTGAGCCTCTGAGTTCATCATTAGACAGTTGAAACAAGCGTCCACACTTCTTTGTGTGCATCTTGAAAATATGTGAAGACTTGCATCACTTTTCATCTCTTTGCCAAAGGAATCGCACTTTTAAGTTTGGCCAAATTAGTTTATCCTAATTTGTGAGTTTTGCTTGAGTAAAATCTAATGTATCAACTTCTGAAAGCAGTTTCAAAGAAGAAGTTTCACTCATTTCCGGCCCTTCTGAAAGAAAAAGGGTCAGACACAGATGCATTTTTCTGTGGCAGAAGCAAAATATGTGACCCATAAAATATTAAACTCCCAGGAGAGTCACAGAGGAGTGTCTCCTTGCATTAGACCACAAGTCCTCAGATCCTTTTCTTAGACAAAGTGTCTGTGATTTATGGTTTCTGATGGTGTGGATGACATGAAAAAGACTCTGTAGTGCAGCTTGCACCCTGTTATTAGTGAGTTTTATTTGTAATGTGCACCTCCCATATTAAATGTGGTATTGCTGACGTTCTGATACCTGTTCATGAGACACATAGATTACTTGAAACTTTGAAAACAATAAAGATATGCATGTATTTATGTATGTATGCATGTACAGCATGTATGACAACATACAGAGGACGATGGAGAGGGAAGAAAATTAAAATTCAAGAGCTGAGAAACTGAGAAAAACTGAAAACCAGAGCTCCAATACTTGGCATCACGGTCGATCCAAAACAACATTAAAGGAACCTGTGTTTTTAGGCCGTCTGTTTAGTTCTCCTCTGCGTCGATACATATTTCATTGGGTCTCAACAAAGCGAGTCAGGAGCATATTCTATCACAAAGACCTCTGAACATAGTCCCACGTGTATGCTGGACAACACATAAAGCAGCTCAATTGTCTCAACTCTGGGTTGGGGTGTAACAAGTCCAGGCTCAGCATAAGTGCCCTTAGGTTACGAGAGAAGCTACAGAGAAAGCAAGAAGACCCTCAATTGTCTCTCCAAGGATAGGAGGGCCTATGGAGGGGGGGAGAAAAAAAACCTGTTTTTTGAGGGGGTTTTATATCAAAGAGATGACAATACAAAGGACAAGTTTTGCAGATATTTTCACATATTTCTGTTTTTTGTTTTGCAATCACTTGCTGCATCATGTCCCAACCGCTGAAAATGTTGTGTAAGAACTCAGAAGTTGGGCTCACGAGCCCTTGGACTGAATGATTGAACGAACGAATGTTAAAAGCTGACATTTTGATGACAAGTTATCCTAATACACACGGCTGCACTCGGGTGTTCCTCCCAATGAGACCCAATGTTTTCTGGAAAGTTGGAGGCTTAAATAGCAAACATATTATATATGTTGGAGAGGATCTGGTGGTTCACACAGGACCAACAGGTAGACCTCTGGGCCCCCTCCTCGTAGTCTCTTAGCTTCCTTCTTTCTCTGGAAACCTCATTCAAAAGGTTTTCTCATCCCTGTGCCTGTGTTTGTGCAGAAGACTGAATGTGAGAGCGCGGTTCCTCTGAGATAACATGGACCCTGCCTGCACTCGTACTGCAACAAGGTGGCACCATACATGGACTATTTGAATGTGGTGTGTGCATGCTGTACCAGTGGTATGTGTGTGTGTGTGTGTGTGTGTGTGTGTGTGTGTGATCACAATAAACATGAGCACAAGTTGAACTGTATCTATTCAAAGATGCTTCGTATGTTTCCAGGTATTTGAAATAGACTTTAAGTTTAATCAGTAGTAGGTGTGCATGTCACGATATGTAGCTGTCACTTACACACACATCCAGCAGGTACAGAGAAACGCTCTTTTTCATTTGTGTTTCTGGCCACTTGGCAAACATACGTCTAACATCCACTCTGTTTTAGTCAGCTCTGTCCTTGGTCTCTGCCAAAGGGAATATGTCTTGAAAAAGGCTCCGTAAAGTGGAGGAGAGCTGCAGACCTGGTTGATGATTCTCTGTAGGTTCATCACTGCCAGCGACACCTTCCACATGTTCACAGCTCTCAGAGCATCAGTCCACATAATGAGGCCTTCATTTATGTACTTTTTGATTTGCTTTGTCACTTTGTTATCTACGGGTGGTTTTACTTTCTGTAAAACTGAAGCATGCAGCTCTGTGACAATACACACTAGAACGACATACACTGAACATTAGATGATTGTCTTTATTCCATACATGGCATACAATAAACTGGTAATTCATCTTTAAATAAAAAGCATTTCTATATTCAAATCCAAGACCATTGTTTTTATAGATTCATTTTCCAGTGGCAAATATAATATTTGATATTAATGGCAAAATAAGTTCAAGAGGACTCAACATGCCACGCAATGCGCTTTAACAAACCACATATTGTACATCAGGACAAATAGATCATGTCGCCACATATCAGTCAAACATTTTAAATACTAATAGTGCCTTGTCAAACTGAAAAGATGTGATAGTTTTTTCAACTGTAATAATTTAGATGTAAAACGTCAAGCGGCTGCTGATTGAAAACATAACACAGGCGATACTTTCTGACAGACCAACAATAAAAGAATTTCACCGGACACACGTCCCGGTGCTCCCGCGCCAAATGCTTCAGATGATCATTTGTATCAGAGACATTTTTACCGCGTTATCTCCTCGAAGGATCTTTCTCTATTTCTCTCTCTGTGCCAACATGCTTTGGAGACAATATCTTCAGAAATTGCACAAATAAATTGCACAGTGGCAGCATATAAAGTGTTTCATTCCAGAACAGGTTATACTTTTCTTTTTTTTTTTTTTTTTAAAGTAGCCCTTACTCGTGAAAATACTCACTGAGAGGAAATTCCCAGTGGAATAAAATAAACGATTACCTTTTTTTTTTTTTTTTCATAGAATACCGTACACATTCATTGCATTTAATGTGGTCACTGGGTTGCACGAGGCAACACATTTATATACATTTACATAAAGATGTCTTATGGATCCACGCAAACTGACACGAGTTTCCCTGCACTGTCCCATGTTTTTGATGTCCAGGTTGGACATCTTCTCTGGACAAGTGACAAACCAAAGCTCCTGTGTGGAAATAGACGTAATGTAGAGTGAAGCTGCTCGTTAGTCCTCTCTGCGCCATGAAACAGTACTCGTGCACGGTCTTTTACATGCGTTCAGCTCTCCACTATCAATGTTCGCCGCGCAGGCCATCATACGAAGCTCTCCTCCATGTTGGAGCACAGCAGGAAAGAGTCGACCAGCCGCGGTTTGATCAGCTGCTGGTGGTCGGCTGCCTCGATGCTGTCTGGACACCCCGCTGCCAGCCTCCTCAAGGCAGCCTGGAGACACACACACACACACACACACACACACGTCAGTATGCATGTGCAAAAAAAACCAAAAAAAACACATAATGCATTATCACATATCAAGATCATGCTGTACTGCTGTATGCAAACACTGAACTCATATAAATACATATGCAATCACCACACAATGTTGAATAGCTAAATGTCCTTTGTGTCTGCAGGTTTACAGTAAGCAACGACCACAACGTGATACTGTACAAAATCCAATAACACACCGTGACTTTAAAAAACATTTTTTTTTTTTAGCACGTCTCATGTCATTTCTGGAGCGCACGAGTAACGTGTGTGACGTCTCGAGCCAATTCAGCCGGGAGAGTCTCCAACATTTACATTTCTGATTAGAAATGATCTGTGAAAGCTCAACATCCTTTGAAGGTAAAAATTCAACACCTACAATTGCTCTACTTGACCCTTGGCTAAAAGGATAAAATGGAATCACATTAATTTGAATGGACTGACAAGTGCAGAGAGGCAGCCCAATTAAGCTCCTGACCATTATGGGCTTCAAATGCCCTCATCGGCCCTAAGATCTTGTCTTAATAATTATGATCAGAATGAGAGAATGATAAAATACGAGCTGGGATATTATTCATGATATGTACATATTTAAACATACGACGTTTGAGATCATGTGAACCCGTCAGCTATCTCAACAACGCCTTAAAGATACTGAGGTTGTGATATATATTTTCAATTTTCAGATATTGCCCTGTGGATGTAATTAAATTGGACAGTCATTTGGTGCACATGCAGTCCGGGGGTATAATGTCCTCAGTTTGTACTATTTAAGAATTATATAGCGAGTGCAGTTGGAAATGTATAGTATTTTAGGGGCATGACTGAAATAGGCATGGAGTCATTTACACATATCAAAAGGTATGCATGCAAACACACACACACACACACACACACACGAATGGACACACACTTTACACCTACCAGGCAAGCGACCAGCACTGAGTCGCTGTTATTTCTCTCAGTAGGGGAGCGACACAGTTCAATAAGACGAGGAACAGCTAAAGACAGCAGAGGAAAAAGAATCATGTGTTACAAACTTGTCCTTTTCTTAGACGTTCATCGCCTACAAACCGGGGCGCAGAGATAGACGTTGTGTGCCGGAGACATGCAGAGTAAAAACATTTATTTGTAATGCTGAGAACATCAAAGAAGATTTATTACAGGCACGTCACGCAGGTGCAAGGCTGCCAGAGCGCCGACATGGAAAAAGGTAACACTTGCGTCCAGAATACTGACCTGAAGAGCCAACGAGCATCGAAACATAGTCAATAATAAACTCTGTACGCTATAATATAAAACTCTATAATAACAGGGTTTCTGTTATTATAACTATTAGCTTTCACTTAATGTTCCATGAAAGTCTCAGTGTACTTTAAATAAATGTTTTAAATGGTGTTGCCTTAATTTAAGTTTGTTTTTTTTTTAAACACTGCCCATTTCTGGCTTCTGTTATGGAGCAAAATATATGTTACTTTCCACTAATCAGATTATGGGGTTTCATAAAGCTTTCACTGAGAGCTGCTTCCCATGACACATAGGTCTACTGTGGAATGGACTTATGGTACATACAGAATATATATTTGCATTATATTAAATTGGAGACCTCTGGCCTGTGAAATGATCTTGTGAGAAGTAAAAACATAATGAAGCTTCAGGAGGATGCAGAACCAGAGCGATGGTTGTCTTGTCTCTGAGTCTTTAATAACAAATGGAGTACCTCAGGGCTCAATTCAAGGCCCAGCTGTATTGTAATCATGCTTATAATCCCTTTTGTTCATTTGATATCCATATACAAAATATCCTTCCAGAATATCATAATATCCTTACTCACAACTGGCTTAAAGGAATACTTCACCCTTAAAATGATCATTGTTTTGTATCCATTACTCACATCAACTCTTAAAGAAAATGTTGTTTTTGTCGCATGCCTCCACGGTGAACGGAGAATCCAAAAACGGAGGAAAATCTTGATGCTTAGAGGTAAATGGGGGCTCGTGTTTAACAACAGCAAAAACTATATCAAAACCCCTATTTACAAACTCTCACACAACTCATGCAGTATAATCAATCATCCAGTCCTATGCTCAGTATATCCCAAACACTCTTTTACCAAAAATAGTATATTTACAACCAAAAATAGTATATTCACAACCAAAACTACTATAT
>CALSBV010012175.1:1437997-1460405 GCA_943590825.1 Bovichtus diacanthus | reverse complement strand
TGCAGTTATACACTATGTGCAGTTATACACAAAGTGCAGTTATACACAAAGTGCAGTTATATACAAAGTGCAGTCACACACAAAGTCAACAGTCCAAACGCTCAATGCAGAACAGAAAGAGAGGAGATAAAAACAGTGCAGTCAGCTGGTTACACATAACTCTGTGCTGAGACTCACTACTTCAGGACAATTGCAGCAACACAGACTATAATAAACTGACTCTGGAATATATTGTGCAGATTGTTAAGGCGTAAATAGTTGTGGCTTCTCGTTCTATGATCAAATGTTATACATCACAGACGAGAGTTAAACTGGTGATGAATATCACTGATACTGGCACTGAAACATTCAGCATCTCACTGAATGAAAGACAATGAAATGTGTTTTACAGCACGGGCTCAGCAGGAAATATAATTACTGAAATTAACGAGTGATGAACATTATTAAAAAAAAAAAAAAAGATTATGCATTTAATTTTTTTTAACACAGATATTATCTGATGCTGCCATCTTGAGGATTAAAGAAGAATTGCACGGACGTTTCTTGCTCGTACTGTATTGGTGAGTAGTTCAATACTCGCTGGTGTTTGACCTTTAACCAACAAGCAGTTTCACTCATGAACAATTACAATGTGCAACATTCAAATAAAATGATAGTTGTAGAATACATTACCTTGGTCTTGCAGCACTTCAGAAGCACACTGCTCCAAGACTGACAGGTTTGCCAAAATTGTCACCACCTGAGATAAAAAATGATGCTGTACATTAACAACCAGCTGTTCAGCTACAGAAACAGCTTATCAAGGGCTCTGCTGAAGGGCACTTCTAGGTCAAAGTTCACGCTTTAAGTTGTCAACGTTAACTTAATATTTTGGTCTTTTTACTAGTATATGTTTTGTGAGAAACAACACCAAGATGCAGACGTGTACCTGGTCTTTGGAGTAGGGTGTGTCGACTCTCTGGCGGTCCCTGCAGGCCTGCAGCAGGATGTGGATGGCGTTAAGCTGCAGGAGAATCTCACAGGCCATGCTGTCGAAGAAGGTGATATTGGCCAAGGCTGCAGACGCCAGGAGGAACACTTCCCCACAGGAAGCAGTGTCGCACAACTCTGAGAGAACAAGACATCGCTCATTGAGTACAGTGGTATTAATATAACAGCTCGTAATACAAGGAAGGTAAACCACCACGTGCACTGGCCACTTTATTTGCTCCAGTTTGTTGTCTTATGGCAACCAGATCACTTGTCACATTATTTTTAGTATTTAACATGTCTTTGTCTGCTTGAGTTTTATACTGTTTTATGTTATACAACAATTATTTTAAAAAGATCTGCTCTCAACCTATATTATTATAAACTAGCGTCAAATAAACCCACACTAAAACGTGACTAATCTCAAGGTTCATTTAAAGGTGCTCTGTGAAATTTTTACTGGAAGCAAAGAAAAGTTATATATTATATTATTATTATTATTACATTGTGCATATCCTTGAGGTCTAACTAACATTTCATTTTTAAAGTATTTTAAATCCTGAATAGTTTTCCACTTTACTGCCTGACGTTTTACCTCCACTTGTTGAATTGTAAGACAGCGTGACACAATTGGTAGGACTGTGTATTGCATCACCCTCTCTAACACTAGAGGTCTAAAACTCATCAGGGAAACCTTTAAAAAAATATATTTTTTAAACTCTCCTGTAATTGTAATTTTCTCTACAGTTAAAAGGGACATTTCGCTATTTTTTTAACCTAAAAACAAACCCTGTTTCCGCAAAAAGTCTTTGGTAAAAGCCAGCCATAGGTCAAAGGTCAGGGTTACATTATCACGTCCACTCACTGATGAGCGCGGTGACGATGTCGTGCATGCTCTCCAGGAAGCTGGCGAGGTGCTGCGTGGACGTGTGGTGCGGTGAGGTGATCTGAGCCACCACCGCCGCCGCCTCGGCCCTCGCTGCTTCCACGCTGCTCTCATCGGTCAAGATGTCCGCCAAGCACAGAATCCCATCCACCTGCACATCAGACAACGTGTATTTCACATTAGGCACCATATAATTATTAATTGTATTCTGTTATATTAACAGTATATGAACCGTCGTCAAGAGAAGATGTTAAAGGGGACGTATTATGCTCATTTTCAGGTTCATACTTGTTTACACGCTTTAATGTTCAGAAAAGCAAATTTTTTCTCATACTGTCTCTAACTGAACATACCTGTTTTCACCCTCTGTCTGAAACGTTTTACCGGCTGTCTCTTTAAGACGCCTTCCTGAAAAAGTGCAGTCTGCTCTGATTGTGAGAACATTTTTAAAGTTAGTTCTCAAGCCATGGGAGGAGATGGGGGAGGGGGGGGGGTATATTCTAATAAACCTGCATGTGACATAGGAAAGGGAGACAAATCTGAATAGTTTGTTGTGTCTCATGTTTTCTTACTGAGGCAGCCAATAAAAAAATGCGCTGGGTCGTCATATTTCACAGTGTGTGTGTTGGTAGTGCACTTCAACATGTGTGTGCACAGGCACTGAAGTAAAGGATGCTCAGTGTATTACAGAAATGAATCTGTAATTAATCTGTTTTCCCCTCATGCTTCTGTGCTTTTATTTCATTCAGTTATTTATGACTTTAATTTCTACCCTTACGGAGGACATTTAATAGGACCTGCTGAAGTCACAGCAACTACACAGTAAGTCTTCAGCAACGAGAGCAATCCAATCTGTGTGAGGAAAACACTCCCGATATTAGACATTAGCCTTTGGCACTTCACACTGCATCCTGACCTGAACATGGAATTAAGAAAGGATGTAACACTTTGTAAAGAAAATAACAAACATGAAAGGTTGGGAATCAATCTAGAAATGTGTTTAATACTTAAGAATTGAATGTGAAGCGCAGTCTGTAGTCGATATATCTATAAGACAAAAACACTGCAGAGTTGACAGAGCTGCGACTTGGTTTGATACCAACATGTGTGTGTTCCTTTAAGTTCTGTGGTGCCAGGAATTGGAAAAAGTTACCTTTTCACATTAAAATAATAAATAACCAACATATTTTTAAGACAAGGTCAAATTATGGCTCATGGAAAATTATTATTATTAAGTGATATCATACTATCCTATTAAAAATGTGTGTGTGTCTGCGTTTTTATGGACTTTATTTTATAGATGTTTGATTTGAATTTATTCTTATTCAGATGATTTAGGTATTTACTGTGTTGGGCACTGTTTGAAATCAAGTTGAATTATTTTTAAAGCCTTTTAAGACTTTTTAGGGATACAGATATGAATACCTTATTGTCTTTATTGCACGTTACGAGCCTGGTTGGTAGAAGAGTATAGTGTTTCATAGTTACCTGGACTCCTGCACCATTACTCTCTGTACATCAAGGAACACACTGGAAATAAGTTTTAGACTTTAGTGTGGGGTCATAAAGGTCATATATTCAACTATTTCCCAACAGTAGAGGTACAAATCACTTTCAGTGGGATCTGCTGAACTAAAGTCTGACTTCATCCGAACATCTGCAGCATCACTGGACATCCAGGCAGACAGTTAAGTGTTCATGGTGTCAGCTTGGCTAAAACCTGCAGCTCTGCCCGTAAAGCCATCGCAATTAAAGCCAGCACTCCGATTTAATGGCTGAGAAACTCTTGTATATGTGGCTGGCAGGGACCCAGGGTGTGTGCATCATCAGTCTGAGGAGGAGCTCAGAGTTACAGACGAGCAGGAACTCCTCTTCTGTTTGGAGAGAAGTTTACTCCGCTGAGGTCATAAGTGTGTCATCTTTGTGTCTGTGTTTGCTTGTCTGTGTGTACAGGATTTGTTATTAGAGGGTTCAGGATATAATGGAGCTGGAGAGCAGGTCTTCACCCACTTGGGGGCAGTATTACACAGTTCATACACACTTCACCACAGCAGCTGCTTGTTACTCTGCATCTGGAGGCTCTTATCAAGTCTTATGTGTTGAAAATCATCCGTACTGTCAATTAAAATCCATAATCAACTGCAGGAGTGTGATTTCCAGGGTGATTGTGTCCTGGTGAAAAGTCCACGACCTGATACATCAGACATACTGTGTGTTCACTTTTCAATCACAGTCAACTTTGCTTTAATTTAGGGAAAGAGCAAACTAGTGTTTTTGCTCAGCCACTGCTGAAAACAAAAGTTTAGAGTGGAGCATCCAGAGTGCGACAAAGCGTCAGCTCTCAGCCGACACACCTGTCAGTCTTATCTGCAGACGAGCGTCAGCGCACCGAGCTTCACAGGGCAATTCCCTATTTTTGTCTCCATGGACGTCAGCAGCACTGTGCCATCGCGAGCCACTGACGTGGAACAATCCACTCTCCACACCCCCGTTCCTCCCCCCCCCCCCCCGCCCCTACCCGCACCTCCTCCTCCTCCTTCTCCTCCTCCTCCCTAAAATAGGATATTCCCCAACTCCTCACACTGGATGCATCTCATTCAGTTTATTCTTTGGGCCGACGCCAAATGAAAACTTTTCTGCATTTTTGAAGTGTCACAACAAAGGAAGTGTTTGTGCAGCATCCTAAACACCAAATTAAAAGTACTTACTAGTTATTTATTTCAGAGGTACTTTTTCCTCTCAGTTGACAACACGTGAATACTTAGCAGAGAAACATCATGCATGAGTTATTAAAAAGTCTTTATAGTTTTTAACCCCATAAGTCCTCTCTTCCCTAAAATATGGCACCCTGGAGTGAGAAACTGCTGAAATTCTAGAGGGCAACACACACACACACCAGCCAGACACCCTAAGAACTTGATGGGCGTGGCATACAGAATACACTAATTATGTTTATCCTTTCATTTGTATATTTGGTCCCACGCCTATGTACATGGGAAATGATAGTCTGACGTGTAAGCACCATTTGGGCTCGGCATCTATTGCTAAAACAATGTATTTTAGCACTTATTACATGTTCACGTTTACTAGTACAATGTTGTGAAAAAGTCATTCAACTTTATGTTTGATCACGTTCCCCTCTTCTCACCATCTGAACTCCTTCCTGTCGTTATGACGCCTGGTGTGCATCATCAAATCAAGTGCAATTTCACTTGACATTTCAGAGCTGTGAGCTGAAGTGAATCTTTTTCAGCGTATAGCCTGATGCAGTCTTTCACACAGAAACTGTGCTGCAAAGTGTGACTTTCAGTCTGATACCGTGTCGCAGTCGTCAGTCGTCCACGCTTCACGAGGAAGTTCTGCTTCTTTGTGCATCTTGAGTATCTGTGTTCTTAATCACCGTGTTGTGATTGCATAATGTTCCATTTTGGGGATAAAACTAAGTTAGTCTACAGTACATCCACCAATGAGCAGCGCAGATGCATGCCGGGCCCCTTCTTCTCCATCAACCTTCAACAGTGACAGTTGTGTTTCTCAAGCCTGAGCGATTGCTGGCGAGCGCTCGGTAGCGTCGACTTGCCTGACAGCCTCCCTCCCGGGACGAGGATGCTAATCTGGGGCGGACTTTGGTTCCCGTGAAAAGAGTTTTCACACTCGGATGGTTCCCGCTGTCCCAGCTGCTCTATATGTGAACACAGACGCCGTTGCGGCATCATTATTAGCCGGTATCAGGTTATATTTGTCTTTCTGTAAACGCCAGCTTGACACAGGTGCGTCTGTTGTTTATTTTTGGTTGAATTCTCGACAGAGAACAAACGAGGACAAACAAAAAAGGAAGTATCATTAGCTTTCTCTGTCCCCGTCTCGCCTTCTTTACTTCACACACACACACACACACACACACACAGTGAGAGGTCATTCAGATCTAAATGTTTGACCTGTTAGCAGCAGTCAGGAGGTCTCATATAATGATCTCATCCCTGTGCTGTGGAGACACACTGTAAATCATGACTCATCTTTTTGTGTGTGTAAAGTATCACTCTGTCATCAGGAAGAGAAAGAAACCCTGCAGTAAACAGCGTGATGCCTATTTTCTCACTGTCTCCGATCCTAAAATTATACAGTGAGAGTTTAATGGCGCCCCCCGGGCCCTGAGCTAACTGAACTTAGTGATCTCATTCATGGAAATGTAATCATCCTGCAGTTAAAAGATTCCCCCCAAAAATAGCTATACAGGAATATCCTTACTAACACAGATGTGTGTGTGTCAGCTGCTCCCTTCGACACAATGCAAAGGTTCTACATTTAACATCAATTATTTATCGTGAGGCATAAACAAAGGACTGGCACTCCCTGCCTGTTCCTACGGTGCATTTCTTTAACCGAGTCTGCCAGTCGCAGAGGGTGAAATCACCTTCAACATGTGTATCCTCCTCCTCCTTTAATCAACAGGGTGTTTAGGGAATGAGGTCTTCATGTTGGTAATTCATAGCGCCAGTTTTATCATGTTTGAATGGTAATTAAACCGAGGCCTTGTTAATTGGAACCAGTGTAGAGATCATTTACATTTTCTTTAAAGAACCACCTCGTACAAGGAAGAGATGATTTGAATTCCCGGTAAAGAAACTTCTTCATTTAAAGTGTGTAATCCTTTGATTCCATGGTCACACACTTTGTGTCTGTGCAGCCCAGACGCCTCCTCCTCCTCCTCCTCCTCCTCCTCCTGCTGCCATTGTTGGCACATATTCACCTGTGAAAATAAACTAGCCTCCCAGTCATTACATGGAAAGTGAGAGCATAGCTGAACGTGTACAACAGTAGCGAGACTACACTGTGCCGCTGCTCCTGTCTGAGCCACAACTTCAGCTGATCAGTGTAAACAGGATCTGTCTGGACCGGAGGGAGCCGAAGTATTTCACTGGAAGTACTGGCCGTAGTTGAGATTAATGTCATCTCTCTCTCGTCCTCTTTGCCTTATGTACATGCACACACCAATGTTTCCATTACAAGACAATCTGGTTTAGTGCTTATGGGTACGGAAGCCCTGAGAGGCAAGTGAGAAAAAAGCTTTTTTTTTTTCTGCTGTGTTTATGACTTAAGAACATGTTGGAAAAAAAGTTTTGCCAGGATAATTTTTCTAAGTTACTTTTTATTTCATCTGTGAAAACAGGTGATTCTCTTTTTTTTTTTTTTTGGTAAGGATGATTTCCAAGTGTTTTTTTTTTTTAAACATATATATATATATATATATTGATATGATTAAACTACAAAAGAAAAGAAAGACATGGCAGTAATTCTACATAACTTGCTAGCACACAATATATGTATCTTGTGTTTAGAAAAAATTTAATTATATTGGCAAAACTTTTTTTACAGATGAAAAAGAAATACATTAAAGAACTTAAAAATATTCTCCTGTTATTAGGTCATAAACACAGGAGAGAAAACTTTATATCAGACTTTTTTTTTATCTTTCTCACTTGCCACTCAGGGCTTCCGTACTTGTGCCATTTTCCTCCTAATTTTGACTGTTTTTGTACATCTGGCTACGAAATACAGATGAAAATGTGCCTCATGTGACTCAGTGGGCATTGTCCCTCATGAATCAAGTGTATTAAATTAAGTTGTACAATTACATACTATCATCATGATCTTGACCTTGGCTTTTATCATTATCTTTCACAGTGTGTGTGTGTGTGTGTGTGAGAGATATCCACCTTGTCCAGTTGGTTGATGCCCTCCTCCACGCAGCAGATGGAGGCCACCGTCCTGAGAGCGTGAGCGTAGAGATCTCTAAAGCGGTCCTGCCTGCAGATCTTAAACAGGGCCACCACAGCTCCTTCCTGTGGAGGAAGGAAACGTAATTAGATGTTTGTGCATTAGAAACGACCTCGAGCGCTTCATAAATCTGCACTGATGCTACATTGTGATTCGTTGAGTCCCCACGACAGTAAAACCTTTTCAAGCATCATCCACTGTGTGTGTCTGGACCAGGTGTCTTTGAATGAGCCGCTAAATCCTAATGAATACTAATACAAATAAGTTTATGAAATGGAGACATTGACTTCTTTGAGACTCTGTATTGATAACTTTAATAAGGAAGAATAATAACCTTTATAGTCTCTATATATATATATATATATATAATAACTAGATTTTTTTAAAGACATTGGGATACTTGCTTTTCAATTTAAAGAGGTTTCGATGTTTCATTGAAGTTTGAGGTTTCTTCTTACAGTATTATTTGTGTGATTTCACTTTGAGGCTGCAGACTGAACTTGATACTGCGTTGCTCGTTGCTGCCCACAGCCACAGTTTACATGCCCAGAAACTGGTCACACTATGGCTTGGGAACCAGAGGGTCGCCGGTGAAGAGGAAATGTTATTTAAAGTATCTGGCTAGTCCCAAAAAATTCGGTACTAAATAATTTCAAATCTGTTTTCCACCAAAATGTTGTAACTTTAGCATTATTACACCTTTTTATGGGTATGTTGAGGCACTCACAGCTCTTGGTTAAGGCTAGGGAAAGATCAAGGGCTGGTTTAATACAGGAAAAAGTCCACAATTACCTGAGACTCAAAGTATTTATTAACATTTGACCTCAACCACGATCTTTCCCTTACCATAGTCAGAAAGCTTGTGTTGCCTAACCCTGACCACAGCCCACCATCCAGTCGGCCCCTCCTGTGGAAGATAAATGTACCACTTCATTCACTCAAAGAACCGTTGCCTGTGGACATAATCCAGGAAGCGATTATGTTTGACAGCACAACGTAATTGGGAATATAATTCAGTGCCCGTCGTTAATAATACCGAGCAACACCACATGATGAGGTGCCTCGAGTTGCGTTCTCATGTTAAGAGTTGGGTTTTGTTTTTTTTTTCGTTTTTCTCGTGGACGCTGTGTTTGTTGCAATCGGTTCTCTGTACATTTTCATCAATTTAATGTGGGACAAAAAGGTGGTTAGGTTGGGTAAGTGCAGCTTTTTTGAGACTTTCACAGGCCTGGCATTAAGCTCCATACCACCAAATGATACACCATACGTCATCATCAGCTCTCGTCTTGAAGCACACGTCATTGTGCGAACTGATGGATCAATTTGCTCCTTTGCTAGACTGTTCTGTGAGAGCCAACAGGTCCTGCAGATCTAAGCCAATGCCGGTTCTAAAGAGTCCGGGGGACCCGACATGACCGATGGATTTGGCCGGCTTTACTCAGCGAGCCTGCCAACCACAGAACCTATCAAGTGGCTCACACAATTTATCACGTCGGATAAAAACAGCCAAGATATACATATTTCATGAATGGGAAAACACTGAGCCGAAAAAAAAGATGATTTGCTATAATAGCTGAGCATTTTCTGTTGGACTATGCTCGGTGTAAACAAACAAAAATAGCTCCTGTATTGGCTCTATGTCTACACTAACGCACGCCTCTGACCAAACAACACTTGCAGGTATTGAATTCTATTCAGCGTGCAGATAGATAGAATTACCTGGAAGAAGACGAAGCCTGTAACTACCACCATTATCCTAATAAGGCCATTATACTGGGCTGGCATGTCTCATATGCTGCAAGGCCATGCTGCCGGGGCTTGGAGTGACTAATCATCCTGCCCTCCAGCCTGACCGCTCTTCCCGGTTTGCCGCCTACACAATATTGTTCCGCCATACGTGGAAGAACTGCGAACAGCGACAGGCAGTTTTCAGTCAACCTTTGGAAACTCCAGAGGGACTCGCAGGCTTGTTAAAGCTGCCTTCGGGGGGGGGGAGTGATGAAGAGGTTGTAGTGATGAAGAGGTTGTTGATCCTGTTGTTGTTCCGTGACGCATATGTTGCTTTGACTTTCAGAAGTTAAGTTCAGAGTGAGTCTGTGGAGACTCTCCGAACGGTCAAAAGCACTTTTGAGCTTTCGTTCTTTGGTTTTTAGGGTTAATAGTTTACTCCGCTCGGATACCAAACGTTTCCATGAATGCTGCTGATAATTATTTTTTTTTTTTTGATTTATTTATTTATTTATTTTAGCGACTTACAGCGAACTAAATACAGTTACAAGTTACAACTGTGATACTATTGCATTTATATCTACATTTGTCTGTTCGAAGGAATTAGGATTTCAAACGCTGCACTTTCACTAAAGCCTGTGCTTACTGTTAAAAGAAATACTGACCCGAACCCACCTGAATGTGACAGGTGCATTGGAGGGTAAAAGTAAAAAAAAAAGAAAAAAACATTAAATTTTTTTGGCTGTAGACTCTTAGACATTTTATTTTTTTGGCTGTAGACTCTTAGACATTTTATTTTTTGGGCTGTAGACTCTTAGACATTTTATTTTTTTGGCTGTAGACTCTTAGACATTTTATTTTTTGGGCTGTAGACTCTTAGACATTTTATTTTTTTGGCTGTAGACTCTTAGACATTTTATTTTTTGGGCTGTAGACTCTTAGACATTTTATTTTTTTGGCTGTAGACTCTTAGACATTTTATTTTTTGGGCTGTAGACTCTTAGACATTTTATTTTTTGGGCTGTAGACTCTTAGACATTTCATTTTTTTGGCTGTAGACTCTTAGACATTTTATTTTTTGGGCTGTAGACTCTTAGACATTTTATTTTTTGGGCTGTAGACTCTTAGACATTTCATTTTTTTGGCTGTAGACTCTTAGACATTTCATTTTTTGGGCTGTAGACTCTTAGACATTTTATTTTTTGGGCTGTAGACTCTTAGACATTTTATTTTTTGGGCTGTAGACTCTTAGACATTTTTTAGACATTTAGACGATATTTTGAAATCCTTCTTTTGCCTTTTTACCTGGATGGTCATTTCTGTTTCATCATAGTGTTTCTTGTACTTTTTTTTGCGTTGATTGGACAATCTAGCTACAGTAGCATCTGTGCCTATGTATGGAATATGGGTGATACTTGTACATGTGCGTGATAAAGGTCGTCAAGACATGAAATGAAGCAGCAATAAATGAGACAGCGTGTGGACTAGTTTTATTTATTTAGCTATCTTCATCCCCGTTGAATCAGAAGTGGAAGATAACAGACAGTTTTATTCAGACCATCATCAGTTTGTAGTGGAAGCGTCTTTCTGTTTGTTTCATCTTCACAGACTTTCTCCTACTCTTCCTTTTCACAGATCGCTGGGCTCGTCGGCGGTTTCTCTCCCTTCCCCATCAAACAACTTGCGGTTTCAACTGACTTCCTCCTCATTCCTTCAATGAAGCCGATGGAGCGTTTTATCCTCACACTCGTGCATTTTGCTACTTGCTGCACTAACATCATCATCATCTCCCTCCGTTTGCATGCATGTGAAGGCCGACACAGCGTGTAATTTATTTCCACCTCATGGTTTTCTGAACTGAACTCTGGTCTGTTGTACTTGCTCATGCAGTTCCTTGAGATGACAGGCCGTTTGCTTCTTGATTTGCGAAACGAAAAGGTTGTAAGTGAAACATTTTGAATTTCTCAATGACCTCATTGCGTTCAAGAAAAGTAACTAAGAATAACCCTTGCTTTTGTGCGGTCTAATTCAAATAGAGACCCCACTTGATCATCTTCATCTGTTGCACTGTTATTCTACATGTCTCAGCCATTTCTACCCACGTAGTTTTGACGACACGCTGCCTCTCACCAGGCCTGAGTTATTGCCACATCACGCTCTCACAGCCTGCAGTCTAAAACTTCCATAGAGCAAGGACACACACACGGGGAGTGTGCCAACGTGGACACATTTAGATAAGTATCTATCACGAAAGTACGGAAACACTCAGACAACAAACTCCCCTGTACGCTGTGACGCAGTCGCTCTCTCGTGTTCCAGCTGCTGTTGGATTTATGGGGCGGCACATGGCTCAGTATTAAACACTGTCAGCTCACGTCACATTTTTCCTTTTTAGTAATCTCAGCCCTGGTGTTTTCTGCGTGGAGTTCGAATGTTCTCACACTTTGTTGCCGCTTTTGTTTCCTCAACATGCAAATCAGCTGAAAATGAAAATCTACCAAAACAAAAATGTGAATTTGTTCATCTATCTATGATTTATCCCTGTGATGCTGAAGAAAAGAAAAAGTGTTTTTGGTGGATTAAGAAACAAATAACAAAAAAAAAGAATGGCTTTTTTTTTTTTTTAGATAAATATGTGAAATGTTTATTTTGTTTGCTTGGTATAGCAGATGCAGTTCATTAAGTCGTGAAAAATAAGGAAAAAATTTGTAAAAAAATGGTCAGACAGTTGGAGATTTAGCAGCTAAATGGGTCTAGAAAAGTGCTTTACAAATAAAATCTGTTATTTCTATTATCATTAAAGTGCCAGACATATTCCTTAAGAGTTGGTGGAGACCAAAACAGAGCTAAAAGATGGTGAATATTGTATTTACAATAATCAGGTGGCCAGAAACACGACTCCAAATGAATGTTAATGTTGCTCCGTAACCGCTGGGTGTTGCTGTAAAAGGCATCTGTTTCCTTTGTCATAACTTTATAAAGTAATAATATGCCAATACCGTGATTACAGAAACCAAAACATTAAAAAAAAATGCAGCTTTAAGTAAGTAGTAAACATATTTAATTATAATAAACACTTATTTAGTTTATGTTTGACAATTTAGTATTAATTTGTTTTCTTCTACAAAACCCACAGGAACATTTTGTGACCTGACAGAAGGCCTGATGGGCAAAGTGGAAGTTGATGTGTTAGCAACAAATAGGGTTTGCTGTTGTCACCATGCAAGCTCGATGGCTGTAAATGACAAGTTAAAACCTAATTATCACACAATACTCTCCCTTTCCCTCCGGAGCTGCCACCACTTTAAACTGTCCATTAGTCTGTTAAACATTGTTAAACCCACCTGGTACGTCCAGCATACACATGCATACGGATTAATCCCTATTTATCATTCTGCCTGCTTCACTGCCACACAATAAACGCACCTGCCTTCCTTCTCCACGCACAGCGCATCACTCACTAAACGCTGTCTGTCAACAGCAGCACTGGTAAAGAGACGGGGAAGGTTGAAACATGAGGAGCCCACCCAAACATTTAAACGGCTCATTGCGGTTTCTCAAAACAAGTGCGTGAGTGAAGTCAGCAGGCTGCGGAAAAAGACGATAATGAGTGAAAGAGCTCGGATATGAGCCAGAGGATACGCACTAGTGTAAAAAGGGTGCGTAGGTACGAGTGTGACAGATTGACTGGCACTAGTTCATTAATTCAGATGGCAGGTGGAGGATGTTTTGCTTTGGGTATTCATTAGCAGCCATTGGCAGGTGGGTTTCCTTCAGACGTCTCTCTGAGGACTCGGCCAGCGGCGCTACAGAGGGAGTTAAGAAAGGCGGAGCAGATTGAAAGGTAAAGACTGAACAACCTGCGTTTGTGACCAATGCTCACTCCTAATGGGAGCTGACAGTATTGATCTGACAATCTGCCAGCAAAGCAGGTGTGTGCGTGTGTGTTATTCTATGTGTGCGCGGGCCATCAGGAAGAGACTTATCAAGAGTATCCTGGAAGCAGTCAGTTAACTAATGGCCAATTGAGACTTGCTGTCTGGTCTGTCTGGTCTTATCTCACAGTGAAATAGCTTTTTAGAGGCATGTATGTAGAGATAGCTGCAGGTCTGCTGGCCTGGAGGATGAACATTGGCAAAAGGTGGAGCTGATCATAACAGGGGTGTGTCTAAAGTGAAGCGAAGGGGTGGAGATGTAATATCAAATGAAGCTGCTTCTGCCAAAGACAAGGTGGGAGGCCCGAGTGAAAAATGGTAAATCTACGGATGAAATACATCACGCTGCTGACTTGTCATTGACGTCAAGATCTCCGACCTAGCAGGTTTTTGCGCAGTGAAATGCGTCAGTGGAGACGGGTTTATCTCAGACAGATACATTACATTTGGTTGGTTGGTGCAGCTAATGTCGGCACGGGATCAAGGCGGTGCAGCAGCGTGTTCACTGTACCTTGGCAATGATGCTGCAGAGCTGAGGTCCGTCCTGCGTGAGGGACAGCAGGTTGCTGATGGCGCTGCCGATGGTGTGAACGCTGTCCGACGAGTCAATCTGTTTGATCAGGAGCTGCACGGAAGATCAAACTTTGCTTCATTTCTTTATTAAGCTCCTAGAAATGTAATTCACATTGTCTGTTGCTTTTGAATGCTGCTAAGGTGTCTTTCAAGAGATTTTTCTCAAAGTATAAGACACTGCTCGTAGGATTGTTCTGTAATCACAGCATCTTTTAAATTATCCTTATGACAAAAAACATAATTCAAAATAAAGTCTGATGTTTTCAAATTTTTGGTTTTCAAATTCACAAATGTGCAACAGTTGCAGGACACTAAGATTCTTTTTCGCGCCTTATGTGCAATTTAATTGTGGCCTTAATAAAAGGCTGTGTATATAAGAGGGAGACACTACGGGTGAACAGTGCAGACATTACAACTAAAAGATATCACCAAACTTCTGCAGATGGTAACTTACAATACGACATTATCTTTTCTTAATTTAAATATGCAAATGAGCCAATATCTAATGATAACTTTTAGTGTATTTATGAGAAATCTACATGCGCAAATAGACAAAGTGTTGTCATATTAACGCCTAAATGTGTATTTTGGATGTTTTCTTTCCACTAGTCTGAAAGAAGACTTGTTATAGAAGCTAAATAGCCCAAACTCTCAAAATTGACCAGTGCATAAAAAAAACTCGCCTGTAAAAATTTCGCCTTAAATCACAGTGAGTCTGTGAAATCTAGTGAGTAGTGGTATATAGATGACAATGAATTACTTTAAAGGTTTCATACACATACAATAGTCTTTATTCACCATTATTATTCCCACATAAAAATGAGGTTCACTGCAAAGACTTAGTTCAAAAATCTGTACTGATGACCTCCATTTCAATAGAAATACAGAGGGAATACATTGAGTGAATCTTCAGAGCTGGGGGTTATTATCAGTTACTCACCCGGATCTCATTAGCTAACGCCATGTCAATCATGTTGCTGAAGGAATCACTGACGTCTGTAAGGATCTCGTGGATGGCTTCCCTCATGGACTTCAGGAAGAACTCATCATCGGTGTGAAGGCACCTGTGGGTGAAGGCACATTTTCCACATAAACTCGTCGTTTTGCTTGAAGAAAAAGTCTGTTGGCTTGTTAGAGTCTTACCTCTCTGTAATGTTGGTCAGCTCCATACACTTTTCCAGCAGAGACTTCTCATACTGCAACAAAAGGAAGGAACGCATGAGGCTGTGATAAAAGGCCTTTGTGTCGAAGTGTATTCTATACGCAAACATTATCTTTAAATACGTGTGAGTGATCCACGTGCTGGAAGATAGTGGGTTTAACTTTTAACTATTAACTTGTCCAGGGGTTCATAGAAAAATAGATAAATACATAATTATAATGTGTATTAATCCAAGTTCAGTTTTCATTTACAGCATTTTTCTGCTAAATTATAATAAACATTACTGCATTTGCTCACATTTTGACATTTTGATCATTGATATAGTTAGTTAATATATTTAGATTTTGAAGGGGAAAAGTTTAAATTGTTCTCATTAACTTATGATGCTGTCTGTCACATGCCTGAGTCAAAGAGTTTGTGAAACCCCTGATACTTATAACATCTGCAGAGATTTGATCACTTTGGAATCTTATTTGCAAATTTTGGCATTTGGTGTTTAATAAATAATCACTTATGACTGATTCTACAGGACCCATTGAATGTGGAAGTATTTATAATCAGGGTAATACTCATTTATTTATCGGGGAAATATGGTTACAACTTAGTCACTAAATGAATTTGAGGAACTAAGTATAGTTTTTTTAATTTTTTTATTGAGACTGGGCATCACCTTCATATTTAATTTAGCAGTGGCCCCTTGATGACGTCTCTATTTATATTGTGTGATGAGCCCAAGCTAAATATAAATGGATCTCACTCTAAAGTTAGACTTTTTTATTTAACAGCATGAAAAAGTCCTCATTATATTTTAATTGCTGTGACAGGAAGTGTCAGTGCATATCTTCCTTTGTCCTAATTTGTAACATTGGTGCTTTTGCACAAGTAAGAACCACAAACTGGCTTCACATGTCACCTTCTGCATCTCAGGTGGCGTGCTTCGGGCTGCGCTGTACTCGTGCACCAGCGAGCGCACGTGGCAGTTGGCCCTCACGGCGGTGCTGTGGACCCTCTGCCAGCGTCCTTTCTCCAGCCGCTGGAACATCTTGCCGAGCTCCGTGCTGACCACCAGCGCTCGGCGGAGCAGCGTCTGCAGGTTGTTCCTGGCCACGTGGTCCCCTGCACCGAGCCCGGAGGCCACAATCAGCTCTCCCTGCTGGGCGTCCTCCTCCACCCCGATGGGCTTGGCCTGGAGGACACACATGCACTCTACCTCCGTCATGTGGCGGAGGTCCTCCATCCAGCGCTGGACCGAGTCGACCTGGAGGGACTGCATGCGGGTGCTGTGGGAGAAAGGAACACAGGAAAATAAAGAACGTCAGAGCTAGTTTATTCACAGTGGTGCAATAGTATTAGGGAGCTGGATGTACAGACCTCAAGGTAGAACAAACAGAGGATCAGTTTAACTTAAGATCAGTGATTTTACAGGCACACACATCAAAATGCATCGAAAAAAGAATAAAAAAGAAAGACTTGAGTTTTAAACCAAAAGTGAGTTAAAGACCTAGTTTGCCCAAATGGATATTTACGTTTTGATGGACTTTACTATACAGTCGCTTACATATCAAAATGTATTCAGTCTGTTTACGTGGACATGGCCCAGTTCATTCACCATTATTGATCTGTGTATGCAGAAAATGAATTCCCTGCTTCTGAATTGATTTGCGACATACATTGACCGTACGGTTTCATAGTAGTTACTCATCGTTGATATGAAAATAAAAAGTGCAAATTACTGCACAAACAGAACAACATTAGTGCAGATTCTGTGTGCATGTTGAGGACAGTGTTACTCTGAGAACCAGGAAGTCCTTTGTGCTGACTTGCCTTCTGATTAAAGCTGACTAAAGCTTGAACTGATTTATATGAGAAAACCTTAATCATCTTTCCCTCCTCCACAAGAAATAACATGCTTAATCAGTAGAAAATTAAGGAAGTGGTTACTCATAAATTCAAACTGGTTATTAGGACAATGACTTTAACTTGGCTGTGCCACCCTTGTACTCTCTTTATATCCCTTCTTCTCCTTTTTCCACTTCTTTCTTTCTTTTTTTATTAGAAAGTATAAGTTATAGTGTAGGTTTGGTATGAAGAAACAATATAATAGGAGAGGGTGGTGTCTTTTTGTAATAGCCTTATAAAAAAACAAATAAACAAGAGCAAAAATGTGTGTATATATATATATATATATATATATATACACTAATTAACTACAGTAGTAACTTAGTGTTATTTCCAAGGCCAAACTTTAGCATAACTACATTATTATGTGCAGATAAAAGTTACTTTACTACTGTTATGCTATAATACTGTACAGTATTTGAGATTAAGTTTAAGCCTTACCCATTCAAATTAGCATAATATTATGCATGTAGCCATCAAATGCATATTTTAGACCGCATTGGTCGTTATTGGTTGTTGTGTTTATTGTACTTATATTTTGTACTTATCCATTTGTACTTAACCTTTTATCTGCACTGTCCCTTTGCTGTTGTAGCGTTGTAAATGTCCCCGCTGTGGGACGAATAAAGGTTTTCTGATTCTGATTCTGATTCTTATTGTCAATGCTAGTTAGTCACCTAGCACAGTTTACTTAATCTGCCTGTGGCAGTTGTGAATTTAGCCGGGAAAATGTAATATTGCCGACTAAAAATGCAAAGCCTTTATTGTCTACTGTTCTTATGTCAAGGACCCATTGTTTCAACAATTACTGCAGATTTGAAGAGGAAAATCTGCCACCATTATCATTGTGTATATTGCATATGTACTGTGATAAAGTGTAAAGCTTAACAACAGTAACTAAAGGTGCTGGGCTATAAAATATTATTTTGAGAGGAATTAGTTGTAAATTTAATGTGCAGGTATGCATGCTGTATGTGAGTCTGAAATGATCACTTGAGCCCTCGTACATGCAAATAAAACCCACACTCCTCTCTAAAATATATAACTGCAGCGCTAAAAACCACCAAGGCATTCCTAAAATCAACGAGGTGTACCCAAGGTCAATTATCCTCAGATAACTGCCGGTTTCCACACTTGTTAGTTCAAGCATTTCCCCCCAAAGCATTGAGAGGGCTTTAACAAAGGGCTGCACTGAGCAAACACTCATCCCCACTTCAATCTCTCCCAGCACTGACCCTAATGAACGCAGGCTTAAGGGGGCGATCCAGAGTCAAAGCTCCCTGAAAGTGGACTGGCTGATGGCTACAACAGCCACCTCTGCTTTGAGTCAACACACAGGAAAGGGCCTCTAATGAAGCTTGATGTTTTCCACTTGGCTCTCTGGGTATTGTCTGCAGCTTGCTGGAGACATCGGGACACTGCATTGGTATTGAATATTGTTTAGCTGGTTTAAGAGAAGCATTGTGGCTGTGTGTGCACTCAAAAACAAAGATTTGTCATTGACCAGCAGCAGCCGACGTCATTGCATAACATCTTCAAGGCAGGTATTGAGTTTTCAGCTTTCAGCCAGAGCTGGTTACGCAGGAGTGAATCGTTAGAAAAGAAAGCTCCAATTATATCTAATCCACTATCAAACCACACAGAGGGATTGTTTACCGAAGAAACTCATTCAGAGTTTTGTTAAGGTCAGAAAAAGGTCTCATTAGAAGGTGAACACTGACAGTTTTCCCATAAGAAAACGATCCCCAGGATAATACACATTTAAGCGCCATCATTTTAAGGTGAAGCCTTTCTCGATTTTGTCTTCAATTACAAATTAAATTAAAAAGCCCATTTTTGCTCCAGCGCACACACTCGCACAGACACACACACAGATGTACATGCTACATATGTTTATACGTTTTACATTCAGTCCGTCATCCGTCAGGTGGCTAATAATGCACAAGTAGTCAGATCTGTAGGTTGCAGATGGAGAAAGCTCACCAGTTCAAAACTGTCTCCGTCAAATAAATCTCCCGCAATTTAAAAAAAAAGGATGATGTAATTAGCTGTGAATGTAGACTGGAATAAATAACAGCACAGTGTTACACAGGGCAGTCATCATTAATATGGAGCTTGTTCTGCTAAGTGGTAAATGGCGTCATCGTGATCATCGTGATATCAGAAAATGGATGAGATATGAGTTTTTTATTCAAATCAAGGCAATTAAAGAAATTAATTTCACCTGAATGTTGCCTGCAAATAAAACACCACTGAACCCTGCTTCCGTTTTTTTTTTCTCACTTTCAAAAAACCTCTAATGTGAACAACACAGTAACTCAAACTATGTGAGTGAAATTACCCACAAAGAGCTTGATCACCAGTCACTGAAGAGGAAATCCGACATTTCCATTATGTTTATCAGGTGTCGTGTTTTTCATAATAGACCCAAAGTGAAACTCTTAGTCTGAAAAACGTATCAACAAACAACCAAATCGATCTAAAACGTGCAACGATAATCAGAATTTCTCTTCACATCAGACCCAATGTGGCCATTTCGAACTATTTTCCACAGTTATATAACAGCATCCCATAAGGAGGAACCCGTCTTGATTTACATGCACATCAAGCCACAAAACGTTCCCCTCACCGTGGGGAGAGAAAAAAAAAAAGATGATAATAATAATAGGCTTGTTTTCCAAAGGAGGGGAAGCGGTGCACTTCAGCTCGCAGGGAATGACAAATATTTACATGCAGGGCCAAGAGAGGGTCAGACGACAGCAGCTCTATTATCCCAGACAGCATCCTGTGGAGATGAAGCACCGCTCTTTCTCATCTGCTGAGGGCTGTCAGGAAACTGAGCAACGCTGGCAACAGCAGAGACAGAAGCTGGTTCATAGCATGACCTTGTTTTTGTTCTTAACAATGGTGCTGCAAGATTTACACATGTTTGTTGTACCAGGCTTGGAAGCCTTTTAATCGTTGTGTGTGTTGGATATTGATGTTCTCTCTGTATTAGGATTAAGAGGGGGATAGAGTTGGTTTGTGTCATATTAATGAAACACCTGAACTGCAATTAACTTGAATTCACAAGGGATTTGTGAAGGAATCTGTGGTTTTTTCCCAGTGAAGAGATTTTGATCCCACACAGCTGTCAATAAAACTTTATGGCGTGCAAGAACTTTGTGTGCCTTTAGACACGAGAGGGCAGATGGAAAGTACTGAGAGATGTACTAACACAGTGTTGGCATGGGATTTGTTGACAATTTCAACATCCGAAAGAAAATGTGTATAAAAAGATAAATAAATGGAAAATGAATTCAATTAATCTGAATTTGGATTGATTAAACATGGAATACAACAAACACAAATCAAAAAGAACTTTGGGAAGAAAGATCAAAAAGAAAATGTGCATAACTTTTGCATAGACACATCGGGAACATGCAGAAATGAGCTGCAGTGAAGGTTGAATCCTGTACAGATTTACAAAGGGAATCATGTTAATGTGCTGAGTCATCGTGGGCTCACTCACTATGTCACTCTTCCTGTAACACATCAGGTGGAAATGATAACTTGTGCTTTCAGGTGATTCACTTTTTCAACTTTTCGCGTGTTCGATAGAAACACTGAGCTCCATAATCGTCTGTCCCTGAACTCAACTCCACATCTATGAAAGAGAGTCTCTGTGAGATCACTAAATTAGTTTTAGTGTTACGAGTTTGTAGTTAGACATATGCTGTTGGTAGTGTGAGGGTTAAGATATGGTGTATTTACAATACAATACAGTGTATCCATTCACTTTGGATTTAATTACACTTCGGCTGATGTGTGGCCTGGTTTTTCCAACACTTCCACATTACTATGCGACACTTTTAATGCATCAGAGCTTTCAGGAAAATCTGGATTTTGATAAAATGCTATTTACAAGTCGGAAGCTCATAATGATGACTCCTGTATGACATGAACGTGGCATGAGGTGTTAGGGGCGAGGGAAAAGACGTATTCGGTTTGTTTTACACTTTAACATGCAACTAACACACACACACACACACACACTAATCACAACATTTTGAAAGAAAAAAAAAAACAGGAGAAGTGACAAAGAGAGGTTTATTCTTTCATTCTTTTTGTCATATCCATGATTTAAAATAAAAATAAAAAACTCTCATGTTCCAGCATGAATTCAATGAAATACATGTTTTTAACAGACATGCAAATAATTGGTATTTGGAATGACTTGCAGGTCAAGGCAGTGGCTCATCTCTGATGTGATATTCAGACATCCGCCAGACCATAAAGGGAAAAGATCGCCTGTTCCTTATTCAAGTGTAAAATGTCAATATGAACCTTTCAGTCACCCAGCACATTTACAAAAACCTTCCCTCTGTGACATTCTGCTGCTTTAAAGATGGATCATCTGCCGACAGCTGAGGGAAACCCTCGCTGAGCAAACAGAAAGGGGACACAAAAGTAACACTTGGCGTAGCACAGATATGGACTTCCTACAGAATCCCTCATCACAGGATGTGAGTCACTTTGTTTGAGGCTAAAAACAGCAACCGCGTTTTCACATGAAAACACACTGTAATCATTCATCTCCTAGCGTGTGCCATCTGTGGGTCATTCGCTCATCGCATCACGGATATAGCGACCATAAATGACACGGTATATGTGCTTTAAAACATAGTGACAATCGCGTGTTTGCTTAACGCACTGTATCGGCTCAAATCGTGGTGCAGCGAGCAGCAGACGGGCAGGTTTGAAACCAAGCAGTAGAGCACCTGTTGTCACTCAAGTGTGCCAGTTATTGCACAGCAGGAAATAGTTTGTTCTTCAGGGGTGGTTGCCCATTACTAGGCTTGTTCTTCATATCGTTAGAGCCTTCAAGTGATTCCGGAAGAGCTGTGTACAGCACCTCATAGCTCATGAGAACATGTTGAGCGATGCCTGCTTCTCGTTGGTCGGCCACTGATGTTTGGAATTAAAGTGAAGTCGCCCTGTGTGGCTCAGTCAGTCCGGTCTAATGAAAGTGTGTGAAATTAACATGTCGTAAAAATGCAGATAATGGGCTCAATCATGGAGGAAAGAAAACAAGAAAGGGGGAGATTTTACATTGAGTTTAACTTAATTAAACAGGGTTTAATGAAAGATATGAATGTGACGAAGCGGAAAGCGGAAGCTTCTCTTTGTCTATGTGACATTAAACTAGGTGTAAAGTGTTGAGTGTTGGACTGTTCATCAGACAATACAAGCTATAAGATGCCATCTCCTTGATTAATGGGCAAAATAAGAAGAAAATTAAAGTTATTTAAAAAACAATTTGATGCAGCCCTAATTAAATCATTCATTATTTTTTCATTCTTTTTTCAGAATTTTTTCATTATTTTTCCTTTTCATGACTAAAATGCAAATGATGTGTAATTTGTCTATATTTTTAGGTATTTCCTACAAGAAAAACAATGACATTTTCTAAGCATTTCAATGCCACCTCACTAAGCC
>CALSBV010012175.1:1332382-1428512 GCA_943590825.1 Bovichtus diacanthus | reverse complement strand
GCGTAAGCGAGGCTGATGTAATGTAAGCTAACTTCAAGTAAGCTAACGTACGTTTAGTTGACAGGTGTTTACAACCCATGGGAACAATTCACTCTATAAGTTTGTGATAAAATACCAACTTCAACAATTTGCCAGACATCGGAGGAACACAGGCTACTTGTACCCTCCAGACACAACAGTCCTCTTATCTCAGTGAGTCTAAATGCAGTGCATTCCACAGATAACACTGGCATGGACAACTTATTTTAGGTCGGGTTATGTTTCGCCAAGGTGAGACTCGTTTGGTATCTAACTGAGTTATACCTGTATAATCTTAATAATTTGAATAGCTTGACCATTAGCAACATGATCGGTGTTTTAAAGTCCCATATATAGCCTTTATCCTCCATAAAGTCTAGCTTAGTTTTTACTTTATAAGCTTTATCTGTCACATGAGATCCACTAACTTGCATGTGTATACTGAGCTTGTGAGGGAGATCAAGACACAAGAAGATTTAGTCCTCAATACTTTCTTACTCACGTAAGCCAAGAGAGTAACTGGGGTAACTGGGGGGTCAGAGCCTTGCAGTTACCCACTTGCATGTTCCCAGCCCCGTCTGAATGACCTTCTGAGCAAGCTTTTTGGCCCCAAGCCAAACCTGGAGGCTACCATCTCTCCATTCAGTGCTGGTGAATGTGATTACACTGAAGACCAAGAAGGATGCCAAGACAGAGGCCGATAACAGCTAAGACTGCAAGTACAGTTACAACACAACAGTTTAGTTTGATACAAATAAAAAAGGGACCTACTTCAAACATTTGAAAAGCCACAGCATTAAAACTAAACATGTACTTTCTGTATGTTTTGAAGTAGTCTTCACAAAGAACAATGACAATGGCGAGCTTAAAAACATGTCAGTTAGTTCTTTTGTCCAAAGAAACTTCTCAAACTACTCCAATTGTATAATTCACTTCTCTGTTCTAAATTTGGCACGATAATACATTGCTTTGTTGTGCCACCGCCATCCTTGGTCGTGCAGAGCCCTGCCAGATGTGGCATATTAAGCCATACTTTGGTGAAAATATGAATGTTTGGAACATACGGAGATGGAAGGACAAGGGTCACCACAGCTGCGTTTCTCTATAGAAGATAAATAAAGTTTTATCTTTTATCTTTATCACTTTTGTGTTTGAATGACACTATGTATCACGTTAATACAATTCTTAACGGAAAACATGTAACATACTATAATCTTACAATATTGGCAGGTTATTTGATTTGCTCTTGGAAAAATTACACTTTAAATCTCCATAAAAAAATGTTTTTAAAATGTTTTAATATTGAACTAATCCACAGTGCAAATACATGCAATCTACTGTGATGTTAACACTTGATATTTGATATTTATGTCCCTGTTGTAGCTGCAGGTTAGTCTTTAGATCTCACTTCCCAGTTACCTAACAAACATTTATTTAAATTAAAATAAATTACTTTAATATGAGTCCTGTATTAAAATAGCATCTGCGCCACCTTTTAGTGTTCCTTCTGCCTATCCAGGTATTCTGGTGATCTGTCAAACTGATACATTTCCTTCAGATTTTACGGTTTCTGACACTGAAGTCCAACAAAGTGGGACCCACCACAGAAGACACTGACAGCTCCCTCCAGATTCTCCTAATCACTAAGCTTCCTTTGCACGTGAGGATGTACGCAATATAAAAACCAGCATTACACTTACAGCACTGCATTGACTTGTGTCATCAACGGAGAGTTGTGTTAGTTCTTCATTTAAAATCGGCCTTTGAAGACACACAAAACCCAAATTCTACAGCAGCACCAACCGTAGCTGTGTGGCTAATGATAGAAAAACAATGTCAACGTCTTGACATGTCTGAGGGCGACGGTGACAGTGATGGCTTCAGGAGCGTCACAGGTTTGAGTGTGACACACCGTGATGTCAGGAATAAATGTGTAGGAGGATGGAGCGGAAGCACCGTTCCTGTTTCCATATATATCTTTACTACAAAAAGTGGCTTTAGGCCTAAAGTGTAAAGAAGTTGAGAGAATGACATGTGGGAGATGGGGTGGGGTACCAACACAGGATTGTACAAACACTCAGATCCAGGTTACTATAAGAGGGTCAGGAGGAGAGAAGTGCTACTGGAGCTGGTTGGTATTCACATTACAGGTCATTTAGCAGACTTACAGTGAATGAACTACAGGGACCATTGTTGCTTGTCATTCATGTTCTCTTTCCCTTCATTTCTTCTCAACTCCCCACTCTATGCTGTAAAGGCAAAAATGCATTGAAAATACACAAATGTTGTTTGCTGAAAATTTAACCCATGGGTCGATCTTTTGAGCTAAATGAACGTTTTTACCTGGTTAATTCAACCTGGTTTGATCCATTTGTAGTCTAACACTAACATCTTTAAATGACATGTGACATACTTCAACGTCAACTTTATTATCCTGCAGAAGATGTATGCACAGTTGACAACTAACAACAAATATAACAAATATGGACTGCAACTGTTTTTATCCAAAGCGCTCTACAATTTTCTTCTCATCCACCCATTAACAACGAACACACCATTGGCAGCGAGCTAACATGCAGCGGGGAATAAAGTTGATAATTACGACTCACGCCAAATATAGAGCCAAGTAAAGTGCAGCTCAAGTAAATAGTCTTTCAATTGCTATGGGGATAAAACTCTAGTGTGCTGTATACTGTATATTGACGTGGTCAATATGAGTCATCTTTCCAATGTCTATACAACAATTACTGGGTGTGTTAAGATTTGAACAGTGCAACAGGAAAGAATTAGAGGTTACCGAAAGTTTGAGGATGGCATAAGGCTGAAATAGTTCTACTACTGAGAGTTTTGTGAGATGAAAGTGTGAGAAAGTTATCACTGGTGCAAAGCGAGGGTGGATGCGATGAGAAAGTATTAGAATGCCTCCATAATGGATCATTAAGTCTTCCTGACTTTGAAAATCCATGTGGGAGAAGAAGAGAGCTGGTTATCGTTCAGCGTCTGTCACCAGCCGCGACGGAGAAGATGGACTTGCTTGACAAAGTAAATGCTCCCCCAGCAGTGTACCTGACAGCAGAACTACAGTTTAGCTCCATTGTACTTATGTCACTCATACTGCACCCATCCGCTTTAACCCAGGATGTACACTCAAGGTGCAAGCAGGAGCATCTCACTTTGGCAAACTGGTTATTCTTTCTCTTTTTGAGTTTATGGAAACACGTTTTCTTACTTTTTAAAAAAAAAAAAACATAAATTTTCCAGCATTTGTGCAGTGTAAAAAGTTACCTGTAGTGTCAGTCCCACAATAGCATACAGTTCAGCTTTTTCAGACACACGTAGAGCTATTCTTAGCAGTGCATACAGTAAACACACTTCATAAAAAGTTAACTAGAATTTAGACCTGTTTTGGTTTCCTCTAGCATGTCATAATTACCCTGCTGTCTCTGTATGCACCAGTTTGGCAGATGAAAACTTTGAAGTCCTTCCCGAACACGCTCCTCACTGAACTAAATGAGAAGATTTCCTTGTAAGGCCAAAAAAATGTCAAATCTATTTGGGTCTGGGAGCATTCTTTCCTTTGGCATAATACTATGGAAGTTAAATGCTCTGCTCTCATGGGGTTTCTAGGCAACCCACGCTTATAGGGATGAGATCAGATCAGGTCAAGTTGCATGCACACATACACAGACCTGTAACTCCAAACAGGGATAAAATCAGCCACCCTGTTGAATGTCACACTAATAAAAGTGGACAGATCGCTACAACTGACAGCAGTTACACTCAGGCTCCTCATTCCTCAGACACCAAAGGAGCCTGAGACACATATTTTCCCCTTAAAAAGATGAAATTCAGCTACATAAATAACTATATTGCTTCACCACAAGTCTGCTAAAGTGAACACACTGTCGTCTTGGTACATTACGGTCATCTATAAAAGATCCTATAATTCTCATTTTTAGGAAAAAAAAACAGATGATAGCAGCACCATACCTCCTGAGAGCTCAAATAGCCCCAACGTCAAGCCAAGAGAAATATCCAAATGCATTTTAAGCTTCCCAGTTCCATCGACAGTTAGCCGAATAAATAACAGGGGGAAATCAGCCGGGGGATGAGACAACACCCAGATCTAACAAAGCGTTTTGGTGTGGAGCTCAGTAACTTCGGGAGCTGCTCCAACAGGCCGAAGAGACTGGAACTGGATCCTGGCTAAGTCTGGTTCAGTGAGGGGGATCGTGTGGGTACCTGACACCGGTGCAGTGACGGCCAGCTAAACATCAGGAGCTGCTTAATAATGAATGAGTAAGGCCTGCAGTGAGACACACACACACGCCACATGGCTAATGGGGAGTCACACTGACATAATTGTAGACAGGCTTACAGCGTAGTCATGTAAAAGTAGGGTATGACCGTAATCAGGCGGAGCAACTTGACACGTGTTGCTAACAAAGTACTCTGTCATCACCATGCACACTACACTTTACACACAGCGGGCCACAAGTGTGTTTAGTGCTGGTTTATAGTCAGCATATTCTGTCTACTCTTGTAAAACTTCCTTTGATACTTTATTTCACAAAGTTTTAGTGCAACAGCATGAAAAACAAAAGAGACATGACCAGAGATCGGTCAGCAGTTACAACCCAGTGTGATGTTCAAAACAACAGGATTGATGGTTGTTGTCACGTATGACTAAACCAACACCACGCCCACCTCAGAAACAGAATACGGTTGGCTGAGATGCAGTCCTCGTGGCAAGGAAGAGGGGGAAAGTGGCCGAGCAGTGGCCAGCTCCAAGAAACAAAAGTAGAAGCCACTTTTTTCTCCTATGAAACATCACCTCGGAGCCGAGAAAATCTAAACAAACAGTGAGGTTAAAGCCCAGAGACCGGGAGTGCATCCATTCTAAAAAAAAAATAATAATCTTGTGGTTTGACTCACTGGGCCTTTGTCAAAAGATTAAGTCAACGCAGAACACCAAACCAAAGATTAAATCCAAATACAACACAAATGGAACCACAGTGTCATGACATATATGGCCGGTTTCCCTGAAAAGCATTTCAGGGTTTGTGCAAAACGTAATATTCAGGGATTTTTTTTCCAACCTATGCAACACAACACAGTAGAGCAAAGAGGACTCGCTGGTGATCAGCCTTTAAGTGCGTTTCACAACAAATATTCTCGTGATGATCATGGTTTTGAGACACCTGTGCCAGCTGGAGTATTACAAAACAATAAAAAAACATATCAAAGTTTCAAGTCATTCTCTGACGGCACTTAAATGAATGACTAAGGTGTTGGGAAATCAAGACCCAGCTGCAACACATCCAGAGGCCCAGTCCAGGAGGACACAGCATGAATGGGGCATCACTTTCAGAAGGAGCCTCAGTTTTGCTCCATGTGAGATCATCATCCAGAGAGGATGCAATGTCTGGCACACAGCCCAGTATCCTTAGGAATTACTTCCTCATTTGACAATCCTGCACCTCATAATTTATGTCCAATGGCAACGTTCAGTTTCAGCGCCGCAGAAAGTAGCGTGCCCTACCTGTAGCAGGGTGGAAGGTAAGGCCGTGGAAGTCGGATGCTGGACAGTCATGGAAGGAATTAATGAAGGAGAATGGAGTTTGCTTCCCATCACAGACTTGCAGTTAATGGCAGCATTTATATTAACCATAAACTTTCCCTCACCCGAGCCAAATGTTTTACTAGATTAACCCCGGACATATGCTATTTGCAAAAATATTTCCCAACCTTAACCATACTTTAGTTGCCATAAGCAGATATTGCAAAGAGGGTGAATTTATTTAAATGTTGGCACTACCAGCCAGAACATTCATTCATTCATTTTTTATTTGTGTGTCGTGCCAAACATTTGGCCTCTCCCACATGGGATTACAAGAAACCTCTATTTCACATACATCTTAGTAAACAAAGCATCACACTGTTCAGTCGTAAACAAAGTGGAACTCCTTTTCTGCATCATTTAGACATCACATCGGAAAGATTCGCAGACCGTCCAGTTCAACAGTCAAAGGTAAAATACCAGATCTCAACTGAGAGATCTTTGCTTTTTAGACAGATTATATACAATTGATGAAGTCGCCTGCATGAGTGGAAAACATCAACTCAACCGTACATTTCTACCTGTTACCAACAAGAACTTCCAGTTGTTTACTGCTCAGAGTTCTCAATAAAACAGCAAGACCTCTGCTTCGCTGAATGAGAAAGCTCCATAAAAATAACCACTTAACACTTTTTGAGGATATTGTAGTTTGGAATGTAAAGGTTACGAAGTCCACAGAAAAACTACCTGACTATTAAGCTTCCCTGCAGGTTGAATTATACATCGAGTCACATCATTTATAGGATGCACTGTACAAAAACTTATGGTTTGAACAAAGTGATCTTTCCAAAATCATTTGATGTCTCTTTGAAAAAGGGATGTTGACACCAGTAACATATTTTCGCTGGATGTGTTGTTTTTTATGTGTTTTGATGTAACAATTTTTGCAATCTCTCCAGGTTATTTAAATTTCTTTATTAAGCCGCTGATTTCTGTTGTCCTTTGTTTTAGCTAAACTAATTGATCTTAACACGTCTGATATAAACTTGGGATAAAACACCATTGCAATAAAGTACCGAATCTTCAGCAATCTACTTAGCAAGTCCACTGCTTTTCCACCATTGTCTTGGATATTATGGCCAAAGCCAGTGATAAATTCTTGAGAAATCAGCTTCCAGGTTGGACTTCAGGCATGTGGCCAAAGCAATCCTTTGAAGCGGATTCCCGACAGCTGCAGGAGCTCTCAACGCTCAGCGTCATTGCCTGATTTTCTCCTGTCAAACGCGAAGAATGACGTCACTGGCATTTATGTCACGCAGATCCTTCAGTAAGATGGAGTGCCTTGGAAATGGCATTGGTCCAGTTACAGCCCACTTTTACATGTCAGAGGGACCAGGCCACTACAAAACATACGAGTCGAGCACGATCTATACGCACGATTTATAGCCAGCTGTCTGTCCATCCATCTCCGCCCACGGGCACCTACGATGTAGATTCATGACCTCATATTCGACGGCCGGATCATAAATAAGCCTTGAATAGATACGTGGTTTAGACACCACATTTGGGCTCTTGAGTAGCCTGATGTCAGGGGCCACACACACAAAATGGCTGAGAAAAAGAGAGCAGAGAGGGAGGGGAGGAGGCCGTAATAGCAGCAATTCCTTGCGAGTCAACTCTACAGCTGTTTGACATTAGGAGGTGGGAGTAAATTAGGTGGGCTGGGTCCGTGTGTGTGGGTGGGTTTAGGGGAGAGGGGAAGAGTAAGAATCAGGGGTGGAGGATAGGTCCATTGCCCAGATCTAAGACGAGGAACACAGGCCCCACTTCAGGGCAGGGCGGAATTTTTCAAGGCGTTTTCCTCCGACTGTTATTCCACTACTGAACTAAAGGCACATGCAGGGTAAATGGGACACACATGGGGTCAATGTGATGAGTAAATATCGGCTGCAAAAATCGCAAGGTATGCAGGAAAAGCTCCATATGTGCCCGCAGAGTACACACGTGGCACTTCAAAAAGCCATTTCTGTGCTATTTTTTACCACTTTGGGCACGAAAAGTAAACACATGTGAGAGTTTTCTGGATAATTACGTCTGGAAAACAGTCTGCCATGTCTCATTTGCGATATACAGAATATTCTAAGAAATAAATACTTTTAAAAAGTGTAATTTCAAAGTGAGATTTCAATCGTTTAAAAGGTGTAATTAGAATTATTGCTGTCATTGAACCATGCTCTTCCGAACCATTTGAGTTTTATTGATTTTCATTCTTTTTCACAAGTTAAAGGTAGAGGTAACATAATGGAATATAAAACAGGGGTGAGGTTATTTTTGTAACCAGAAACAGTCCACAAGGACCCATAACTGACTAACAGTTAAGAGATCATAATGACTTTAGGAAACTTCTGCTGAAATTAAGAGCAGTTTAGTTTTACATTTTCAAATGCCTCCTCTGAGTCACTATCGCTGCTGTATGAAGCTGTACGAGACAGACAGTAGGAGTGAAGCTGCGGGGGATACCCAAACAGAAAATTACACCACAAGCGAGAAGTTGTTTCTCCTCAAGACTCCCTAAGGTGCTCTCAACGGCATCGAGACAAGGAGGAGGAGCGAGTGGCGAGTGAAATCACACCGCAAACAAAAGCGCAGGAGTACTGAAGCATTCATTTCCTCTCATGATCCCCCCGATGAATGATAACAAGGGCCACCGAGCAAATACAGTAGATGGCAATCACAGAAAAGACCGATAAACGGACCGGAGCCCATAAAGCCATGACATCCCTCCAATTAGCAGATGGAGATGGGGAGCAAAGGAAAAAAAGAGGTCAACGCAAAAGGAAAGGCTCTAATTCAACCAGTCTGATATTGATTTATCTCCCAGCCTTGGGCCCCAGAGTGGCTGCCATATTGGGCCCACCTACGCAAAAATTTATATCTGCACTCTCTTAATTGAGTCCCTTCTTTGAAGAGAGCGTTCACTGAGTCATGAACACTATCGCAGTGATTTGTCAACAGTCCCCGTTGCGCACAATAAAGAGGCGTCAAACATACGCATGTGACACTTATGCAACGTCCATATTTGTGTGATGTAGGAAACATTAATATGGGGCTTTCTCATACATGGCTGCTGCATGCTTTGCTCCAACATTATTTGAAATGTATGTCAGTGAAGAAGGTTTGGGTTCCAGATTAAAATCTCCATACATACACACAAAAGTATGCAGATTCATTTGTGTTCTATATTTTTTAGATTTCATTCCTTGGACAAAAGAATGTTAAAATCAAAAGCAGGTTTTTTTTTTTTAAACTATTTGAACGCAACTTTCTTTGATCACAGCTGTTTGGAAGCCACAAAAACTGCCTGTTTGATTTATGTCGAAGACAAGCAGCTGGCTCCATGCGGAGGAAGATGTTGTCTGTACTCCACCGAGGTCAAAGGTCAGCAACTCAAAGGGAGCAGCTCGAGCCTCTGTTGTTGTTGTAGCCATGCAAGTGTAGAAATGTACTTCATTTGTACCAGAACCACCAAGGTTGTATCTTTATTCTTAATATCTCTGAAGCGTCTGAATGCAGAGTCCTCACTGCAATATAGTAGTTTTTATAGTTTTTGTCCGTGTTATTGTCTAAGATCTTTGAAAAACTGTCTTTAAAGATCTTGAAAGTTAATTATAACATTTTAGTCTTATTCAGCGTTTGGTTGTACTTTGCTACACCCTCTCGTGTCACTTCTGGTTCCAAAAAAACCAAGATGGCAACTTCCAAAATGGCAAAGGGTTCAAAAGCGTCGTCCACAAACCAAGGGGGGACGTCACGGTGACTCGTCTACTTCTTATATACAGTTTATGATTCACTCACACACATATCGTTGCCAGCCATGGTAGGTACCATGTGGAGGCTTTTCATCAGATCAAAGCAAATGTCCTGAAAATTACAAGGCAATTTGTCCAACTTTTGGTCTACCAACCGAGGCCACACATGTGTTTGGTAAACAGGTATTACTGGCTAATTATAGATAATTACATATATCTTTTTATTTGTTCAACAATAGTATAGGTAAATTAATTAAAGAACTGTAGCGCTGTTTCCCCTGAAGAAAACACAATTAGTGGGCATCTGGATCGAAAACTTTGGAGAACAGCTGCGTGAGAAATAGCTTGTGGGGAACACCAGAGTCATGGGAGGAGAACCAAAATGACCCAGCCCTGACTCCAACAAGGCCACACAGACAAAGAGGAGGGATAGAAAAATAGCAATAGACAAAGAAAGAAACTACCTCATCCAGAAGAAAGGCGCTACCAATGGAGAATGACAGACGTTTGGCAGGGTCCAGCTCCATGTGACATCTTAGCCTTGAACTTGAATCACCTCGATACCTATGATTATAGGAGCAACTATACGGGATGGGTTTTATTTTTGTCTTTGATGAGTGAAAGAAGTCGTGAGCATGAAGCCGGTTTTGTATGAGCGCGCTAGTTTGAATACACAATGCTCCTCCAAAGCCAGACTCGTGTGGAGCCAAGTGCAGCTTCACGTTCCCAACTTTAGCTGTGGTCACGAAGTTCAGTCACACCCTCAGTGAGAATCACTAGGCGCGCTCTTAACGTCTCAGACAATGACTGTGGGGGTGAGGCTGAGAAGAGATGAGAGTTTTACAGCGGAAACCCTGAGATTCTCCACCCATGGAGAGAAAAACCTAATTAAAACAGAGTAATATCACAGTGGTGGCCACACCTGCATTTGTGGTTCATGTTGACCACGCTACGCCCTCAGCTGTTCAGCAGGCAGGACGGAGGAGAACGCAGGGCCGAGTGTAACTATGCCTCTGCATTTAACCCCAACCAGCCATGTATTATTAGATAAAAGTGCAGAACAGATGTTTACGGGAAGTGGTTGTCATAGCTTGTCATCTGCTGGTAAATGAGCTGTTCGAACCAGTTTAGAGCATGGAGCTCTTTTCCTATACAGCTGATGCTAAGCTATCGTTTGCTGTTAGGAGAGATAAAAGCAACAATCACGCTGCCTCGCAAAAGTTATTCTCATACCACAATGGCACCAGTTACGTTGTAAAACTTGTGTGATGTAATCAGTCGCTAAATGCAAGGCTCGCTAGTGGGTCGGGTGCAAGACAGGCCCAATACTAAGAACAGAGAAGACACTGAAGATGTTGCAGCTACTTCTTCATGTATTTTTGGCAATGCCCCATAAGTTCTCAGAGGACCAATCACAACATTAATTATTTCTTAAAGACTGAAAAAACACCTCACTGACAAGTCTTTGAGCTCTCAGGAATGTTCCCCTGGAATAGGAGACTTTGATTGATGATAAAATCCACAATTTGCATTAAAATATGCCTGATAACTCCCAAAAAAGGAGCAAGACTAGAAGGATGAGGATGGTGGCTATCTATGGCTGTACTTGGGCACAAACGCTAACAATGACAATGCAAATACGCTACTACCAGGTATAATATTTACTATGTTCACCATCTTATGTTAGCATGATAGCATGCTAAAATTAGATAAACAGCAGTAAACAAAGAACATCTGAGGCTGATGGGAATGTTATTATTTTTGCCGATATTTGGTCAACCAAAGTATTGAACATAAAATCAAGATTTTTTCCAAATGTCATTGCAGTCCACCCAAGACTGATGAAAAAACTAAAATGTCAACCTCTTAGTTGTCACGCTTTCACAAGGGGGTAAGATAACTGGGATGTCCCAAACGCAGATGACAGAAAACAAACTAACTACAAACAATCAAAACAAAAACAAAAACCAGGCTGGAACGAGGAAACACGAGGATCACAAACATGTGAGTCAAAGACAACAAACCAAGAAGAAACAATGAAACAAGACAGGAATATACACAGAGACACTAATGAAAGACGAGACACAGCTGCAGAGGGCAGGTAACAAGACAAGAGTGGCAGGTGATTACAGACAGGAAGTAAAACTAAAGACACAAGGGCAAAGAACTCTACAAAATAAAACAGGAAGTGGGGAAAACACAAAGAACATGACAATAGTGGCGCTGGAGGAAAAGTCAGAGGATAAACAAAGTCTGGAGGAATTATCCTCTGAGGAACAAGAATGTCAGTGAACAAAACACTGGAACCTCAAATATGATAATTTTTTTAATTATTATTTATTTATTTATTTTAATGCATTACCCTTTCAATTGCATTGCTCTAAAATACAGCATTGAATCTGTTACTATTCACATTTTGATTCAGGCTTCAGTTGAATTCCTCATGACTTGGCACTTAAAATATAAAAATAATGTCCTTCATTTTTCTATAGTGGTTCATATAACCATTAAGATTCTGGATGTCGAGATGATCAATACTGCCGCCCTTTTAAATCAGAAGTTAAAGTGCTAAGTACATCTTAAGGAAACCTTAAAGGTTTAAAGAAAGAAATAAAAATAGCAGACTTGTATGTTGGTCAAGAACACTTTCATGAGAAAAGAAAAAAGCTTTGACTTTTGTTCAGATGCCACCCGTTTAAATGTGGGAGTTTGGAAGTACTGCAGGCACCTTGCACAATAACAACTGCATCGCCAATTGGAAAGTTCACTCGTGTAATGTCTGTCAACCAAGTGGAGAACTGCACTGCTGTTGAAGACGTTTGGAGTTTTCTATTTAAATTACTACATGCTGCACAAGTCATGCTTAAATGATCTGAAAAAGTTTTTCTAAAAGTTTTCACAAAAAGGCTGAAAGTTCCTCTCAGCATCTTTTCAACATTCCCAGAAGTTGAGATTAGACTGAAGTGCTTTCCAAACTTACCCGGTCAGCGACTGGAAGGTTAAGTGTTCCCAGGAGGATTCATAGTTACAGCTCGAGGTTCTTGTCTTCTTCACTGCAAAGTGTCTCTGTCCTCGCTTTCACTCGCTCTAACTTTGTCTCGCTCTGTCTCTCGTCTTGGAGCCCAGCAGGGCCAACCACCACCAAAGCCTGCTGGAGTGGGACTGCTCAGAATCTAAACGTGACTGGCCTTAAGGGTTTTTCTTGGGGAGAAAAAGCCCACATCCCACTGTCAGTCAAGCAAACGGAGCATAGTTTCAGCTGGGCCGCCATCCAAGCAGACATGAAACTCTTCTATTTCGGTCTGCCATATGAGCAGTGGTGCTGCTCAGAGGAGGGGGGAACCTTTCTGTGGTGGGGCATGTAATTGCAGAGTGACCAGTTATGGTGAGATGTAATTGCAGATCTCATCAGATGGAGAGAAACTGCCAACAAGACAAGGTAAAGGACTTTTAAATAAGACTTAACAAAAAAAAAAAAAAAGATTTCGAAAGAAACAACACAGACCACATAAATAAATGAGGAGCTGGGTTCCAGATGTGGCAGCAAAGGGAGGGAGGGGAGGAGAAGAAAGAGAGGGAGGGACAGAAAAGAGGGGGAGATGAAGGAACTGCAATGGCAGCAGAATGAAATCCCATTTCTGACACGGTGAAAAGGTGTTTACCTTCCCAGCAACAGTCGCACAAGGCGGAAAGGGGGATTGGGGAAGGTGAGAGGATGTCGGGCCGGCCTTATGTTGTTTCTGGACCTGTACCATCAGAGCTCCTGGGTGTCTGGTTTCACATCGGCCTTGGAAACGACTACCTTATGGAAAGATCGGGAGCTTTAAAAATGAAGAAGGAAAATGAAAATATAAACGGCAGTCTGCTGGTTCCCATTATAAGCAAGACTCAGCTGGTCTGGGTTTCTGCATTTGATAATGCTCCGTATTCTTGAGTGAACAATAATCATGTCATTATGTGAAGTGGGCCGATCCACACACACTCCCACGTGCACATAAGGGCCTGTTACACTATATAGAGTTATAAATATTAGCTTTAGCGTAAATTTGAATGTAAACAGCTAATTTCCTTCCAAATTTTACCTCATTTCCTGGTAAACGCAACAGGGGAGCGCTCAATGGAGCACATTTAGGAGCACATTGCTATGTGTGAAGGTAACTCTCAGCGAGACACCATTCTTTACAGGACTCGCTCTACTTTTTCGGAAAATACACTTATTGGCTTTGTTGCCAAGAGTTAGGGGAGAAGATTGATACCAGTCACGCACATGAGAGATCGTCTCCTCTAGAGAAAGCGTATAGAGAGCTAAAGTGAAAAACTAAGAATCCCATTGACATCTAAGACAAATCTCAACAGTGTGTCATTTATTCACTACCTTTGTTTATTTGGGGGAAAAAAATCTATCATTGTTGCTTGTTTGATTTCCTCTTTTTCAGCTGACTTTGACGAACACCATTTCCCATGTGCCCCGTGACGCTCGGGGGTAAATGTCACGGTACGACAGAAGAGGCGAGAGGCTGTAGAAGTTTTACAGCACAAGAAAGCTGAAAATAATTACTGGAGAAGACAGCTTTGTTGAATGTTATGGATATGGACAAGACCAAGTTACAATGACTTAAGTACTCAAGCTGCCTCGTAGTTTTTCCTGTGCGCACAAAGTAATCGTTTGGTGAAAGGAAAAGGTTTAAACTGCTGTATTAAGTAGCGCATTACACATGTTCAGTGGGAGATTGCGTTCGTTGACATCATGACTGAAGCTCTCTATTCCCCAAAATGTCTAATTATTTCTTTAAAATATGAAAAAAAAGAAGCATCTACCAAAGCCTCAGGTTTTGAAATTGGTTTGTGGTGTAGGTTTCTGGGAACTGGACTAACGACGCATCTCCTCTCTGGAGATGGGGGCTCGCTTCTTAGTTTCTCTCATACGAACCATCTAATTCCCAACTGGATGGGCCCCATTCAAAGCAGCTGTGTGCCATTAGGACTGCTATTCTCATTGGCATAGTGGGACTTTTAGATTACTGCTGAGAAAGAATCTTAAAACCAAAACCAACCTACGAATCAGCCCTCAAACTCCCGTCCCCCTCAATTATCAGAATATAGAGAGGGGGTTTTTATTTTTCCCCTCCTCAGTCATGCAGGAAAAGTTTCCATGTGGATTGTAGCATGACTCCAGACAGACAGATAGTAAGACAGAGAGCGAGCATGAGTGGAAAGACTGTGAAAACAACTGACAGATGAGGGGTTTAAAGCTTAAGGGGGAATAGAGCACAAGCCCCCTTTTCTGTTTATACTCCGATAGCATAAGGTCACATATTTTTCATGCATCTCCTCTCGTCTGGGAGCTAATAAATCACCCAACAGTTGGCTTCAGGACTAATCATTTATTGCTTTAAGTGTTTATAGCATGGACACGGCATGTCTGGTGTTGATGGTTTCTCACATTTTCCTTGTATTTAATCTGAACTACATAAGATGTTTTATGAAAACCTCGGTTCCTTGTGTGCTTGGGTGTGATGCACACTGCGATAAATGTTGTGTATTTGCTCCGGTGCACACTTGGCATTCATCCGTGCAACCAAATAGGATCAACTGTATCCTGTTTTTCAATTTCACCCTTATTGAATGAGCTCATTATCCCCTCAATTTCCAAACTTACATCCCGTATTTGTCATCCAAACACTGATGGGGCTTTATTTATCCTCCCTTCAAGTATTTCTTTTTAGCTGTCTGGGATTTTTCTGGAAACACTGCACATCAAATACATACAGGGGATGTTTTTTGTGGCAAAACACGACCTACAACTGTAATTATGTATTTAAATTAATGTTTTATTTCCTGTTACACGTCTTTCTAAATGCATCAAGACTCAAGTTGTATTTTTCACTGATGTTTTTTCTGGTTTTCATGGAACCTTTCCTCAATGTACCCTGAAATAATCCACATAATTACACTCAGTAAGTAATCCAGGTGAACAGCTGCCCAGTACAACCAGTCCTCTACGGATGAGGGGTGGAGCAGATGAGGGTTCACTCCACCTCAGTGCTACTATTAAAAGAACAGAGAAAATATAATATAAATAACCATTTCCCCAGTTGGTCCAGAATTTGAGTTCCCATCTTTAGCTTTTCTTTGCTCGTATGAAGTATTATGTGTGTCACCTCAAAGGCAATTCACCATTTGTCATTAATCGAAACCCATCAAAGCCTCACGTCCTTGTTATGAAGCACGGCTTAATGACTTCCATCCATGATACACCGACAGGACTGCATTGCTGTTCAGACGCGGATCATCAAGTCAAAAGCTTGTGTACTCATGTTTGTACGCTTGTTCCCTTATCATTTACACTTCTTCAGGGTTCTTTCTCCTTTTAGTTTATCATTTGTGCAAATTAACAAGCCACCTGCTGAGGCGGTTGACCAAGAGTTCACTGTTAGAACCGGTGGAAACTTTTACTTTAAACGCTTTTGTGACTCGAGTCAGACCTGTGAGACTCTGCAGAGCTCCACTGAAACTTCAGTCAAGGTAATTATGTTGCCACCTATTGGAGTGCCGCTGTAAAAACAAGAGACCCCCAAAATGTTCAGTCGGCCTGCATGTGATGTGAACATTAAAGATTAAAAATGAACCTTTCAGCTGGTGTAGGTGCAGTAAATTGAGCTTGGTCCTTGGTATTGTACCGTAAACTGCATCTGAAATAAAAGTGATGTATTCTGCCAAACTCAGAAATATATGACTCTCTCTGCACTGATGCCAAAAATACAATCTCCTGTAGGATATTTGTGAAACAAAAGCTTTTTCTTCTGATGAATAATTACTGTGAGTGGCCATATAGACTGTTTCTGATTAAAATGAGTGGTTTGCATTTACTTCCACTGGAGCTAAAGAAGAACCAGTCTGACTGCAGGTTTGTCTGCCTTTTATTAAGCAATTACCCATGCAGGCTTCTTTTCTCTGTGATCATCATGTATCTCAACATATCCATGCCGCTGTGGTGTCAATCAGAACATAATCCCAATGAAAGCGATGTGTTTACACCTGCAGACTGTCGCTGCGTCCAACGTGACCCAGACAGCAGTGTATGAATGTGGATTTGGTTTGTTTGCAGAATAATAGATGTGAGTGTGTATTTCTCACTGGGAAATATTGTCAAATTTCTAACCAATAAAACACAAATCTATTCACTAATGCCATATGATTTATAATTTTTTGGACATTATTAGTTAGTATTCCAGCAATTCATGTACAAATATAAGCTTCTCATAGTTCAACCTCTTTCTACACCTTAATGCTTAGAAACCTTTGAAGAACAACACAAGTACCCCAAACCCGAGTGTATCTAAAATACATTTTAATCTTGCTGAAATTTGTTTTCACAATATTGTTTACAATATTAATCTGTCTTCATTCTCTTCATCCTCGCTCAGGTCTTCTTTATCGTCTCGAAACAGAACTGTACAATCATGTTCATGTAAATTGTTCTACATCAAGGCACAAGACAACAGCCGTTGTGGGGGGGGCCTTGGGTAGGCTGATCTTTAATGGCGTCCCTCTGGCACACAGAAAATCAGGGTACCCTTGGGAGGAGAGGGAATTATGGAGAATGTAAGAGTATATGGAATCTCAAATGGGGAGGTGGGACGCATAGAAGAAATGTGCTCTAACGGGGTGAAAGGAGAAGGAAATAAGGTGATAACCACTGCAGCTTTCATTTTATTTTCCAATGATACTCATGTATAAAAAAGAGGAACCATTAGGATATTTTTTTTCTTCAGGAGTTCATTTGTTCATGTACATAAAGTAAAGTGCTTTTTTTCTCTTTTTTTTTTTTCTCTTATTTGCCAAAAGCAAAAGGTTTCACTAACAGGATGGAAATGGGAACGAGAAAGTCCAGTGGTGTCTCTTTTTTCCCTGTAACAATAAGGGAATGGATAAAGGGCCAGTTCAGTGTTTATTTTCTGCTTTGTTTTTGTTGATTTTTGTTCTCAGGTTTTTTCTGGTGTTTTCTTGTCTGGTTTCAACCTCTGAAAGAAAGAAAGACAGAAAGAAAGAAAGACATTACATTTACATTTAAAGCTTTTTAAGAGGACACTACTCACTGGTGTTCATCAATAGTCCTTTTACAATCATTACATGATTAACCGAAAATGATTTAATTCCATTTGTGATCAAATGGAAATTTTGTCAACTGTCAAATTCTCAGATTATTAATAATTCTGCTTTAATGTTTCTGTTCTAAATCCTTTTATTGCAACTTTTTGTCACCTTTTGAATCGGCAGATGGATAAAGATTTCATTTTTTCTTTTGTGGTGGATTATAAAAACAGAACAGAAGCGTTGAACTTTCACGTTCGAAGAACAAAAACAGACGAAGAAATGTTATTTACCGTTTCCCTGAAGATTTTGGAGTGCTCACATCTGGACGTTTCTCCTCCGCCTGCCGAAGGCCTTGGCGCCGACGTTGGTGGGGACAAAGTTGCTGTTGCCCATTCCCCCCGACCGGCTGAGGAAGTCCGCCAGGCGGTGAGTCACGCAGGTTGCCGTGTTGCAGGCTCGCTTCTGTGCTGTAACGCTGCTTCAGGACAACAAACGAGGGGTTAACTCCAAGATCTGCTGTGACATCCGTCCGTACAACACACAGACCTACACACACAGTATGTCTGCACAGTGCACACACTTCATTTGTATCAACATTGACTTCACAGCACAGAAAAACAGGACATACACGGTAAAAATATGCATCAAGCCTGCAAGCTTTAATCACATATTTTCATTGCCAGTTTTCTCACCTTTGAACTCGAGGAGAACTTTAGAGATAGTTTCAAGGAGGCTCTAAAATCCTATTTATGTCCATATTTGCAAATGTACCCACTGACTGTTTTAAAGTACCCCTAAGAATGAAAATGAGCTAACGCTTCCTGGTAGAAAAATACGTTTATTGAACAAGAAACATGGTGTCGCATGAGTGGATCATTTATTAATGGTTTGATTAAGTGATCTCTCTTGAATCTCAGAGCTTTGAAATGCCATCAGATGACTCCACGCACAGTCCACAGAGATGGATGTCTGAACTGGCTCCTGAATCACATTTATGAAGACTAAGTCTGATTGTCTGAAATCATAGGGACAAATCCTTCTCTGCCAAAAAACAAAGGGGAGAATGAACTGAAAAATTGGTTGCAATTAAAGGTTCTATTCTTCTCATGTCAATCAAGCAGGTAAAATCCACATGCACTTGCCGATTCAAAAACAATAAAGGAAAAAACCGGGATGAGGAGAGGAAGAGGACAGGGGAGGAGGAAAAGGAAAGGAAGAAGAGGAAGAAATGCAGTAAAAGGGGGCTGAGGGCGGATGAAGAGGGTTTAGATGCTGTCAAACGTCTCGCCGTAGCTTGCATAGATGTCGCTCTCAGGCGCACTGCGCTTCTTGCCGGGCGTTCCTGCTCCCACGTTCGTGCGAGGGAACGTCTGCAACTTGTGCAGCTCCTGAGACAGTTTGCCCAACACACAGGTGCTGAGGTTGGAGCACCGCTTGGTTAGGGGCCTGTCCATGCTGTCGGGGAGGGGACACACAAAAACACATGCAGAGAACAGGCTCATAGGCATGGGAAAACATGCAGGTAACACTTCCTTCTTCTCATATCTTCCTTTTTCCTTCCATTCACACACCATTTATCTCACATGCATTTCATTCACATGCCATTGCAGGTATAAAAAAGTTTTTAAAAAAATAAATAAAAACATTCCCCCTCTACAGCCTCATGCTTTTTCCTCCTCTCCGCCAATCAAAGAACCTGTCTTCCATCCCCTCATGCGCCAAACCTCCATCCCCACCCCCACCCCAGTCAATCCCCTCTTGTCACATCTTGTACACCCACAGAACGAACAGAAACCAGTCGCTTCCCACTGTCATGCAACTCCACTTAATTGACATCATGCACACTTATTCGTTCCGTTAGGCACACACTGTTCACATGCCCGGCAGGCAGGCTGGAAATAGTAATCCGTTCAAACAAAGTCAAAATCAAACTCATCCATGCAGGAGAAGGGTCATGACAGAGACTAGGGATTTTAGTTTTGTATATTAACATCTTTTTCCTGGAAACAATCAGTTTTTCTCTCTTTTGGTCATCTAAGACGTACATACCTCTACGCCTGATTGAACCCAAGTGGGGCGCTAGAAAGACGCATCTTCAGCGGTGCTAAAGTGAAACCAGAATATGATACAGTCCCTTGGAAGATACACAAAGTCCTGCACGGTAGCCCAAAGAAGAGCTGACCTTTTTACCTTTTAATTTCAACGTTTAACTTTCCATGCTCGTTCCAAGTCAAATCTTTCAGTAGCTGTTTCTTCTGTTTCTGCGCAGGGAGAAAGCGTTAAACTGCTGTCTGACAGTAAAGATTCATCTGTTTGTGTACCTGTTTCCTTCAGTTGCCTGCTGCTCCAGCTCCTCCGCCGTCATCTGCACAAACTCCTTGACGATGGCGTTGAGTAACCTTCGCGCCTCGTAGTCCGTGAGTGTGACTCGGTCTGACATGGACTCTAAACCCGGTCTGTGGCGAAGGGGTGAGCGGGGAGGTTTAGGGGTCAGAGGGGTTGGGGGAAGAAAGGCATTGAGATTAAGCATTAAATCCTTCGCTAGTATTATCACCTGCAGTTAAAAGGAGGGGCGGGGATGTGTGTGTGTGCGGGTGTTAGGGTGGGGTTGGCTGGTGGTGGTGGAGTGGCTGGATGGATAGGAGGGGTCAGGGGGGTTTGCTGGGACGTCACCAACTCTGAGAGGGATGACGTCTGAGTTGGAGGGCCCCCGGCCAACGCAGGGAAACAATCTGCGGAAAGTGCCCCATCCGAGAGAGGGGCTGATGTGCAACCGGCTTTAGATTTATTACAAAATCGATAGCTTCATGGGAACAGTGCGGGGAGTGGCTTGAATGGGGCTTCATATAAATATATAGATCTCATTCATCTCCCCCTGAAGTGAACGAAAACCTTTCTTCTCCCGTCTTCTTTTACTTTTTTTGTTTCTATTTTTAACACGGAGAGCATTTTCATCAAATTGGATTATAGGTATAATGGGAAACCCAAACTTCATATATTGATAAGGACATGAAATGTTTGAGCTCTACATTCTTTTTTCTTATAAAAGTATGCGGTTAAATATTTATTCTAAATGATATAATATAACTCAACTGAAACCTAGTTTTAATTCTGCTGATTAAATGGCATCTAATGGCATCTAAATTATTAAGATGAAAATAGGTTTAATGTTCATGTGCATGCAAGTTATTACACACTATCTGCTGTAGACTTCTTTAAATGTGTTTGCACTTACCCTGATTCCCTCAGTGAAAAATATCTACACATTTTTTTTTTTTTTGCATCAACCCTCCTCTCCTTCCCACCGGTTGCTTGTGATTCTAAAAATTGGGAATTTTACATCCGTTCTACTTTTTTCACATATTTCAAAAAAAAAGAAATGCGTAAAGTGTGTAAATGTGAATGTTCGGCGTCTCACCTGGCAGGGGCGGCTTGTGAGCAGTACATCTGGCAAATGACCAGGGCGTAGGCAACGAGGAAAGCAGAGATCTTCAACATAACCATGGTCCCCTACACAGCAAAAAAGACACTTCCATCAGCTCCTCGTGCACAAGACCGCTATCATTCATACTCACGCGGTGCTTAAATAAGTTTGCAAGTCACCTAAAAATTCAGCAAAAAATCAACATACATTTAGAAATGACAGTTTCTCGTTGCTAGTGTCTCATCCTCTGATGCTGTTGGGAAGAAGATGCAACAAGAAAAAAGGGATTCCTGTCACTTCCCAGAGAGGTGAGCTCAGCTCTGCCCACATCTCAGCTTGCCACTATTTAGCTCGGGTCTCCTGCTGCACATCCTTGCTTTTACTTCAAAACTGAGCCACATAACGATCGGGAGTGTGTGTGTGTGTTGTTCTGCAAAACGCCATGTTCCTCCACAACATCCAGCCAAGAGCACAGGACAGGTAGTTCTCTCATGTCGCACTCTGCAGGTCCCGGTGTGTGCGTGTGTGTGTGTGTGTGTGTGTGTGTAAGGGTAGGTGGGGGGGTCCTAGACTGTGCATGGCATGTAGCGCTTGCTCGCTCTGGAAGAGGAGGGTTGAAAAGGGAAGAGAGGGAGGGGGGACTCCATGCTTGCCAACTCCCTAAGGGACCAGTGCATTAGTGTAATGAGCTGCCAGCACTCTCTCTCTCTCACAGACACACACACACACACTCTATCTCTCTCTCTCTCACTCTCTCTCTCTCTCTCTGTCTCTCGCACACACACACACATACACACTCAAACTCGTCCCTACTCTCCATCTCTTCTTTCCTTTTCCTCTTTCACTTGCTGTTCTTCATTTAAGTCCCTTCCTTTCTGTCTTTCTCCCCTTTTTTCGTCCCATTTCTCTCTCGCTATGTCAGTCTTTGGCCTTCAAACAGCAGACTGGACCCTCTCAAAACGGGTGGTGGGGATGCTGGTGACCCCAGTGGCCACACTCCAATCCCATTACCAACACTATCACGTCACCACAGTCTAACGCAGTGACTCTGTGTCCATATCCCCTCTGATCCACACGCATGCAAACAGCTTATCAGGTACATTTATAGTTCCAACACATCGCCTAACATTAAAAGTCAACACTTACCTTCAGTGATAATCACCCAGCAAAAAAAAAAAATATATATATATCTATGTATCTCTATGCAAAACACAATAAGTTGACTTTCTCTCAACTTGCAGAACAACTCTTGATTCTGTTGCATGCAGCGCCAACGCACCAGCCTATATATCCCACCACTTGGATTTGTGCATTGACTGTGTAGGTGTTTAATTATCCGCCGGCAGCCAATCACGTCGCTCTGATGCTATGGCGAACCAATGGGACGCCTCCCCTCAGTCCTGGCTCACTAATAAGGGATATGGCTTTGCGCTGACGTCATTCCTCAGTCAGTAAGTGCTCCATTCACAAAATCCTTCAGTCATTTGGACCATTTGCTATCCCCAATTTGCATTGATGTCATTAATTAAATAGGAAGCAAAGCAAACGGGTGTCCGTGGAGAAGCATCACCAGCAATAAATATTTTAAGAACCTTCCAAAAATGTTACATTGCATGCTATATCTCAAATGCCAAATCGATAAGGGCCCCCAAATTCCCCCCCCCCCCCCACCTCCCCACCCCCCAGCACCACTCCCACCTTCCCAGCTAAGCACTTGCAGGCGGGGCCATCTGCTGGGGAGGGATGTACACTACATGGTGACGCACTCCTGGGCTCTTCATTCATAACGCTGTTTGGATAGCACCAACTAAAGCACTACACCTGCTGTGCTTCAGCTCAGTGTACACCATCTAACAAACAATCTGCTACTGATATGATCAATATGACGAGATTCACCGCAAATAATGAACTCATGTACCAAGTCGTGGGTCAACTCTGCTCAGAGTATCTAATAAACTACTTTCAAACTGCAAAGCATTGAGCAAATGTTCATCTTCTCCAACTTTAATTGGATATTTTCGTGTCTCAGTGTGATTGACCTGAAACATATTTCTTGTCTTGTTTCGCAGCAGATGTGTGTACGTATGACAACCTCCCACGCCCCTACAGTGAAACATCAAACCATATTGAGTTAATAAAGTGATACCACAGTCAGTCCAGTAATGATCACTGCCTTCTCCCACACACTGAGTAAACGAGCAGAGCACAATCGATGACAGCCTCCGACAAGAGCCGTTTCTCAAAAGCAATTACACAACTGTTTGTCGTGCACCGTCGTCTCAATTCCCTTCCTTTTCATTAGTGTGCAGGACAGCCTCTGTGTGCGTGCGTGTGTGTGTGTGTATCTGTCTCTGTGTGCACTCACAGTCTCTGCACAGTGGGCAAAAATGAATGGGTGTACAGTAGGTGTGTGTGTATGTTCTGGATTATATGTCAGAGTAAAAGAAGGGGAGGGGTTGCCTCTCCTTGTCTGCGTCATAGAGGAACCCCATTAGACAGGATGAGCCTTTTAGTGCTATTGAGCCACAAGGCTCACCCGTGTCAGACGCTAAATCACCGCTGAATAGACAGCTGCTGGGTCTCAAGCCACATCTACGAATCTACATCACTACTTTCCACTGTGCCGACTAATTTATTGCACAGTGCTGGACAGATTGAAACACACCAGGAGACCTCTTTAAAAATGATAACTTTATCTTAAATTCTAATATCGGCTTCAGCCTTTTGACCTTTCATGCAAAGCGTTGAGCCCCGTTTCCTGCACCGACGGGTCAGGGCAGACTAGTCTGTACACACGACGTCTATCGCACGTCTGTCCGTCCAAGGAGAGGGATCCCTGCTCTGTTGCTCTTCCTCAGGTTTCGTCCATTCTTTCTGTTTTCTGAGGAGTTTGGGCATGAAGAGAACAATAAAGTATGTGTGCGTCCCTGGGAAAGTGTGTATGTTGCAGAGAGAGAAAACATGTCTTGTAAGAGTTCAGTTTTAACTTCCATCAAAGGTCTGTTTGATCATGATTGTACACTGTGTGTCTGAACAAACTGTGTGTGGTGTGGCTGCAGAGGAGGAGGAAGCACTGCTGTCCTGCATTCAAAATATACTTAAAGTACCAACAGCAGCCTAAAAGTACTCACTCTGCACAACAGATCATAATTAATTAAATCATTAATGCATGATAATGATTGATGCATTAATGAGTCCATCACTTTAATGTTGCAGCTTTTTACTACGTACACTGCAGGGAAACCTTGTGAATTTCACCAAGGGATCAATAAAGTTAATCTAAACCTATAATGATACGTTTGTTGTTGATTATATTTCGTATTAATAATCTGAAACTGAATCTTTAAAGTAACTTATCAAATAAGTGTAGTGGAGTACAACTTTTGCTTGTGAAGTGTAGAGGAGCTGGAAATGGAAATACTAAGAACAAGTACCTCACAATTGTACTTAAGTACAGTACTTGACTAAATACTTAGTTACTGTCCACCACTGTGTGGCTGTGTCATAGTTAAGATGAAAATAATCTCTCTTCAAGCCGTTTCTTTGTTAACAGCGGACAGTGTGTCACGTGTGAGCACACCTCTGTGTGCGTCTGTGGATCTATATATTGTATTCCTGTGTGTGGGTGAGTGTATCTATACTGTACGTGCATGCTTACGTATATATGTGCTCATATTATCAGCGTGGGTGTTCCTTTTGGGTCATCTTCACCCCAGGGAGCTGCACAGACTGTCCTGACTCCCTCAGAGTTCCTGAGTAAACTTTGAAACCATCAAGTCGATGCAGTAACCTTTGAAGCCTCCTCCAACTGAGATCCACACGCCCACCCTAGTGTACGTTATTACTGGGGACACAACGACCGCCGTCTGGTATTATTGGGTTCGAACAAATGCTATATGTTGCAGCGCTAGTGGGCCAATCAAGCAGCTCACGTGTAAATGTAGCAACAACCCTATTGATATTACTGTACTGCTGCGCTATAAATCAACACAATGACAGAGTTTATTCAAGAGGTGCTGTATGTTAGGAATGATGAACACAGCAGTGTTGGTTTCAGGAGCCTCCGGGGACCGAACCCATGTTTCATGTCACGCACACACACACACGCAATTACAGTACACACAATTATTGCATGAGTTCAAATGTTGGGTGGGACTGTTAATGGCGACTGTAAATTCTATCAATTTTCAATATCTGCAATTTGAAAACACATGTAGCTGCTCACACACAGGAACAAAAGGTACATCTGCACTCACAGATCTCGTCCAATCTGCTGTATGTATAAGTTATTATGTGTGTCAAATGAAAGCCATGTATTTCTAAAGTATAAACAGGTTATGAGCTAAAAACACAGTCTTGGATTAAGCTTTGTCAGAATGCATTTTTGAGATCGTTAAATTGATTTTTTTAATTTTTTAATTCGAGAATAGGAGGATTTTCTGAATTCATACATCATCTTGCTCCTCTAAAATCATGAAGACAATACTGGACAGGAACTCTTTGGCAGTAAGTGCAACTGCTATTAGAACTGCAACAATCAGTTGATTAATTGATCAATCATTTGATTTATTAATCAATCTGTAACTCGTTTTCATAATGGTTGCTGATATTAACTGCTTCGGTCATTTTAAATGCAAAAATGCCAAATATTTTCTGGTTCCAGCTTCAAATATTTGACTATTAAATTGAAGTTTTTGGTCGAACAAGCCAAGCAGTTCAAAGATGCTATTTTGGACACCGGAAAGTAGTGATGGACGATTTCATTATTCCTTTCACATTTCATAGACAAAACTGTTAATCAGTGAAACGAGAAAATAATTGGCAGATTAATCTATAATGCAAATAATCGCCGGTGGCAGCGCTAACTGTTATATTAAAAGGTAAATATGAACGACTCCGTTTAAATGGTTTCACAACAAAACTTGATTTCTGGGGTTGAACACTCCTGAAACAACTTCCTGCTGATGTTGTGTTCTTTGATGCTCATCTACAAACTGCATTAATTATTAATTATTAAGTCTTATCTCATTATTATGCTATTAAGCCAAACGATCCTCCTGCAGTGGAATAATAAGGCTAAACATTTCTTTGTGAAATGAAGCCACGATGCACGTTGTGTTTGCAGAAGAGGTCCGACTCTCGTGTGTCTCAGCTGACAGCTGTTGTGCCTCTCTCCACCTACGCAAAACAATTAGCGTGAAGTTAGCTTGACATTGAAGCTTCAGTGGATATCTGCTGGATATCTCACTTTCAATAACTTGTAAAGCAAACGATTTAAACCAGACTAATGAGTGCATTCGGGATTCTCAGAAAAGGAAAAACAATTTACAACTGTTGGATCCAATACTTGAAGTGCCGCCCACAGATAAAGGAAAACAGTTCACGCCAGATGAAGGACGTTCTGGGAAATGCAGGAAATCACTAAGTAGCCGATGGACACGGATGACTAACTTTAATACTTTTGAAGATGCTTCTTGCCGTCACCTTATTCTACATGACACTTCATAGCTTGTGAATTATTACATCCATGAATACATCTACTAGTGTTCCTATAACGAGCCCATTTCGAATGCACACTTAAAAACATATATCTGTTTTCATATTTACCATGTTATTTGATATTGTTGTGACAGCTGCTAACGTCTAATTAAGAAGTAGTAGTTATTGGTTGTTATGATTCATTTTGGACAGTCAGTACTCACAGCTACATTTCCATATTCCTGTTTATATCACATTTATATCAGCTGCATTTATTATTTATCTATGCTAAAGCTCTTTTATTTTCTTTCTTTTTTCAGAAGGGCTGCAACTAATGATCTGCTTCCAAGAGTCGAATATGAAGTCTTTAAATCTTCAGCTGTCAAAAACCTGAAAATATTCAATTTACAATCAAATTAAAATAAAGACAAAGCATTGACAGACCATGTTTATCATGTTTCAAGGCGTTGGCTGTGACATGGCTGATGGTTCTTGTCCGATCACATTACTACGACTACACAAGACAACTAACATTAAGTGAAGGACAAGAACAAGTGAAAGCAAGATCCCATCTCAAAGCCGTGAATACGACTGTACTGTAATACTTTTCCATGAACAGAAAGCATGAATCATCGATGGCAGGACGGTGAGTGTTGATAGGGTCGGAGCAGGTGATATGATCTATGAATGGCACTGCTCACCGCTGGGCACCTCCCAGTCAGTTAAGGCCTGGCCCATCCAGATAAATCACTTCCTGAGGAGAAAGGAAAGCGAAACAGCACTTAAGTCATTATCCAACTGCAGCCTCCTGTAATGGCTCTCAATCTCCAAATCTAATCACCACAAAGGAGCTACGCCACCTGATTAAATGCAAGTTCAAGTGGCGGAACTGGTGTCACTTTGTGGTTTTACAGCAGGGAGACGGGGGACTGTGTTTAAACACCTGGGATGGAGTAGCAGGAAGAGTGGAGGATATGCAGCTTCGAGCAGGTGTTACGCTCTTGTGCGACTGACCTGTGGGAGGTCACGCTAACATCGGGGGACAGGTCACCAGTTAGAGAAGCATGTTAAATGTCAAGGAGAATGCAGGGCGGTCTCATTTTTTCGTTGTTTATCCCCAGACATTAGGGAGATTACATTCAATCGCTGAGACCTCAAAGCATCAATCAGGGGCCTTCGATGTCGCGGCGTGGCAGGGAAGGCGGCCCCCCCTGGCTCTGACAACACTGTCCGAACGGCTGGGCTTGCTTGTATCTACTCCACATCCATTCAAGAAGAAGAAGAAAACGAGAAAAAAAAGAGACCTCTCAGCAATCTAGCTGGACACTTACAAATGCTGTGGACTCAGAGAGCAACGCTAAAGAGGGTTTGTGTTTCCGAAAAGTGCCTGCTGGGAGTCCTATTCATCATGATTACACCAGAACGAATGAAGTGACCTGACTAGCAGAAATATGGTGGAATTGGATTTGAGTCGGGCAGCGATTATGCCTGCCAGCTCGACTATATAAAACATTATTAGAATCATTCAATCATTTGTTTCATCCACTCACATTTTCTAATAAAAGGCCAGACCTAGACGCTGATGCATAAACAATTCAACTCAAATCTTATATTTATATTTCAAACACACACACACACACACACAAAAAAAAAGTCTACTCTAAATCAATTTTGGGACGCATTATAGGCTGATTGCACTATTAGAAAATGAAATCAACACAGCCAGTTCTCATTTCTTTGAAAAGATCCTGAGTGAAAGCTATAAATCGTTCATATGATATTTTGACATGTATAAGTAATATAACATCTCATGTTTACTTCAAACACAGTTGAAACAAAAATGATGTACTTCAACAATATGATTAATAGATTCAAATGTGCCTCACGCTTCATCCTTGCCTCGGCCATGCTTGCTAAAAAAAAAAAAAAAAAAAAAAAAGGGTGTGTGGCTCTGCTGCAGTCCACTTTAGGTGATGTGGGACGCTGTGATTGGCTCACGGCAGACTGTTCTCACTCACACTGAGATGTCCCCAAGCCACCAGGACGTGTGCCAGGCTTTGAAGCAAATCTTCATAGTGGAATTACAACTTCCGTGTCAGTCACGTGATGCCATCCGGCCCAAAAAAAACTTTTTTCCCATTGACTCACATTGGGGAAGAGGTGACTGTAAATCCCTGAATCATTTTTTAAAAAGTAAATCAACACTTGAATATCACTCATTGAAATCATTTGGTCCTAAAAGTTGTAGAACACGCTAATAGCCCAATCCAGAGTTATTCTCTCTCACTGAGGCGAGGTTTAAGGAAGACGCCAGTGCGCACGCCCCGTGGGCCCCGTGGGTGCGGAAGAACGCCGGAAGATCCGGGTCATTTCATACTCAATGTCAAGCCATTTTGGCTTTATGCGCCACTGAGAAACTTTCATAGGAGTGACCGGGGCCCCGCCTCCAACGCTCCAGTTCTTTTAATACCTCCATGGATATCCCGCTTCAGTGTCTCTATAATATTTTTATAACCACCCATTGTAAATTTATGGCACTCAGTAAATTTAATATGACCTTACTGTACTTTGTGACATTTTTATCTACTATGGTATAAATTTAATACGGTAGGCTACTTTAATATTCCTACAGCGAGTAATATCCGATCATGCAGTAAAGTAAGTTTAGAGCGACCATATTATTCCCATATAGAACATTTTGTTTTCTATTTAGGACTGTTTATTTTTGACAATAACTGTAATATTTATGAAGTCATTCATTTATGTACTTATTCATTTATATGTTTATTGTTTTGTTTAACAATAAGGGTTGATGTCCTGGACTTTATCTGTTCTTAGTAGTGAAAGAAGAAGCCAGATTATTTTTCTTTTTCCTTTTTTAATGCACATAAAAGTAGCAATACTGCAATATTAAAATAAATACTGCATTACCAGTAAAAAAAAAAAATGTTTTAAGTTAACTTATGTAAGTATCATAAGCAAAATGTACATTTTGTATTGTACATTTGTACATTTTGTAATGTACATAAGTATTCTGTTTGCAAGGATTTACACATCACGTTTTATTTTCTATGACAATTGAGATGCTTATTTGCTCGCAAAAAAAATCAAAATAGATTACAATTCATGTATGTAGCTGTGTAAAATGAGTCAGCTGTTCACATTAAAAATTATTTAATTAATTTAATAATTTAATTTTATTATTTATAGCCTATTTTCAACAAACTCACGGAGCTAACGTTAGCTTGATTAGCTAGTTAGCTTCCAATTAATCCACAACAACTCGACATGAGAAAACTACTTTTGTATTGTTCCATAAAAAGATTGTCAATTGGTAAATCTGCCATGTTATCATTTTAAACTGCATATGTGCATGAGATGAACCAGTTGGGTTTGACTAATGGTCCTACTTGCTCTACTGGAGACCAGTAAGTCCAGTTGAAGTATAAAGACCAGTATCAGACCCTTGATGGAAACAACTTGTTAATACTTCAGGACAGGAATCCCCTTGTGCACAAACCAGGTCACAGACACTTTCACAAAAACAACTCGACTGCCCTTTTAAGATTACAATCCTGTTTGAAATTTTGTGTATTTCAACCGTTATTTTGCTTGGATGACTCCGATTTACCTTAAAAACCATGGAGTGACTCACGCTGGTGCCCTGTCAAAAAGCTGGGCAGGGGCAAGCAGTTCCTCTGAAGTATCTTAAGGAAACTTGGCTCTCGTCTTTGGAGTCATTTCAGATTCAATCACACTTGATCAACTTGGACCGCATCCCGTGGTATTTATAGAAAGTTAAACGTTATGCGGTTATAAAGCCTGGCCGAGGCCCAAGAATCTGCCATCATTTCTGCCTCTGCAGCAAAGCTGAGAGTTGAAAATGTCTGGCTCTCAGTGTGCCTGAAAGATGCTCAAGTTACAATGAAACCAAGAAGGAAAATCTCCATTAACAGGCAAAATATGTATTTGAACTTGTCTTGTTTTTTTTTTACCCAAAGCTAAATCGACTGTCTTTTTAGATTTTCAGCAAAAAGTTTCATTAATCATCTCTTTTTCTTTTTCTTTTTTTCTTTCTCGCACCATCTTTTGTGAAAAAAAGTTTCACTGAGGTTGTTTTTTTTCTTCTTTCATTGACTTTCATATTTCTTTCTTCTTTGTTAGTTTTCCCTGTGCCTTCTTACGCCCAAGACAAGTTTTCCACGTGTCTCTCTGAAGACTACTCATCATCCTTCAGCATGTTCTCCTTTTTTAGAGGAAAACTTCTGAAATTGTGGAGCATCAAATTCCTGACCCATGAACCTCCTCTTTCCCATGTCACCATCTTTGGTGTAATTGAGTCTATACCATTTAATGGTTCAACCGACATGGCAATGAAATTGATATGCTGTGTCCAGTCATTGCATTTATTTTTTTCTCAACCAACAGAAATGGGACAGTTTTTCCAATCAGTCAAATGCAGTTAAAAGCGCCCTTCACTCGTAAAAGCCATTATGGTGACATGATGTATCCTGAAGCACAAGAGGCCATTAACAGGGTTTAATGAATAGATTAGGTAGCGCAGCCAGGTGTCTCCAAAACAACACTTGATCTTACGCCCACCTAAACCTCGGCGTTGCCACCAAAGTGTCTCCCGCCCGTTAGGTGCCAACTCACAGAAGATCAGTCACGTCGTAGCTCTTCGTTTAGCCAATCGACAGGTTTTTCAATAAAATGTAACACGTTTCTCGCTTCTTGTAAGGAAAGAAAGCTTTTCTGGCTTCATAAAAAAAAATGGTAAAACATTGTTTCCTATGCTAAAAACTGATTCACTCAAGAAATATGTCTCGACTTTTGTTGCAGCTCCCTCAGTTAATTGTTATCATTTACATTTTCCCAATTCATTTTAGCTGAATGTCACAGCTCCCAGACTTCCTTCCTTTAGGGTTTAAGTGAGGTAGAGGATTGCTCACCCAGGGCTTTCTGACCCTTCCTTGATTTAATGCGTGCCTCATTTTAAGAGATATTTCAGCCAGAAACTCTGGTCTTTAGCCCCTTTTGAGACTAACGTTTCTGATTAAGAGGGATTTTGAGCATTCTTAAACCTAAGCGAATATTAAAGAACACGTTTCTACTAGTTTACCAGCATCAGGGCAGATTTTCGTACTTTTTGTGCAAGAGTTTAAAGCGTGCCTATGATAATCTAAGGCTTTATCTTGTTGTTTTGTTTATGGTTTTTGGTTTAGTTTTATCAAAACCCCCTTCATACATATTTCCTTTGTATTGAGGAGGCATGTGTTTATTGTTGAAGTGGCATTTTACTATAAATGAAGAGGCATTTCTTCATTTTAATTAAGGAAGCATTTTTTCTTCCTCCCAAAGGAAATATTTCTTTGTTTTTCAGCTGAAATCTGGGGAATCGAAAACCGCCACACTTTAGTATTTCATCGGATTTCCAAAACAGCCATGAGTCAAATAGCATAAATATCAAATCCTATCCTTATGCGTTGAACCAGAACTCGTCTGTTTGCCGGACTTGATCTGCAGCGAGTATTGATTGACAGGCCTAACTGTCCTCATCTGCTGTCATGCTTGCTCTACTGTAACCAACAATGCATATCAGGATAAATCCCCTTGTGAGTTGTTCACATCGCAGTATCTCTCACAAATCAGACATTGGATTTGTGTGTCGTAATCATGTAAATCAGTCACGCATGGCTACACTAAACCATAAGCTTTCGTATAGACCCGACATTCAAGCGCACAAAAGTTCCATCACGTGAAATTTAAAGTAGGGTGATGTTTCAATTATTTTTGAAGCAAGTTGATGAAGTAAAGTTAGTTTTAAAGCTATTTGCTGTCTGGCTGTTCTTGGTCTTCTGTTGCACTGCATGTTATGTTTCTGCTTAAGCAATTCTGCATGTATTATATTGTGTCTGTCGCTAATCTCGCACACTACTGGACCCATCAGACTAATATTGTTTTAGCACTTTTATGACCGTACGCTCAAGGACATCATGTGGTAGCGGTGATTTACAATTTCGGGAAAAAAAACTATTTCATTGACCGTTTTATACCTTCATTGACTGCTGACTCCTCTTCACCGTCCGGAAGTGATAAACAACTGCTTCCGTAGCAAAAGGAATTTCCGCCAATGCTCTAGACTTAAAACAAGCCTTTATCTAGTCTGTTGCAGGCCACATTTTGGCCTTTTTATCGTGGCTCAGAAACTGACATCCATAGAAAAGTTTGGTCTCGTTTTGAGCCGGAGCATCTGCAGCCTAATATCATTCCCTATACGCCGACATGTGGACTGTAAGGGAGCCGGGAGGGATTATACTCTTCTGTGTTTAAAGAGTAGAGAGGTGGTGAGCTGCACTTTTATAGTTTGATATTGTTAGTGTTTTGGAGACTAAAAAGGAAAGATATGCATTTAACAAAAAAATATTAAATGTGAAAGAAATCTGTGTCCACTTAAATATCAATCTATGTTATTAATATGTAATATTACTGTTGAATATGTTAATATGCCTTTATATTAAAGGTTGACCAATTGGCTACGCTACATTTTTAGGACAATCTTTTTATTTATTTCCGTTATCTAATCTCAAAGTTGGTAGATTATTGTATTTGTGTTGCTGCTTATATATTTTTTTTAAGTTTACTGCTTAAAGTGCATAGTACAGAAGCCTCTTTGGGGCTGATTACCATTTCTGTTTGAGTTTAAAGTGAAAGAACACGTTCGCAAGTCATTTAAAACCCCACAGACAGCGTGTGTGTGTGTAGTAAGTCCGTCTTCAATCTGTTGCAAATGTTTCGTAAATTATTTGTCAAACTTCTGCCATCCAACACATTTCGTTGCAGAATAGAAACATGGTAATAAAGAGGAACTGCACCAACGTAATCTCACCGTTTACCAAAGAAACAGAAATGCATGCGTGACGTCAACGTGAAGCTCATTGAACTGAACTTCACGCGAGCCAGAAGCCGACTGATGCATCACACGGCAGATTGGCTTTCGTGTCAAACATTCATCTGCTGTGAAATACCTAATTGTCTAGAAAAATCTGATTAGGGGTGACAGCAAAATGAAAAAGTGTGACTCATGATCAACCGTAAACCTCTCCCAACTGCTTCCAGCTCTTGCTGTCATCCAATCATGTGTCGTCACGGAGAAAGACTGACTGTCCAGTTGATTTGTGGTGTCATTGTTTTGTTGTTTTTTTTTTTTTTTTGTTTGTTTTTTGCTCCCGTCCAATAATAACCTGTGGATTATTAAACAAGATAAGAACAAGACAATGCTCATCTTCAAAAGTGACCACTCACATTAGTTTTATTCCAAAAGTGCAGAGCTAGATGAGCAAATGCAATTAATGCTTAAATGTTTGCCGGAGAGCCAAAGTAATGATTGGATGTCTCCGTTCTGTAGTCTTGGCATCATCAGATGTTTCTGCATTGACACTGAAAAGGGATGACAAATGAACTAATGCTTCTGGTGCAAGAGGTTTCAAATGAGTTGAGGCTGCGTTATCATCGGAAGTGAAACGTCTTTAATTTACTCGTCCGAAATGATGAGAAACATGCTCAGTCTGCGTATATTAGAATTATATGCATTATATGTTATTTTGCTTCAATTAAATCAAGAGTTGAACTGAACCCCAGAAAAAGTGCATTGAGTGGACTGACATTGTCCAGTAATGCTAACAGCCGTCTTTCATTTCCGTTGCACCAGAAAGTATTAGATGATTGAAAACTGCAAAGACAACTTTGCAGTTCTTAGATCCTGTCCATTGGCTAAGTGAGGCACAGGCCATGTTATCTAAAGAGTTTCATCTCTGTATGGGGACCATTTAGGATCAGACTAAGCCTGTCACATTCATTTTAACATTAGTTACACATCAAAGTCTGGTTACAGTTGATTAGGAAAATGTATAGTGAGATAATAAATCAAATGAGAAGTTGGGTTTTTTCCTTAAAGACTTCTATATAATTGGACTTTGTTTGACATGGAAGAAGTCATGGTTCGTTCGTTCGTTTTCGAAGGCCGACGCTTGTTTCAACATTACAGTCGATGCTGTACCTGCAGAACTTAAGCTCAACTCTGGTTGAGCTGAATGTTTATGTAACTACTGATGTTAGCATTTTAACATACACTTCAGGTTCACACCACCTGAATGTTGGACATGTTGACGTTTAGCATGTTAGCTTGTTATCTTGTCCTTATACCTTTTCCCTACACACGTTATGTAACTTGCCTTTGTACCTGTTATCATATCACTTCACTATCTCTATGTTCCCATAGACTTTCATACAAATTAAACACAAACGAAGATGGGAATTTGGTCTTTTTTTTTTTTCTGGTTCAGATTTATAAGATCTCTAAACTGTGTGGGACAAGGTGAAGTTGTGACCTCTACACGAAAGGTCAAGGAATCATCGTAGTCATTAACATCTGCTGACGAGAAATGTCTCAAATTTCCTGGCAATCCAGAGAAAAAGTAAAGAAAAGTTAGATGGAAGTTTTATTATTATATTAGTATTATTATAGAGAGCCAAGGTCTCTAACAAGGGTAAATATATTCTACATTTGACACTTGCTCTTAGAAGCCGAGTTTCACAGATGCAATACTGAGTTGCAAAGGAATTTCCCTGCAGTGAATTTTGCATGCAGTCAGCAGATATCCTCTTTTTCTTGTGTTTCACCATGCAAAGCAAACTTTATCACTAAGAAAGTGTATTAATTAACAGTATTTCTGTGAGAATAGGCTCTTGTTTCAGTCTTTCACCTGCCAGTGCATTTACTGATGAAAAGTCTGGTCATGTTCTGTTGCATTGTGCTTTGTATATCTTTCTATCATTTTAAATCACCAGTGCAATCTCCTTAAACTCCTCTTTAAAACTCCTATTCAGTGAGCTGTGGTCAGATGCAATCAGAAAATTAAAATGATGGATTCTGGTGCTCCGGCACTGGTGTGGGTGCATTTCCTGGCATTCAAACCATGAAAATGATGGATAGGAAAACTGTAATCATTGTAAGCTTTAATGACAGAAATCAGCTTTGCAGGGCTGCATTTCCTACATTAAAGAGTATTACTCAATCACTTTTCACAGCATCCTAATTACTGCTGGCCAGCATTTAAGTGACTGAAAAGCCAACATGTATGTACGTCATGCTGGCATCAGGTGGTTTAAAGTGAACCGGTTTCTGTCTGAGGTACGTACTTTATGAAAAGAACCTGTGGTGTCATACTTAGCTGTCTATTCTTAGGTTCACATACTGATCAAAGAGACCATCTATCTCTCTGCTGATATTATTAAGTGGTCCACAATGTACTGCATTTTTTTTTCAGCCAGAAAAAGCCTCTTCAGCCATTTGCCACTGAAATGCTGCATAAGCGCTTTCGTCAACACCAGGAAACTGACGGCAGCGAACAGAATCTCTGCAAGACTCCCACCTCACCTCGTCTCTCACACGTATGCGCTGGCCTTAGCTGCAGGAAGTGTTAACGTCAATGACGACATACAGTATTCATAAAACTTACGGAGGGGAGGGGCTGAGATGGCTTTCCTCCGTTTGCTGTGCGGCTGGTGACCCCTGACCCGCCTTGTTAAAAGAGAGCTGCCAGCTAAATCAACCTTGGCAGAGCCGCCACCTATTAGTCCAGTCATTTTCATAGTCCAGACTAAGACACATCGCTGACCTATTTTAAGCAACAAGGGGATGAAAGTTGTGCAATATTTAGCCACTCGGAATGCAAAATGGATTCTGTGTTAAATAAAGATATGCGGTGCTAATGTGTTGTCATCATTAATCAAGGAGTGTTAGCCTGTCGCCCAGGTTCACATTTAAATAAGAGAGATAAGTCGTGACAGCAGGAGTCAGCTCTTTCTCCATGTGATTAACACAAGCTGAAAACCATGAATGGGCAGAGGAATGGGAGCACTCACACTCTCTTCTACTCCCTAAAACACCTCCGCCTCCCTCTCCCCGCCACCACGTGCGAGCCCAGAGTCCACAGTGTGGCTTGCACCCATCACACAGTGACTCAGGCTGCTCTCCATTTGAAAAATTAAATGGGGGGCCGTTTGGCAGAGTTAAATGAGGCCCCAGGAAGAAAAAAAAAAAAAAACATGCTGAGCTCAGCACAGCTCCTACAATCTCAATCACAAAGGAGGAGGTTGGCGCGCTGATGTAATGGCTGCCGCCGTGCTGCCGCTGCCTTGGCAGAGGAGGAGAGCTCGTCAGCAGAGCCCTACTAATTCACCCCCCCCCCTCTTCTTCCCCTCCTCCTGGATCAAGGGTACATCAGATATCATTAAAACAGGAAAAAAAAAGATTAAAACCAGACCCAGAGATGAGGATGAAGCGATCAGTGGGCATTTCTCTGACTGCAGAGAAACAATCCCTTCATAAATGAAAAGGATTCTGTCTTTATTCCAATTTAAAAAGACAGAATAGCCCAGACTTTGTTGGTCCAAAGAGAAGGTTCAGTATGACTGCGTGTGTTAGGAAGACGGGGGTCAAAGTACACGAGTGCAGCATGATGTGTTACAGGCTCACTGGTAAAACTCCCCTCAGCATCTGTCCACCTGTAGCTGTTCCACAGTCGTTTAATATCCAACAACAATGTTTTCCACTATTCTATTAATAACTGTAGCAACTGTGAGAGAAAGAAGCATTTAGATCCTATAATTAGGTAAGAAATATTACAATGTAAAGACACTCCACAGGTATACCACGCCCTGAATTTAAAAAGTTTACTTGAATATCAGTACAGAAAATTTTCCAAAAAATTTTCTTTTAGAATATATAAAAAAATAATGGAAGTATAAGTAAAACGTAGCATAACATGGAAATACTTAAGTACCTGTAAAATGTACTTTCCTCCACTGGGATACATTTTTATTAGCATAATTTGTCTATTCTGTTTCTGGACTATTATAATGATTATTTAAAGCATATCGATACAAACTATAATGTACCAACATAAACTTAAAATTGAGTCAAATCTCAAAGTTTCATTTATTTTATCAAACATTTCCTGTCTTTTACCAAAGAAACTCATGACTCATGTACTCATTACATGTTATCACCACAATATTCCAGTAAGATCTTTTACTATTATATTATTTAAAAACTGTTAATATGACAAACAAATAAAGGCATTCTAAGTCTGGATTTTTCCATGTTTTTTAAGTTATTTTAGGGACATTTACAAAACGCTTTCTTAAAGGACGGCAACAATGAATGAAATGGATGAAACGTGTTAATAATCATAAAGACACATGAAGAAACATATTGAGACGACTCACTTTTAAGGCATTACACAAATTAATAGGTTCAGTCATGTCATTGAAGCCAGTAAAAAGAAATATCCATCCGTACTGTTTGATACCTGAAACACTTGAAGGGGAATGATGTCATTTTAACGTTTATTTTTTGTGGCACTTTTCAAAAAGACAGAAATCAAGAAGAAAATCTGTACATCTGCGATTCACGTGGCATCGGCTGCTGCTTGATAAATAATAAATAAGCAGCAGAATTGGTCAAACTGTGACCCGTCACACCTAAATTAAAATTAAATCTGTAAATAAACCTGTTTTTAAGCCTAATTTTGGTTCAGGACCTCGACACAGTTCATTGTCTGTGGAGGAGAGATTCATCTTGCACTGCAATTTAAAGGTCATGTGTTACTTCTCCAGTTTGCAGCTTTTACAAAAGCTCAGTGGATGAGAAGTATTGACTGAAGTGCTCTGTGGCACAGAAATAACATATGTGAATTATTAAAATGGGTGGCATTTACCTTTTTTTTATTTATTTCTTTTTTTATTAAAGGAGCAGACAGCACTTGAACTGCTGCTGCCTTCGTTTTACGACCGCTGAAGTTTTCACAAATGTTTTTCTTGACTATATGATTGCTTGTATTGTATGTTTATTTTAATGAATCTGTACATTCAATTTCTAAAATGATTTATGACATTAACTGCCAAAATGTCAATTGGAATGACACAGTAAAGTTTAACTTATTGTTGCATATTTTGTTTTGTGCACCAGTGAGTAATGAGTAATGACCAAGATAAATGTGTGTGTTTCAAGTTGAAATTACAACATAAACTTTAGAATTTGAAGTGAACTTAAATTAAACTCAGTTAGTGTGTATGGACCTGCATCAGTTCTGTGTAAATCTTACATTATTTTTATAGAAAAGGAAACAGCGAACGCTAGATTTTCATTATCTTAAGCTGACTTAATATAATTAACATTAGCAGACATGGAAAGACATCTACAAGCATGAAACTACGAAAATTGTTGTCTGCAGGACATCTTTACATTATGTCTCTTTTATGTGTTTATGCAACAGAAATGTGTTTCTTGTCCAGGTACACAACCACATGATGCACCCACAGTGTCTTCTTGTAATTTATTGCTGCCGCCTAGTGTTCATGCACAAACACTGCGCCTGTGCGGTCAATGCAGAAAATAAAATAGGAGGCAAAAAGGAACAGATTCAGGGAGAAAATGACTTTAAACTGCAGTTTTGTTCCTGTTCCTGCAATAACGAACATGCAGCACTTAACACTGCTCAAAATAATAAACCTCCTTTTCATTTAGCATAAATATGAAACCATTGATTGCTAAATCCACATTTTTTTATTATTAAATAATCATTAAATAAGTTCACACTGAGCATGTGAAATTGTACAAGCATTGTTGTGTATGGTGATCATACTTTTTTATCAGAAATGAAAATATGTATTTGTGTTGATGTATAAATGTTTAATTGCGTCTCTATTGATAGATTGATAGATTTTCATTCATCTTTTTTAACAATGAAATAACAAAATAGCTTATTATGTTGATATAATTGTCTCAATATTATTTGTCTGAACAAATGACAATCCGTGTTATATGTGTATTCTTTAAATATAAAACACCTTGCACAAATACAAAATTTTCACAAAATTAAATAAAACATATCTGTGAATAATAATAATCCATTTTTTTATTGTGATCTATGGAGATTGGTTTGCAGACAACATTTTACACAATCGATCACGGATTTGAAATCGGGGCTCTGCTGTTTTCCCTGACGTCGCGTCCAGGAAAATAAATCAAGATCGGATCATAGCACAGGCGGAGGAGAAGAGACACTTAGCAGAGATGGTAAATATGAATGTAATTCGAAATAAGTTCGTCAATGCTACATTATATAATATGTCTGCACAGTAAATACATCGCTTTGCGTGTTGATTGAGTTCAATTTATCAGGAAACGTAGAAAACGGGGTTAATTTACTCACACCAGGCTAACGTTAGCTAGCTAATTTTGGACTGCACTGTGAGTAAGCAAAACACCGACAGTGACTGCTAAGCTAACGTTAGCTGCATTCATGCCGGCTAAATAATGTTATGTTCAAAAAACGGTTCACGGCTACTATTAGTTGTATCGTATCACATTAAACAAGGTCTATTAGTAACCCGATCTATTTACATTCAGCCTTCTAATATAGTTGCGTTCCTGATAAGTCAGCTGGTAAGATAGTTAGCAGGCTAATGCTAAGTAGCTAGCAGACGTTAGCAAGACAGTGTAAGTTAGCATCAAAATGAAGTATCATGCCTTTTACTTTCGTTTTCCTTCTGATCACCGGGCTTTGGCTTCACACTAATAACTTGTTTTTTTTAAAGGCAATGGACTTAACTCAAGTCACTTGTCACTGTAGTATTATAACACAGTTTTGTGCTTTGTAATTTATCCAGCTACTGTCAGTTAGCTTTCCGCACTACTAAGTTAAAGTCGTAACGTAGCGATGTCAGTTATTCTCACATTCACACCCAACAGTACACAATCTTGCCCTCGGCCAACACACACAAGCTGTTTATAAAAACACTAATGTGACCTGATTGTTTGTTACACACTGACTACATTCATTCAAAGCACTGCTACGACAGTGTTTAGAATAGGTCTTGAAATAAATTATTTAGAACTTTTTTAAATCACAGCACAGACTATCCAGGTAACCCTTTCAGGAACACACTGGAAAGAGAAATTCAAAACAGTACTTTACTAAATTAGTGGACAAGGGAATACTACTGTGTGTGGGTGTGGGTGTGTGTGTGTGTCTTTATATTTATGCTGTTTAGTCAAAAAACCTGAGCTTAGCAAAGTCACACTGACAAAACGGACATGCTCAATAAAATAGCCAATTTCCAAATGTAAAGGTTATTTGGCATCGGCATTAAAATCAGATGAGAATCTGCTTTATTGGCCAAATACTTTGTGTGTACACACAAAATAAATTTGACTGGTTTTCATTTTTTTTTTGTACTTGCACAGAAACTGACATGCAGAAAAAAAAACAATAACAAGCTGGATATAAAAAGATACTATGTACACGTATATAATAAAACAACAACAACAATGATATTTGTCAGTAAGACAATAGTGCAATTGTGCCAAATGCAAAGGGTGTCTTGCAACTTTGCCGTCGTTAGGATCAATTGCTCCAAAGCGCACGGACATGCCTCGAGGCCCTTTCTGTTTACCCGGAAGTTCTGATTGGTGTGTTAACAATTTCGAGGCTTAGTGTGTTCACCTGGAGAAAGGTGCTGTCATTGAGTTTAGCTTATGATGACATAAATTAAATATTTTTACAGCATATGTTTGTTCAAAGAACACACACACACACACTGCCTTAAATTATTTATTTGGCCACTTGTGTATAATAGTGTTTTGAATATTGAAACATGTGAATAGGGTTTACGGTTATCAGAAATGTGTGTTTGGGAAGGATGTAAGGGTGTCGGTTATTGTGCTACAGGAACCAGTTTTTGTGTTGAAACAAATGAGAAAAAGCTGCAACAACATTGGCAACTATACTGCTTGTCCTCTCTTGCATGATTCTCTTTAGTAACACACAAAGCTGAGCTTATCAATTATTTAGTCGTGTTTGTAATTTAAAACCTGAGTCTAGAAAAGTCCAGATAGTACACGGAGCCTTGTTTAGTCTTAAGTTGGTATCAGTTAGAGACGGACACTGAGACCTGTGTAGTCGTAACTTGGAGTCTGTGAGAAATAGACTGTATCTGAAGAAAACCGCTGATAATGCAAGACAACTATGTAAGCTTAGCTCTTGTGTGCTTTTATATACATTTTTATTTACATGTCACTTTCAATTTATGGCTTGTTTTTATCTATAGTTTCGCAATCAGTACGACAACGACGTGACAGTATGGAGCCCACAGGTGAGTCGCTGTTTGCTTTAACCTCTGACTTCTCAAAGAAAATAAATGTCTATGTATCGCTGACGTGCCATGGTGTAATATGTAAATAAAATGATTCATGTTCATGTTGATCCAGGGCCGTATTCATCAGATCGAGTATGCCATGGAGGCGGTGAAGCAAGGCTCTGCAACTGTAGGACTCAAATCCAAATCCCATGCAGTCCTGGTTGCACTAAAGGTACAGTCATTTAATGTCTTGTCTGTCAATATTTCTGCTTCCCAAAAAATGTGCAACATTGTTGATTTCTCAATCTAGAATTTTACTTTGTTACATTTACTAATGTTTCTGGCAAAAATGTATTCCAATGTCAAGTGTTGCCCTTTTTTATTTGGAAACACAGCAAACCATGGAAGTAATTTACAATATCTGCCATTGAATGAAACATTAAATGTATTATAACACACAGAAACACGACAAAACATGAAGCCGATTATTAGCGATAGTCGAAGGACGAGTATTCGATCATGCCTGATGTTTCCGTGTCTCTGCAGAGAGCCCAGTCTGAACTGGCTGCCCACCAGAAGAAGATCCTCCATGTCGACAACCACATCGGCATCTCCATTGCTGGACTGACTGCGGATGCCAGACTGCTCTGGTAGGTCCCAGCGGCAGCGATGGTCTGAATGGAGTTTTTCAGTGAAACTGAACCATAAATCGAATTAGTATTAAATTATACTAACTCTCTCTTCCACAGTAACTTCATGCGTCAGGAGTGCTTGGACTCCAGATTTGTCTTCGACAGGCCCCTCCCCGCGTCACGTCTCGTCTCTCTTATTGGCAGCAGTATCCTCTCTACTGTTGCATGGATCTTTGCTCTTAAGATGTGGTGTTATTTTCTTTTATATATCCCTATCTCTGTGGTTATATTGGCCAGTTTTCCTCGTCTGAAAACCCCTATGTAGTAAAATGATTGTGAATGGGAACATTGATCCTTAACTGAACCTTCAGAAACCCAAATCCCAACACAGAGGTATGGAAGGAGGCCCTATGGTGTCGGACTCCTCATTGCTGGCTATGATGTAAGTTTGCTCACATCTCACTTTTCTTATTTATCTATAGTATTTTTTTCCCTGTGAAAGAATGAAAGTCGTACAATTTTAAATTTGACCATAGCTCTCACTGATTTTTGTCGTGCCTCACCCAGGACATGGGACCTCACATCTTCCAGACCTGCCCGTCAGCCAACTACTTTGACTGCAAAGCCATGTCCATCGGAGCGCGCTCTCAGTCTGCACGCACCTACCTGGAGAGATGCATGGAAAAGTTCTCTGACTGTAAGATGGCATTTATTTCACTAGCATTCTTTACTCGTATGAATGTCTTTGCATCTGTGAGATGATGGTTCTTTTTCATCCTTTAAATATTTACTCATCAGATTTAGCAGCTTCGTAGTTCGGTCATGGATCGTCCCAGTACCTAACGCTGTCTTCCACTTGCTGATTTGACAAGTACAAATACTTGAATTAGGAAAGTATTGTTTTGCTCTCAGGTAATCTGAATGATCTGGTCCAGCATGGCCTCCGTGCTCTCAGAGAAACCCTCCCCAGCGAGCAGGACCTCACCACCAAGGTACGCCAACTCTCTCCACTCCTGTGTGACACACAAGCTCATCTTTCATCTTTTGTCGTCATTTATCTTAAATGAGACATGCACTTGTCCTGCAGAGCTATGTAAAAAGTGCCAGAGCATTAAACTGTGGCAGTAAGATAGATATGAATCCAAAACCTCACCCAATAGGTTAAATATGGCTCAATTAAAAGCAGTGGTGGATGAAGTAGTAAAATATATGTAGTGGAGTAAAAAGTACAATATTTGCATCTGAAATGGAGTAGAAAGTGGAAGAAAGAAAGAAGAAAAGTACAAACACCTCAAAATTGTAGTGAAGTACAGTATTTGAGTTAAATTCCACCTGATTTTAAATGTAATTTTTCCAGTAAAATCCGTTTTTGTACTTTGACTGTTATTGATAACTTAATCATTACTTAAGCTGATGAAAGCAAATTTTAAATGGTTTCAAAGGAATGTGACAGGATTCAGTAAAATGTTTTCAGAGCCCAGCACTAGTTGGTATTGCAGATGTTGCTTTAAATGTAACATTATACAGGCAATTTATTAGCTTTACTTCTCATTCTTTCAGAATGTTTCCATCGGCATTGTGGGAAAGGACATGGAGTTCGTCATTTATGACGATGATGATGTTGCCCCGTTCCTGGAGGGACTGGAGGAGAGGCCACAGAGAAAGGTACTGCAAAGGGTGCAATGATTTATTAAGTCCGCTCTGGACTCATGCTTAGTTTAATTTAAAAAACACATTGATATTAATGTGATAAATCCAGACTACAGTTATATAGCATTTGGGCCAGGTGAGACAGTTGGCACCGAGTAAGTTGTAATTCCTGCTCTTTTGTCATACCCTTGGTACTTAACCAGTGGCATACTGCTGAAATATACTCGCAATGTGGGGTCAAGCTAATCTTTTTAATATTTTGAGTGTGTGTGGGGTATAACAAGATTTCAATTTGGAACCAAGATTTCAAAAGGAGCATGAGTGAACATTTTAAAGATTCATCTATTCATCAATTTTTTTATTGCATATGAATTTCAGTGTTTGCCAACCTTGATGTTTGTGCTAAAGCAGACTGTTTGTGTGTCAGGTTGCCCAGCCTGCAGATGAACCCGCCGCCGCTGGAGAGGTACCCGATGAGCCAATGGAGCACTGAGTCGTGTTACTTCCTGTTCTCAGAGGGGGCGAGCACACACTCAGACCAACCTGACACTTAACTGCAACTCGCCAGAATAAACCTTAGAAGGTGAACGTTGTCGTCGTGATGTGCCACTCGCTAAAAACTGTCGATCCAAAATATTCTGCTAACATCAACCAATGTGATGTTGCTTTTGTATGAGTAAAGTGTAACATTATACAAGTAATAAACTCTTTTTTTGAATTGTGCTGCAGCGTTTCATTACATTAATTGCCTAGTTAATACAGAAAAATGTTTTTGAATTTATAGATCTGCAACTTTCAAAAAAACTAAATATTTTCATCACAATGTTGATTCTGTGACAATTTAGAGTAAAATCAAACTAAAAGCCTTGTAAGTTTGAGAACCCAGAACATTTTATTCAAGTTATTCATAGTATTTTTATCCCTGATCTCCAGGTGCTTTTCTGAACACACATTGAATACATAAATAATTCAGTTTACAAAAGTAAAAATCTTAAAATAATTTTAAACACAAAACAGCAGGTTTGTTAAAAAGCTTAAAATATTATCGGTACAGAAGACAAGATTTCTCCATCACGGATATTGACGGGAAGACAGAAGGAACTATTTATATCCCCTTTTCTTTCATTTAGTACAGTGCATATATTGTGAGCCCTCACACTAAGACTCCACGGTCCTCTAAAAATGTCCATCTTGGACAGAGTGCAGGAATTTTAAAACTTTTTTGTGAGTTCAACAGGCGAGAAAAGGCACAGTAAACTACAGCGATGTAAGTAAAGTCAACAGCGTTTCCCTTCTGTGCCAAACAGCGTTTTCCTGGTGTTTTCGAAATGTATTAGTTAGTAGAACAAGCATGTTATTAAGTGGCCGGATTCAGTCGTGTGTGCTGGTCACTGTTCAATGTTTTTAAATCATATCACAGGAAAAAAGGCCGATAATTGTGCGAAAAGATAAATACTGTATGATGAATTACTAACCAGGGTGTGTCTTTCCTCCCCAATTTTTCCAACAAATCTTGACCTGGAAGCATCTTAATGTTAGTTTAAATGACATTTTAAACTTCATGAATTTATACATTATGCAGACTGGTATTATTGGATAAGAGTGAGCGTTTTATAAACGAGGCCCCTGTTATTCCTTAAGAAATATTTAAATGTCAGAGATGTTTTAAGACCAAAAACTGTACTTTCTTCTTTTCTAGCCAGTGGATTCATATAAAACTGCCGTGTACACACGTTTTCTCACTTCAAGTAAAGGGGCCTGCAACACAACAGCTTTATAGAGGAAGTCGTCCTCACAAACACCAGGGAGTTCACATGGAGTCAGTGCGAGGCTTTCTTTGCTCTCCTCCTCTTGTTCCTCCGTCTGACGCTGGCGCCGCAGGACGTCTCCGTCTCCGTCGTCCTGGTGAGGTCCTCCATCTTCTCCTGCTCCATCATGGACGTCATCTTAAGTGTGAGCTCCAGCTCCTCCAGGACTCCAGCCAGCTCCTCCTCTGGGACACCCAGATCGATATCACGCGCTCCCTCCTTGTGCTCCCGCACGTCCGCGCTCTCTGGCTCCACATCCTCTGCTGTAAGATCTGATTCTCCCTCTGTATTCAGATCCTCTGCTCCCTCAGCAGCCTCTTCTCCTGCTGTGACGTCCTCGGGAAGGTTTGTCAGGTCGGCTCCATCAGCTCGTGTCCTCTCAGCCTCTGTCTCCGTCTGGTGCGGCTGACTGTGCTGACAGGAGCAGCGGGAGTGTTCCCACGGCTGCTGTGGCTCCTCGGGATAATCTGCGGAAACTTCTAGAGAAATTTAACGAGTCATTAGTTGATCAGCTTTTACTTGATGGGTGGAAGTGTCTGTCAAAAGATAGTCCTGACACTAAAACTATTAATACAAACAATCTATAATAATAAAACTATTGTTTTGGGTGCTCCATTGTCTTACATTACAACTGAAATTAGTTTTTGACTCTAACTACAAATCTTGTGTCCTAAATGACTTTAGACTGATTTCCTGTCATCCAGGAAGTCATCTGGTTTCAGTTCATGCAAATAGAGAAACAAAAATAACTTGCAGAGAGACTTTAAAAGAAGCTTAAGAAAGGTAAATCATTAAAAAAATAGCACCATGCTGCATTTAATCTTTCTGCAGGGAAAGTTACATTAAAGCAAACAGAAGGTGTGAAAACGACCATTTGAATTTGGTCGTTACTATTATATGATGGAATTAACCACCAGCACTTGAATGCATCGTTCCCTTTAGGTGCATTAAAGCTCACAACTACATCACCAAAAAAAAAATAACATAACATTACCAGTCCCTTAAAGTTTTGAGAAACACAGGCTGGTTAGCAGGTGGTACATTATTCTAAAAATGTTAAGTTTAATTAAAAAATAAAGTTGAATGTGTTCCTGTGGGATAACTTTAAAAAAAAAAATAATAATAATAAAAAGATTTTTTTTAAAAAAGAATATATATTTTTATATATATATATATATATATATATATAAATATATATTGTTTTTAAAAAAATAATAATAATTAAAAAAAAAAAAGAATATATATTATATATATATATATATATATATATATATATAAATATTAATATATAAAGCCTCTGTGAGCATTCTTGTACCTTCCCAGTCCTCCTGGTTCTTCTTCTCTGGAGCCATGTCGTCCACCAGCTGGCCCTCCTGCATCACCCGAGTTATCTCCGTCAGCTGCTGCAGGAGACTCTCCTCCTGATCCGCCGTCACCCCCTTCACCCTGCAACACGGACGGAAAACCAAACCACCTGAACTTGTTCCTAAACTTGAATAACACGTTTCATTCGCTGTGTAAATGTTTACCCGATTCTACCTTAAATGTACACATTTAACTCACATTAGCCATATATTTCTTCACTATACTCATACACTGATCGGGTGATGGTTTCACTTTTTTAATGTAAGATTTCCTACATTTTTGGAAGTTTGGGCGCTGATCAGTTTGACATTTCTCCCACAATCTTCCTCGAATACTATTTTAACACAACAGCTCGATATTTGTGAGGATAGTGTCAAAAGAGAAGATATTGTAAAGATGATGATAAAGCTCTAAAAAGAAATACTTGTGCTAATTACAGCCCACAATAATCAACTTTTTAAACTTTTATCTAATACGATTTTGCCCAGTCATTCAATGTGAAAGTGTTAAAAACAACCCACGCGCAGCAATAGGAGATCATTATGTAAAAGGGAGAGAACGAAAAGGAAATGATCTGTGTTCATACTTTATAGGAGTGTCATGTTTGTCTTAATCTTTGCTGTGGAAGAGATCGTTCCTCGCATGTAATTGCATTAACTAGTAAACAAACGAGCTCCATCAAACAAGTGATTCCTGCCGGAGGAGAAAGGGAGGAGGCCCGATGAAATGAATCCTCAGTAAACACACACACACACACACACACACACACACCTGTCAGGACTGTGGTTGGCGTAGGAAACGATATTCTCCATCACCAACTCGGTTTCCCTCAGTTTCTCCTGCAGCTGAGACAACTCAAAGTCAGCTGGAGGGCGACAACATAAAGAAGGAGAGAATTTAAAAAACTATTTGAGCTCGAACAAACTACAGCAAAGACAAAAATCAACCGCTGAACTTCAGACAGTTAGTCGTTTGGAAATAGTTTTTTGCAGCCTGCAGTTCATCTTAATGTAAGACGATTTGAATCAATATGCCAGAAAACATTCATTTATTCCTCATTACGCACTGTGAAGACGAACGTCAGCCATAGATTTATGAGACTTAATGCAAATCATTCATTAATTTAAAGGAAATGTTCGTTGATGACATCATGACGTCCCACAAAGTGGAAACGTGAAGGTTTTCTACTCATGTGATCGACATTTTTTTCAACTGTGTAATAATTGAGCTCGTCTGGCATTAATGACAGCACTTTATCTTTAATTATTAAACTTTAATTGCTCTGTCTTTTTGTCTGATTTTGGCACAGTTCATTCTGATTTTAGGGGAATCTCATCAACTTTATTTTGCCCCTGAGAACCTATTATTTTCCTAACCGCTTTAGCGTTCGTCGGATGATAAATGTTCATACCATTTGTACAACATTGAAGCGCCGCAGTAGAGTATGTCCTCAGAAAATTACATTACATTCATTTGGCAGATGCTTTTGTACAAAAATCAAGGGAAATAAGTGCATTAAAACACTAAAGAAACAAGAGCTCAGTGTAAATGAAACCTGCAACACAGTATTTCTAAGGGATGGACGTAGGGTACACGCTAACAGAAGGAGCGTAATCGATGCTGAATGACACTCACAGATCTTTCTCTTCATGTTTTCTGACCGAACCGAAGGAAACCTGCTCTCTGACGGCTTGTTGTTTCCCTTCGATGTGATCTAACAGAGACGAGAGGAACAATAACAAGGTCAAAACAACAAACCACACAGCGGACTTTACACCACCCGCACACTGACCTTGTAACTTCTCTGTAAAAGTCCAATGTTGTTTTCCTTTTATGGTTTAATTTTACTGCATTATAAATCTGACCATTTAATGCCAGTTTTTGGTACTTGACAGTTTTCAATACTCAGTGCTGCAGACACATTTCGGTCAGGATAAAAATGCATATGGTTTTTTAAGAAATAGTTTGACATGCACAATGCACTTTTGACTTTCTTGCAGAGTTAGTTAAGAAGGTCGGTATCACTCTCAAAACTGTACAGTAACTATGAAACTACCACTAGTTTAAAATAATCTGCCTACTATCCCCTCTGAAGCTCACTAAGAAACATGTCATATCTTATTTATTTTATTATTATTCCGTACAAAAAAGTGTGAAAAGGACATTTTGTGGGTTTTTTTATGTCACTATCATCGCAGACATTTACCAAAATGTCAAACAATTTCTTTCACATTAACAGGAATACTTTTGCACTGCAGAATAAAAACTTTTAAGTCTGAGTCTGCAGTGTTTCACCTTAAACAGTATGTAGAGGATGTAGAGTAAGATCCCGAAGCCGTACACAGGGATGATCTGTCCTGCCAGGTTGGACTTGCCCCCGGTTCCCGCCCCCGTTCCTGCTCCCTTGGCCCTCGCTATGGCCTCGGTGTTGTGTGCTCTGGAGAAGCTGGAGCCTGCAGCTCTCTGGCTTCGACCCTCCGGAGCCGCCTGACGGTTTATCTTTGGTGGGAAAAGACCTGAGCCTGCAGGGAGGGGAGGACATGGGAGGAGGAGGATTCACACAGGAGTGAGTCACAACTTAATTGACACTTTTATGCCTGTATATAACATTTTGGTTAAACCCTGCGGGAACAAGTGATTGTTTTGGGTGTGGCGGGTTGTTTAAAGGCCTCGTGCCTGAAAACAAGATCTCAGTGCAATGAAATAATTTATTTCGATTTTCAGAGAAATTTTAGTTAGTATGTGCTTGTTATTATCAATTTAGACAGCGTAATTGAGTATCATGATATCTCGATATATGATTTCATCACGAAATTAATTACTCAATCATATCATATATTAGTCTAGTGCACACTCTTTACAAAGACCTCTGCTGTTATCCATCACACCACTGTCACTTTATCATGACATTTGTCTCATTGTGCTCTTGTATAGTTTACATTTTTATTCTATTCTCATGTACCTCCTATTATTTATCTAATGTTATTTTCTATACTTATTTGTATTTTTTTTTATGACCTTGTTCTGCTGCAATAACAAAAATTCCCCACCTGGGATGAATAAATAAATAATAAATATATATTATTTTTTTTTATTTTATTTTATTTTATTTTATTTTATTTTATTTATTTTTTATTTTTTATTTTTTATTTTTTATTTTTTATTTTTTATTTTATTTTTTTTAATTTATTTTTTATTTTATTTTATTTTATTTATTTGATAAATTAAAGCAGTTGTATGTGGCGCCCTCTTTAGGGAGGAAAGTGTAACTGCACGAACGATGATCCACCAGCTATGTTCAGTACACACTGTGGCTTAAATTACACAATAAATACACTTTATATCACATCCCTAAAATCAAAATATCAATACAATTAAACCCCCCAATCTGAAAAGCCCCCAAACATCGATGTAACGACGTAGAGGAACCGTGAAAAGGTGACGCACCCTCCGGCCGCTCCGCAGCATCCTTCCTCCCGCGGGATAACAGCATTTTGGGCAGCAGCAGAGCGACGCACAGCACGAGACACGTCGCGAGGGTCACCTTCTGAAACGTTGACATGGCCATACCGACAGGTGGAGAAACTGTGACCTTCCTGTAGAAAGAGATATCTGACGGTGAGGAGACGAAGGAGACGTCACGTCGCTTCTCATCCATCGGTTGAACTTCCTCGTTGACTTGAGGACCGGAAGTGAAATGGAATCTGTAATGACTGCGTTTCACCGCTGGGTGGCGCCAAAACACCATCTTTTTTTTTCTTGCAATTGCCAAAAAAACAAAAAAAAACTGTTACTAAACTGCACAAATACTGAAACCACCAACTCACCTGTCTATTGACCAGGTAACCATAAACACTGCCATTGAATATCATTCACCTGCACCCAAAATGCACCTGTAACCAATCATTTAGACGCAGCTGTAGAGGAGCTTGAACACTATAAACAGGGCTCAGGTTTGCTCTTTGTTGTGCACAACAATGACCGACAATTTTAGTAGAAAGTTAGAGGAAGAGTCTGTCACAAATGTGTTTGTTTCCCGATTGCATTTGTGTTCATTGTCTATATTTACAGCATGCTACGAATGGGGGATGGATATTAAGTGCATCATTTTTTAGTTTGTCAAGGGAAGGAGGATGTACAACATATGAGGTCACATCTGGGTAATTTTGGTATGTATTTGGTGTTTTGTGTGTAAAGTTGTGATGCAAAAATTAAATAAAAATGTTGTTTCCTTTTGCAAAAGATGTAAGAGAATTTGTAATATGTGTATGTTTTTTGTTTTTGTATGTAGAGTTTCGACAAAGAGGGCCTTAGTTTTAGAAATTGTGTTTTAGCTATTGCAAAATACTGAAATACTACACTACAAAAAATGATCTTGTTACAAGTAAAAGTCCTGCATTGAAACTGTTGCTGAAGTAAAAGTATGTAACTAAAATCAGGAAAACTGAGTAATTGTGACGAACATTGATAATAACATAATGTTATAATATATAATAGTATAACAGTCCAAAGTGTACATCATTTTAGCTGTACTCGTATATACTTTTGAGTATTCTTTTGTGCAATAATTCTAATTTGTAAAGTAACTAAAGCTGTCAGATTAACGTAGTGGAGTAAAAAGTACAATATTTCCCTCTGAGGATTAGAAGTCGTGGCATGAACACACTCAAGTACATCAAAAGTGTACTCAAGTACAACTTGAGTAAATATGATAAGTTACATTCCACCACTGAATTGTAAGTAGTTTAATTTCAGACAAATCCTTATTGAAATCATTTTACATATCTTCTAAAAAATGTCTTTTAAATGACTTCCTCTCTGTGGTGTCACCGCAGTGCATAAATAACGAGCACACAAACTGAAATTAAAATTCAGTTTAATTAGTCAAGAAGAAAACGGCTTGAGATGAGTGAAAACAAAACTACGGTGGGTTTGAAGCACCACTCAGTTCAGTGGCGTCTCCAGAGAGATGACGGAGGAGCAGTCGATCCTCCTCGCTTGTTGAACTGTATTCGAACAGTATTTGCAAATGCTTCGGTTTGTTTTGCGGCTTCGTCCGTGCTTCACCACAGAGGACTCACCGACTGCCAGACAATCAGAGAGACGTCTAAAAAGACAGCTTAGACTTTTTCTCTTGCTCGACGCTATGTGTGGCTTCCCTCCATCCATCTAGTGTTTCTGGTATTTCTGCTGAACGGACACTTCAAATAATTTGTTGAATGTAAAAACTTCTTTTTTATTCATTTATTTTATTTTAAAAGGGCAGAACCATCGCAGTCCACATTAAATATCCTCCTGATAGTTTCCATTTTCACTTCCTCGGTTGATCTCTGGTCCATGTGATCAGAAATGTTAGTTTTTCAGGATAGTTTCCACAGCAGCTCTATAACAAAGAGTTCAGTCATAAGAAACATCATCAGTGTTTCAGTCTGGAACAGAAAGCTGATGAAGACTCTGCTGCTGTGAGGTTCATAATCCAGTCGTCCTCTTCTGCTCTGCAGAAAGAGAGAAGAATGTGCTTTTAGAGGTTCAATAAAAGCATATGATGTGTCCACTAATATGTGGAGAATAACAGAAAAGTCATTCGTCTCATAATAACTCGGGCTTTGCTTTATGAATAAATGGTTGTGTGATTTGTAAAAGTTTCAATAGAAAATTATATTTTTCTCTTCTGGAAAAACACTAAATATTTTTTTTTTTAATAAGTTAATATAATGCTCAAAATATTACAGTTTTATATGCAAAGGTCTTTTCGCAAAGGTTATAATTTAAACGCTGCATTTTAATGGCATTACATTTGGTGAAGAGCGCATAATGACTTGTTTAGGACTCGAAACTCAAAGTTTAGGACTTGAGAGCAAAGACTTGTAACTTGTAAAACAATGACTTGGTTCCACCTCTGTAATGTAGTATACAGCATAACTCAGTAGGAGGTGAGAATGCTGTATAGAAAAAAGTAATTTGTTTTATTATGTTTCACATAATTCAATTTCACAGATTTCTTTTTAGTAAAAAAAAAAATTGAAAACATTTTTTTTTTTATTAATATTTTATGTAAATTTTATTTTTATCCCCATTTAATCCTGTGGCATGAAGGTCACGTCAGACAAGTTACTTTATAATTCAAGGAGGAAGAGAACCAAGAGAAATACTCATTTACAAGTCTTTACAAGAGTTTATACAAATCTACAAAAACTCCAACTTCAATAAAGCAATTTGGGTCAGAAGAGTTGGAAAGAGCCACAACATCTGGAAGCCAGAAAACCTTCACTGTAGCCACATTTATGAAGTAGATTCCCATTTAACGCACTCCAAACTAAATAGGACATTTAAAGACACGTCATTTTTCACCTCAGTTAATACTAAAATTTAACAAAACTTCCAGTTGGTCAAATCCTCAAATGTATTGAGATTTTTATGCAGAAAAAGGAAAATGATCTTCTAAAGTTGTCTCACCATGAACTCTGGAAGACCTAAAAGAAACATCTAAAATCAAAAAGTCCCCACTTCCAGAATGCATCAATTGTCGGTGCGGCGTGGTGTATTTTATGAACTGTAGTTGTACAGTCAGTATCGTAATGATAGGTTGGGCAGCTGGTGGCTTTACGGCATGTTTTTGAACAGATTCAGACCCTGAAACCTTCATATCTGTGGATTTTGTGGTGTCTGTTGCACTTGCTTTCAAACTTCTCCCATCTGCCCTCACAGCCGACCACTGCTCACGCCCATCGTGAGGCTCAATAAAGGACGAGCTCTCACTCCCACAAGATTTATTTGTCTGCTTTTTAAAGCTTTAAAAAAGGCATTTAGCCGTGTTCAAACCTGCAGGCAACCCAGGGGCTTCCAATGAAGGGCAACTATTTAAAAAATGTGATTTCCATATTAAAAAAACTGCATACTTTACACTCTTATTTACCAAAACTGACACCAGCCTGAGACGCTTCAAAGGGACAGCAAAGGGGTTAGAGAGGACAAACAAATATATAAAAGTTGATGTGTCCTGTTCTCTCTTTTCATCAGACGACTTGGAATTTGCCTTTAAAGCTGAAGTCTTTTTAATGTTAACACTACACCAGCAATGATGGAGCATCTAGTGTCGTGAAGCAGGTTGCTCTCATACACTGTTAGTAGCTACACCTACGACGTGTTGCTGGACATCGGTCGGGGAACGCGTGAAAAAAGAGGAATTACTTGTAATAATGAATCATACGAACTGTTTTCTGAGAACATGTTGTTCTGACGTTGTGTCACCTCATTGTGGTTAGAATTCACTGAAAATGTCGTCTAACAAACAAATAGCAAGAATATCTGTTTTTTCACTGAAGAGAGGAAGTTAGTGTTTGAATATTATGGACACATTATGTACAGCTTCATACTTACATATTTATATTTATATATTTATATTATTTTTATTTACATTCCTGTCACTCAACGTTCAGAATTTTCACTTTTAGCTCTGTTTTTGGTCTCCACCCATTCCTGATTACTATGTATGTGGACGCTAACTTTATCTGTCTTCTGTATTGAGCTGGTAACAGTGGGTTTATATAGAGCTTGTTTGTAAAAATTTTAATTAATTAAGTAAACGCATCTGGAAATAGAGTTGATGTGTTTTCTTAAAAACAAAACAATGAGCTAGAAGAGGCTAAAAAGCTCTGTTGGTAGAGTTGGGTCCTAATGTTGTATAGGTTTTACCCTTAGTGTTGATATTTTAAAACAATCATAGAAGGTACACAAAGGTACAGTATTTAATTTAGCTGTAAACCATGTTTCAAATAGAACTCGTTTATCAGTTTAAACCATAGACAACCACCTTTTCTGCTGATTTAAAAGGTGAACGTCATTATTTCATGCGGAGGATAGTGAGGGACCTTTGAGGTTTTCATTTTAAGCACATATAAAGTAGGCTGAGGATCAGATGTGTCTCATTCACAAACCTGACATGATGCACGATATGGATTCAACCATCCACTCAGGGCCGAACATATGCATCCATAATATATGTTTTGTAACGCTTGTTCAAAGATAATATGCTGCAACATATCTTGGGATGATAATGTCAGCAGCCTCTGGTTTGATGTCTACATATGGTCATATTTGGGATGAGCTTTGTGAGCTCACTTGTATATCTTCCAGATATCCTCGTGCATGTTTTAGTTCAAACTGTCAGAGCAGCTGCCTGGGACTGTAATTCATCGTCATCAGAATATTACCTCTTATTGAGGCTGCCTCTCTGTGCTGCCATTAAGATGGCCTCCTTCATAGTCCAGCTGGCACAGGATCATGTTGTTCTTGAGGAAAAACTTGTCTCCCACGCAAAATCTGCAGAGAGAATATAAAAATATGGAACTGGGTCTTGGTTCTTTTTGCTTGAGCCGAAGTGAATCATGAGGTCCCGGAGGAGCATTTCAGGCACATTTTCAGCACTGCTTTGATAATCAGAAAATTAATCTTGCATGATTGCTGCCTGATAAACTATCCATACAAAGTTTTTAACCCCTCAAGGTTTTAAAGTATGCAGTAAACTTTCTGATTACAATGCATTGGTGATATGCTCATAATGAGCAGTGAGTGAGCTCACTAGTGCACCTCCCAGATAAGTCAACTGAATTTGATCTCCCTGGCTAATTGCTCCCCTAATCTTACCTCTGGCGGCAGAGCTGACAGGCGAAGCAGTCTAAATGGTAGACGTTGTCTCTGGCTCTCATCACCATCTCAAAGGCAGGGATCAGCTTACTGCAGGCTGCACAGTTCCCCGTCACCCCAAAGAGCCTGCAGAGGAAAAGAGGGCGACAAGCAGACCTTTAGTCTGGACGCACTTAAAGATACATTTCAGCCAAGAGCTGAAGAGGAAGAAAAAAAAAACACTGAAAAAAAGAGCAGAAAAGTAGTTCAACGACTGCGTTTTCTACAGATTGTTGCTGCTGCTACCACCAATGCATCACATTGTATGGATTTTGTACGTAATTAAGAGCAGCCAAGTAGGAGAAAAGATTCCCATCAGCCTCATAGTTGTAATTATGAGTAGGAGTTGGATACATTTCCTTTGGGGAACCAAAATTTGGAGCAATCCATCGTAGTTTCAGAGACATTTCACTCAAAACAACAAATGTCAATATCATAGTGAGTTTTTACAGACTGGGCTCAGGTTTAAAGTTTCTCAATACGATCTTCAGAGCATTACTACGGCAGCAAACAACTTTTCCTTTTGTAAACATGTACTGGAGTAATGTCTACCTGAGCAGAGAATAAAGTGTGTGTGTGTTACATATGTACGTGTTGTAATCCGAGCTTCTCTGTGCTGTGTTTATACAGCCGGTCCGGCCTCACGTGCTTGTTAGTGCATGTGAGTCCTTGTGTGTGTGCCCCGCTGGCTGGCTAATGGCCGCTGCACGCAGACGGAAGTTACTGCGGTTCCCGCTCAGGTTTGCACTGTTAGCTGTTAGCTGTTAGCTGCTAGCCGCCGGCTCAGCCTTCTCCATGTTGAGCCGTGTGGAGACAATCCCTCTGCTCTTCTTTTCGAATGGAGCACCTTTAACTTTAAATATTATACATAGACATTACATTACGTGCATTTAAGTGTGTTTTGGGGTGTATCAGAGGGAGCTTGCATCAGACGTAAAAACATTTTTTTGAAAAGAATGTGCTAATTTAGGCTCCAGTGGTGTACATGTTGTGATTAAAGGCCTAGCAAAGCAGGCAGCCATCTTGGAATAATGTGAGAACGCTCCCATGTCGTAATGCAGGATTACTAGTTTGTTGTTTTTTTTTTTTTTTAAATCTCTTCTAACCAAACTTCTGTTGTTGCTGCAGGAAACTCAAAATGGTTTACTTGCTGTGAACCACGGGACTTTTGAGTCAAATGGCAAATCTTTCATAAACTGGATATAAGTTGGATTACTGTTTCATTATATCCGCTGCTGGTAGAGAGCAAGAACATGGAGATTCACTGATTTGAAAATGTAAATAAATTATATGAAAATGTCACTTACTTTAAGTGCCAGATGGATGTTTTTTTGCCTCTTTACAGGCAAGAACTTGAGTCAATTTCTTACATTTTTCCTGAAACTAACAATTGATCTGACACCATTTGAACTGTATGTCCTCAAACTACCTGAGAACAAACCCCGTGTTGTTTTTAAATACTCAGTGCTGACCAGCTGCAGATTGCTTCACCTCTCATTCACCTCTAAAAGAACGAACAAACGGCTCCCTAAGAGCCTGACACACATGAAGATAAGTTGCCGCCGCTGATTTCCATATTCCATTAGAGGCCAGATATAAAAGGAGGTTTGGGAGGAACAGCTATGAAAAACGACATCCGCAAAAAAAAAAAAAAAGTGGGGGGGGAGGCGAGCATGTGTCTCCCAGAGCTTGGGACAACAAATGAAAAAACGTCATCAAACGAGTGACCAACACGGGAACAAAAGCGAGTCCTAATTAACCGAATGTTCTGATCTAACGAGCCTGAGTCCTGAGCAGGCACCTGGTGGGTTTTTTTCCTCCTCCTTAACGAGGCTACACAGCTCAATGCTAATTCTCTACTAATGGTCCAATTAAAAGAAATCACATGGTTTTAATCCTGCTCTTCAAAGGCTTTTGGTCTGCACCCTCGCAATGATGAGGAAAACAGGAGGCAATCTAGCCAATTTAACTGTCAAAAGGGGTTTTAGTCTCTTAAGTGCAGCGCAGCTAATGAGAGACTTAGCTCCAACCAAATCCAGCTGGATTGTACATGAGACTAACACATGAGTTCAGCAATGTGGCTGAGATATCAGGAGTTCTCCTGCTGACCGACACCAGACGTCGTTATTTCAGAAAGCGAAAGCTGTGCAACTCTCAGAAGGGCCGTTTGAGCCGGGTTCTCGGTTTGTATAAAAGCGGTGTCATCTACATTCATCGTCAAGAGACCGTTTGAATCCAAAGTGTATTTAAAAACACACTCGTCCATAAATTCATTGTGCAGTGATTCTCAGGCACTCGAGGTCGGGTTCAGATAATCTTAAACATGTATCTGTATCTGAAGAGTTTCCAAAGAGCGTTTGAAGTGCGTTAAGTGTTATGAACCTCCCGTCCCCGTTACATGGCAGATACTTTATGTGGACTCTTCAGTGTGATGATTCCTTGACTTGGAGCAATGCACTTGCAATAGTTGACCAAAAGTTAAGAACACGATACCACTGAATATGTAGCCAGGAGAGAAAAGGCTGAAAAAAACCTGAGGGAAACAGCTAGCCTGGCTCTATGCAGAGCTAATAAAGTCCACCTACGAGCACCTCTAATGCTCACTAATGACATCGTTATATGTCTTGTTTGTTTAAAAATGCCTCCTACAAAATGGTGTTCTTATGCAACTAAACTTCTCACACAAACTCGGTCTGTCCCGTGATTGTTTGACCAACCCGTCCTCCTCCATATGCTGAGTTTTGGGACTGATTACAAATGTATCTGCGATAACACAACAAATATAAGCGAATGAGTGTATTTCCCAAAAACGTTGGACTATTTCTTCACATGCTCAAGACCCATAGTGTTGCATTATTAAATCCTCAAGCCTGTTTCTTTAGTCACTTTGTGCCATTATCCTGCTCTACTGCCTTATTTATTTAAGTAAAATTGGCATGAAAGTTCCTAAAAAATTTTTTTAAAAAGATTCAATGACCACAGAAAGCAGAAAAGTATGTAAAATGTTTTGCTTTTTAATACACGGATCCTGCAGCCCACACACAAGATAAACTACAACTATAAAGGTATAGTGAGGCAGAAATCTTTAAGTACGTGTCCACTAAAGACTTTAATACACATTGCAGAGTCCAATATGATGACTCGAGACAAGTAGCTCATCCAATCACAGGTAAGACATGCTTGGACTTGTTGCGCAGTATCGCTAAGAAATGTGACACACTTTGCAAAGTTTCGACTGAAAGTTTTACTAAACTAGTTCTTGACACAAGATAGTTCACACAGTCACGGTCTTTTACATTTGGGAAGCTAACTGAGAGTTGTCGCTTTGTTGATTTGTGTTGAAATGTGCATTATTGTCTGTCCTTGTGTAAGTTACACGTCTGCACAGTTTCCTTATTCAGAATCTTCCTGGTTGGTTAACAGTCAGCTCTCGGATTCAAATGAGTTTCTCTGATAACCTGCATTATCTGACTGTTTAATCCTGAGTGGATCTATAGAGTCTGCTACAGCTCGTTCAATCTTATACAGCATCTACTTTAACATTATTAACATACTGCAAACTCTGCACTTGACTTCTGTGATGCCAGCTGCAGTGTAGGATTTGTTTTCAAGCTGCATTCACCCTGTGTTGCATGTGTTTGTGAAGAAATTATTATTCAAGGTAACACGAGGTGAGTTATGGATATACAAATGGTCATTTTTGGGGGGTGACTTATTCCTTTAAATCCAGATACACCTGTACGAGGCTTACCTCAGGTAGTCCCTGCGGCAGAGGATGAGGTTGGCCCGGGTGTAGAGGGTGGAGCCCACCCGGCCCAGGCGGCAGTCACAGCAGGCACACTTCAGACAGTCCTCGTGCCAGTACCTGTCCAGCGCCTGCAGCATGAAGCGGTCCCGGATCTTCCCGTTGCAGCCGGCACAGCCTCTCGGCTTCTCTCTGGACTGCAGGGACACGAGAGACACACCTGCGAGGAAACAACAGGGAGACAGAGGGACAAAGAGACAGATGAGGTTGAATTAGAAAGCTGTTCAACTGCATTCATAAGAATATTGAAATAATCAAAAGGTATGAAAAATACAGAGACATTTAAATAGGTTTTATAGAGATATCACAGGAGATACAATGCTATGAATAAATATTGATAATTATAAACTTACTGGTAAATGATGCACACTAAATGTCAGTCAATTATAGTGATATCTAATTAAAAAAAATTGTTAAATGAGCTAAATGTGATCCCCTTTAGGACTGCAATGTTGGGAAAAAAATGTTTAAGGTCATCATTAGGTAGCTCACATAATGTCTAAACTTCAAGCTCCTATAATGTAATTTAACTTTATTCCAGACACGTACGTCCATATCAGTATAAAATAATAACCAATAATAGAATAAATACAATACAACAACACGGATGAAACTATGATTACAACACAACAGTTGTTTTGTGTTGGGGAGGAGTCATCATTCATCTTAATAAAAGTATTTCAGAGACATGAAGATCTGTGCAATCTTTATTTTAATTCATTTCTGCACAGCTGCCCACAAGCCTTAATTCCTCAAAACATTTTTTTCCTCTTATCCTGCATAGACAAAAAAAAAGGGGAAATAAACGGACAACAGAAACGTATCTCAGTCCTCTGCACTTACTCTCCTCCTTGTCCAGCACCATCCTTTCTGGAAAACAACAGTCCAACAACAGGAGATAACAGCGACAATAAACACAGAGGGCTTTGACACTCGCTCAAACTTCAGCTCCGCGACTCATTCCCCCGAAGAAAGCCGAGAGAAACAGCCATTGAGTCGCTTTCTGAGTCCCAAACGATTAATAAAATGTTTAAAAACCGCCCCGCGGATGGATGCAAACGGCGTCCCCGGGTATCACCTTGTCCTCAAAGCGTCTGTGCGTCTTATCTGAGCTGATGTCAGAGCACAAGCATTTGTGTATCTGCAGGCTGCGGCTGCTCCTCTCCGATGAGCTCCTCTGCACAGACTCAGCCTCCTCTCTCAGCTCCCTCCCTCTCCCTCTCTGCAAAAAAAAAAAAAAAACCCCCCCACAAATTTTTTTTTTTTTTTTTTGTTTTTTTTTTTTTTTTTTTTTTTTTTTTTTCAACGGTGCGTGCTAATTATATAAAGTCATTATGCTCAGATCTGATAGTAACCGGCCCCTCCCTCTCGGAATCAATTATTCAATAGACAGTCACACACCAGGACAGCCCGGGCCTGAGGTGTTTTAGAATGAGCTTATTCAACTCCAAGGACACCAATTATCTCCGGGGCGCCCTGTAGTCAGCGCGAAGGCTTTTCAGCACAGATGCAGCGCCCTTTTACGCGCACGTTCACACGCGCGTGCCCGTGTATTTGTATTTAGTGTGTTCATTCCTTATTTGTGTCTTTTTTTATTCTATGTGATAAAAGTAATAACAGCTTACATGAAGGAAAGAATACACAGTGTTAAAAAAAAAAGGTCGTTAAACTGTATCGCATGGTGAAGGAATATTGTAGGATCAGTGTAGGAATATTACTGGAATATAAGATTAAAATGTTAAACAATTATGGGTTTCTTATCTATAATCCTGGAATAGTATAGGAATGTTATAGGCCTAGCAATATATGATATTAAAAGGCTATGTTATCTATAAAGTCACTATCAGTGGTGGAAGAAGTCCTCAGAATAGCAATATTACAATGTAAAAATACTTATAATATATATATTAAATAAATAAAATAAACTATGCTTACAAATAAACATCATCTTACTTAAGTGAAAATAATAATAATAATAATAATAATAATAATAATAATAATAATAATAAGTGTTTGCATCAAAATATACTCAAATTACCGAAAGTAAAAGTGTCTCATGAGGCAGAATGACCCATTTCAGAATAATATCTATAATATCATTGAATTTTGAATTATGGATGCATTAATTTCACTTTAATTTGCCTTAAATATGGGGCTAATTGTAATTGCTTTATATACTCCGAGGTACCTCAATCTATAATAATACATCAACATTTAGTTGATTTATATTTAGTATTATTAATCTGAGAAAACTTGCAAAGTAACTAGTTACTAATGTTATCAAATAAATACAATGGAGTAAAAAGCCAAGGGTATTTCTCCTGCGGACTTCAGATTGTTGCAGAAAATAAACTCTGTGGCAAATAAAACTTTATGATACTTTCACGTTTTGTTCAGCAAGATAATCTTCACCAATTTTATTGTTTTTGAGGCCTAAATTAAATCGGCAGAAATAAAAAGCTAACGTTAGGCTATAAAGGAACTACACTACGGTCACATGACGACCATTAAGCTAAAGGCGGCTAATGTTCGGCGCGAAGGCGTTTAGCCACGTGTTAGCAAACACTTTTTCAAGACACGTAAAAGCTTCAAATTCACCAGTGCGGAATTTACTTATTTCAGACATTTAACCAAAAAAACATAAAAAACATTGACTTTGAGATGAGAGAACTGGATACGCAGAAATGCTAACTAATTTACGTGTTTTAAAACTGATTCCTGCACCACACCGAGTCCTAGACAAAGCAGACAGTTATGATAGCATAAGTGAATGTGTGTATAACACGCAAGTCATTTCAGATCGTTGGAACGTCCAACCTGGAAGTGAGAGCATCCAATGGGCTTTAAAGTCGGGGGGACTCAGACTGTACCATGTTGAGTACGGGGGGTTTTAAGTACCCTAAACTATCTATGTTGTTGAGAGTTCTGTGTTAGGACAATTCGCATAAAGATTTAGAAACTATTATGTTGTTTTTACATGTTAAATGTTATTTATTGTCTTCATTGATTCTGGAGTCGGAGGAGCTTCCTGTTTAAAAGCAAGAGGTAGCAGCTTGTCAGGTGACGTAGTTGAAGTAGAAGTTGGTGTTCAGGGACAGTGTTGCCACATTGGGCTGGTTTCCAACCAATTTGGCTACTTTTGATTAAGGTGGGGTCGGATAAATAGCGTTGACTGCGCTCGTTTTGGGTTGCGACAGCCTATTTATCTAACGTTTGATCTTTCATTGATGCAGATATGAAGCTTTGTATGTTTATGACGTGTTTTCTGTATTTAATCGTTTTACAGTTTTACACAGGTTTCTGGAAAGGTTATGATTTGGGCTGTTTTTTATTGAATTGGGCAGATTGTGCTGGAAACTATCAGCACATGTGTTGGAAGCTTGCTTCTAGCTTCTCAAGAGCAAAGCGCCTAATTTCTTTGTTTGTTAACTAAGGGAAATCCTTTCATTCTCTTGAAAAGTTATGTATTTGTTATTTCTTTCATATTTGTAGTAGTTGTAGTTTTTTCCCCACATAAATTTACCAAAACCAGCCTGAACTGCTTGTTGGTTAAACTTCAAATAGATCCTACACAACCTGGCCAATACTTACATACAACGACCATGAATATGATATAAATAGAGATGAAAACACTATAAAGTACAATAAAGTGACTGTAGCCCTGGTAGCTCACCTGGTACGGTGGACGCCCATGTACTAAGGATGAGTAATTAGCAGCTATAAAGTTATTTCCTTAATAATAGACTTACCACAGACTACCAGGTCCTTGTAGTATTATTAGAATATTATAGTAATAGCATGAAATCTAAATAGCCTTGGAACTCACTGTTGAGTCCCACACCTGCTGTAAGTCTCTCTATTGAGGATTTAGGAACCAAAATACCACAAAGTATGGTAAAGTCATTATTTTAAGTTAATCTTTAGCTCCAGAGACACATCATTAGTCCCTATGGATAGATTATTGGAACATTATAGTGATTTTTATAGTGGGTGGGGGGGTTTCAAGGCCAGTCCATAAACAACACTGCCTCCTGCTTTCCAAATACATCATCCGGGCCTAAATCCTCCTCATTAGAAGCTGTGGCATAAACAACTGTTCCAACATGGCCCCTGGATCAGGTCACACTAATTAACCAGCACCATCGACCGACAATTCCCTCATTATCCGCCCTCACATCTGATAGGCCGTCAAGACAGCTAACGATCAACCGACTAATTAATCAGCTGATGAGGTGCAAGTGAAGCTCCGGGTTCCCTCTTCATTTGCGAGACACATGGGAGCTAATTAGTTCCATTATTAATGCATCTAATTAAATAGTTTCTCTGGGTAATCATGGTTGAAGTCTCGTCCTCAGTCGGCTGCGGCGATAAATGGATCCCTCTCCTGCATTAGACCCCTCTTGTCCTTTATTTTGACATGCTTAAACTCCAATGCAATGCCTGGCCCGGACTAAACATTACAGGCTCTTCACAGGCCCGGACCCCATTAGGCTAATTGCGCTAAAAGCAGTCTGTGGTTGACATTAAAGGTGAGCTGTGGTTTGGGCTCTAATTAGCAGTCTGTGGAAATAGGAAGTTTTTTTTTTTTTTTTTTTTTTTTTTTGGGCCATCTGCTGCGGCTTGCCTCGTCGTCATGTCCTCTGTGTGAAAAGGGCAGAGACAAATTTAGGCGGTGTTTTGTGTGGAAGGGCTGTTTGTCAGATATAATGCCACGAGAGGCCACACTGCACATTTCTTACAGTAACAGCTGAATTTAGAGGAAGGAATACCAGAAAACCGCTGCAGTTTGTGGCATCGAGGTTATGGTTTTGCATATAAAAACCACACAGCTCCTGCTTCTTGTCAGACCCGAAGGAGAAAACCAGTGTTATTTAAACTCAGAAGCCATTTTCTACCATCTGTATTCACTTTGCATTTCCATCATTCCCCAACACGTGCCTTACTTAGATTGTTTTTCTCTTCCAGTTACAATGTTTAGGGAGTCAAACATATTGTAATCCTGGTGAAACAGATGTAATAAAAAGTGTGAGTGATGTTTGTGAAATGTCTTCGTTTCTTTTTGCTACTTTAGCAGCTTTACTTTAGCATCTCTATGGACTGTCTATCATCTGTCGGCCCAGACGGAAATATCTCAACAACTTTGGATGATTACCATGACATTTAGTAAAATTATTCATGGTTTAGTTTGTCCAATACCAAATACCTGCGAAACTAATGACATTCCCATCAGCCTCAGCCGTACTTTGTGTGACGTTAGCATCCTCACACCCACCGATGGTGAACTCGGTGAACATTTTACCTGCTTCTACGTCATGACGTTAGCTCAAAGCGTGCACTCACAGACCTGTGGCTGTCGGAGGTTTTGTTCCATGACATCTGAGGAAACTCAATCATCTGCTGAGAACATTGTGATGTGGACAAAAGCTCAAGAACGAGCGAGTAAGTGGACCCTGTGTTGAGAAAAGTCAATAATTAAGTGGCAAGCTCAAATTCTGTCAGTTAATTGACAGGAAGCATGTGTCACATAATGACGCACGGATATACAATATGACATCCTTTGCAAACATTTGATGAGGATTAAATCAACCAAAATGACTGTAAAACATCACACACGCTGGAGTTTGTTCATTTATTTAATCTTTCATTTTGGACAAAATGGCACCAAAAGCATCCCTCTAAAAGGAGATAAACAAGGCCTCAAAATAAGAGCAAAACACAGGAATAAAACACTTGGACATTTTCGTATTAGCTTCACCAGGGAGGTTTTTCTGATTATGATAGAGCTGCACCTGAGCTCTCGAGAGGTTCGACCACAGGGGAGAAGATTATTTGTCCTGATCCCTCGACTGGCTGGGAAAATCCGGAGAAGAAAGCAAAGTGTTTACATGTTGCTGTGGTGCATTTGAGCAATACTGCTGCTGATACCATGGTTAGCATCGCAGCCTATTTGTGGTTGTATTGAAAGTGTCTTCAACTCAAAGGCGGTTGTCGCTCGTGTCAGGGTTAAAAACAGACTTGAATATAACTGTAGACATCAAATTTGAGTTCAATTGTGTTGAACAAAATATGTTGTCCATGTTTGTTTGCTTATTCAGAGTTTTCCATAAGCTCCAAGTCTGATGTATCAGTTTTCAGAAGATGTAACTTTATTTATCCTGAGGGAGTTTTTTGTGCAGCGCAAAGTAGAAAAGAGCAACGCGATCTCATGGGAAGGTGCACGAAAAGTCACTTTTAATCTTTTCATGTGTCATTTAACGCCCCAGATTCAAGTTAAACTACTTGGATATGTTTAGGAAAAATAACTTGGCTCGGGTTAAAATGATTAATTAAGTAGTCGACATAAATAAGTCACCGGTTGACTTTGTTGCTTCTATGTGTTGCTTCATTTTAAGGTGCCAGGGTGCGCCGACTAAAGTGAAGTCGGACGGTTGAACAGCATCAAACCTCACACACACACCTTTGCAACATCAGGAACATGGGCAGCTGTGACTCAGGAGGTGGAGGTGGAGCGGTCGTCCACTAGTTGGAGGGTCAGTGGTTCGATCCCCACCCTCTACAGTCAGCATGTCAAAGTGTCCTTGACCAAGATACTGAACCCCAAGTTGCTCCTGATGGCCAACAGTGTGTGAGTGTGTGTGAATGGTTATCTCTGGTGAGCATGTGGGTGAATGTGTGTGAATGCTGATGTGTTGTAAAGCACTTTAAGTGATTGCAAAGATTGGAAAAGCGCTATATAAATGCAGAACATTAACGAGAGGAGTGCTAGCTACTTACACTGGTGCGTTGCTTTTATGGCCTTCAACTCAGCATAATCACGTTTTATTTCTGTGCTTCAGTGTTAGAAGCCTTGGTGGCATTACAAGACAAAGGAGAAGGACATCCACTGTAAACACATCCTGGCTGCTTGTCTGTTTTCCTGCCAGTGATTATTATCTGCCTCATCAACACCTGTTGTGGTTTGACAGTTAACCCGACTCTCAGGCAGCTCAGCGTCACGAACAACACAAGCTAGAACTTGAAGATGAACTTGAACTGTGTGGCGGTGAAAGGTGTGTTTACGTGAAGAGAGGAGGAGATCATTAGTCTAATAAAGAAATACGTTTTTCTGATCCTTGATTTTAAAAGTTGACGTCTCATCTTAAACAATTTCGTCGTAGTTGGCGCTATCCTACAAAATAAACCCCAGTCTGTTTCTTTACACGTAAATAATCATTTAGAAGGAACATTATCAATCCACATTAGGCATCATTAGCTCCATATTATGGTTCAAACACCTTCTAAATGTTGTTTATAATGGACTCATCCGTCTATCTTATGTTAATTGGGTCATATGAAGCTCCTCTGGGGTCACGTGGTAGAAAAAGAAAACTTGATGTGCAAATCCGTGCGAACAGATTTGGAAACCGTGGGCTCAGATTTAGTTTTTTCTTTATCACATTAGTATTTCATAAACATTCTGTCAAATCGTATTAATACATGTTATGGCTTTAAACGCTTCTCTAGCATGATGCTAGTCCTACATGTTCCTATTTTACCAGATGTGAGATTTATTAAGGTGCTAGAAGGATCACAGTTGGAATTATTTCTCTGTTTTATTCCTGGAGTTCATAAAAAACACAGAAATCATAGTTTAGAGGAAGGAATGGGAACAGAAACAGGTTTAAATGAAAGATAATAATTTATCTTCTAACGATACCAAAACATGCATATTTCACGTTTATAGAAATCCTAAAATCTTTGGATAAATTGGTTTTGGTGTTGGTGCCTATTACTATATATTATATTTAGTATAGCAGGGTTTTTTTTGTGAAATTTACTTAAACAAAATAAAAATGTCTCCCATGTGACCCCAGAGGGCTCCGTGGGAAGATCGTGGACACAATGTTCACTATTTTTTTCAGAAACCTGCCACATATACAGCACTGCATCGTCCTTCTCCTGGATTACATCTTGAAAAGCATCTTTGGCACTTTCTGACATTTTTGGCCAATGTTCCCCGCTGCAGATGCAGTCTGCTGCTGCTGCACTTGAAGGGGACGTCTTTCATCCGTCAGCCTCAAAACTTGGCAAGAAATCTTTAAATACAGTTGTGCAAGCAGAAACCTTTCAAGGACTGGAATGTAATGTAATCTGGCTCTTCACGCCTTCTGTATCTGAACGCGCCCGGCCTCCGGAGCTCCCCCGTGAGCCCGTGAATTAGTGCTGATTCTGATCCTACACTGTAGAAATATTTTTTGTATAAACTACAACTGTTGGTAATTGTATTTTTGGTATGTTGCTCAAAGTTGATAATTGTTACGTTGTAGTAACTGTAGTGTTTAATGTGCGCCGCTGTTTTTTAGAGTTAGCTCGATGCTAATAGAGAGAATCTGTTCCACTAGCTTCTCTAATGCAGTCTCTCATTCAGCGTTTCTTAAATCTGTCTCTGAAAACATGAAGCGTGTTCCTGGAGTTCACTTTCGACATCCACTACAGCAGTTGCTATTAGAAATTTAAACATTTGTGATTTTAACTAAGTACAGGACGATTATTTTGTAAGAAAAAACTACAGCTGCCTTGAAAAAACTACAATCTTGGTTCTTTTAACGTCATTGGAACTTGGTTTCGTGCACAAACTCATTACTCACCAAAGCTCTTATCTAAAGAAATGTTTCACACTTTTAGTTGTAATTATAACACATTTCGCTGTGCCATTTAGCCTGCACTGTTCTAGGGCTTATGGGAAATGGTGTTTATTAAAAACTGAATTAACAATGATATTTGATTGTTTTTCAAAAAGAACACTATCCTCATATAAACCTATGTAGCGAGCCACATGGCTTATGTTGAGTAACGTTAAGTTCCAAGGTTGGATTCTGAGTTTCAACGAATGCGTAAGTATTTTGGATGCGTTTGTCTTACTTCTGGAACAGAACCTGGAACTTCTTTTTACCCTGTGGCTCTCTGGAGGCTTGTTTCACAGCAGATCTTTTTGACTTGTCAAAGCAGGGAAAGCACACTCTCCCCACGGGCACATATTCTTTGTACTCTGTGAACTTTTGCACCTTACACGGTCAATATATTTGCACATTCCTGCACAAACTGTGCAGCTCTTCCACTTTAAAAAACATAGATTTTTACATATTCGATTTTTCTATATTTTCTATTGTAAATCTTCCTATTTTATATTACGTCTCTTGACTTTTGCACTGTTTTATCGCTATGCACCAAAACGCAAACCTTCTTGGCAATAAAGCTGTTTCTGATTCTGATTCAGGAGTAAGTCATAACATGAACAAAGTGTCTCTGTCAGTGTGACAGTGAGCCAGGACCCTGAAACTGAAGCAGCCACATGGACTTTAGCCGTCATTCATTTTATTATTTACACCTGTGCCTTTCCTGCTGTGACATCAGGGGATGCTCTGATTCAGCAACATTAAGAGCTTTAGAGGGCATCTCTGTGATATCGAGCTCGTTATCAGATTCACCTCATTTGTAGAGTTTTGGCAGCGTTACTGCAAGAAGATACCGACGTCTTACAGAGCAGTATTCAGTGCACGGACAGCAGGACATCACATTTAGTGTAACAGGAGACTGCAGGACGCTGACTCGACCACGAACAATTCATATAACATCTGAAAAAGATTACATATGATTCCTTCAAAAAAAGAATAAAAGCTGCTTTACATTCAATCAATGTTAACATAAAACCAGATGATAACTTATCAGAAAATGTGCTCGTGACACTCACTAAACCCAACGAAAAGGAAAGTATGAATTTCACTTCTATGCTTCTTTTAACAGAGGATGCATCACATTTTTCAGGGAGTGGATTTTAGAAACAAACTCTTCAGATGCAGCATATATCATCCGGCAAGCAATCACTGTGTGCACTCATGCAGCTTGACACACAGTGCATGGCAAAAAAAATGTCCACCCGGGCAAATCATACAGGCCAGTGTTTAAATTATGTTTTCCCTTGAGATTATAGGAGAAAACGTATAGATTTCAGAAGGATAATTTCACCTGTACCTTTTGTTGATTTTTTTTTTTTTTTTTTTACCACAATGACATTCAACATATTTGAAAGAAAATTAGATTTTCAGGCAGCATCAGACTGAACAGCTTTAACTTGTGTTTGCTTTTGCAGCCACAGAAGGGGATGTCGAGTGCGATGTTTTAGACAAACTGCTCCTGCTCTAACGTGGATCCATTTCAGTTGGAGGTTCAAGTCTTTGGAAGTCGTCCAATCCCCTGTCAGTCTGGCTAAGCTGCGGAGTTTTAGATTGGAGTGGGGATGTGCTCACCCCCTGTGAGATTAAGGGGAACTGATCGATGGCCTTTCTGATTGGCTCTCGCCGTGTCCCAGCAGCATCCAATCCCCTTGGTTCAGATGGTTTTCCTCGGTCCAGCCAAAACCAATTCTTCCTCCACGCAGGGGCCAAATAAGATCACTGACCTGAAGCTACAAGGCCACGCTTGGAGGTTCTGTCTCCATCCATCTGCACTCCTCATCTCCGACAAAAATGAGACAGACAGAGAAGAAAAGCGGGGGGAGGAAGATGAAGAGATGGAAATTGGACTTTATACGAGGAGCATTTTGCACCATTACAGATTTGCACTTTCCTTGTTTTATTTAACGTGTATTTTCCTGACATATTTGTTATTGAGTGCTAATGCCAGAGGTGTTTCTCTGCAGCTGCCGCCAGAAATGACCTGTCAATCAAACCCCGCAGATGGCACCGTGATGTCTTTTTCCTCAGACTTTCTGATCAGTCTCTGTTGATGGAGCTCTTTTCTTTTTTTTCCTGTTCAGGCACGGTGGTGGTGGCTGCTCCTGCCAGCTCCTCTATCTATTCAAAGCAAACCACTGCTGCTGCTGCTGGAAATGAAAACGTGAAGTTTTTCATGAGCTTTATAGAGAGGAGACATGCGTCTCTCTGAAAATGTCGGGGATCGTTTGTTTATAAGCTAAAAACATAAAAGGTTTTACAACTAGAATGCACGGAAGATATTACAGATACAAAGATACAATTCAATTTAACTTTATTTACATTTATTTTTTTATTTACACAAAATAATATGCAACACCAATGTGCTTGACACACAAATGACATAAAGAAATGTATCAAATACATTCACACCCTCATACACTCATACACACAAAAGGTTTAAATGTGTAAACTGTGACTGAGAAAAAAGTATTTGCTTAACAAACAACTATCAAAAAGGCTCCTGCAGAGACTCAGCTTTGTGCTGCGCTGCATGAGGATGATGATGATGATGATGATGATGATGATGATGATGATGACGAACACAAGGAGGCTGCAGTGCTTCCTGTCTGCTCTTCTCCAAATACTCCCCACTTTGATGCTTAAGAGAGACACTGAGCAATCACACGAGACAATTATCATCAAAAACACACATTTATTTAACACACCAGATTTCATGTTGTCATTTATCTGCATGGGAAATGTGAACTTTATTGTTTTGTTTTGTCTGACCTGTATATTATTTTAATATTTGAAACATGTCCAAAGCTTGAAGGTTCATTCTGGACGTCAGAAATAGTCATTTACATGTGTTGATGCAAAAGAGATTAGAGACAACACATATCTGATATTACAAACATACAGAGAACAAACGTCTCGACTGTCCATGTGAAACAGGAATGGGAGAGAAAATCTGAATTTTTATATAAAATAAAAAGATAATATACCAGATAGTATAACCTTTACCTGTCTTATTGTAGTGAAGATATCAGTTTTGAGTATTGTTGCATTTGTTGAATGATTTCTTTAATGTTTTGTTTGCAACCTTTTTATGGCACTATGTCTTTATCAAGTCTCCCTTTGCAAAAAAAAAAAATTCCAACCTCAGTGGTATTTCTCTGCTTAAATAAAGGTTAAATGGAATAAAATAAATGCCTTTTCCCCCACATATAGAACTTAGAGTACAGTAGGTGACTGATTATAAGACAAACCTGTATAAATGAGTGGAGAAACATATTGAATCCAGATGCCTCCATAGAGGTCACAGGGACTCACTGAATAATGTGATGAAAGTGAGTTTCACATTTTCCATTTTATTGCTCACTCTGATTTCTCTTTATAATGCGAATTGATTGAGCGTGTAATAGGTCAGTTCCCATGAGCAGGAAATCATTAAACAAAGAAGCGTAAAAGAGTGATTAGTGCTGCCATCTTGTGGGTACTTCAGGAACATTTCGTGGTTTTGGAGGCCAGGATTCAGTGTAATAATGGTGCATTTCTCACTTCTCCTGCCTCCAAACTTGCTACTTTTAGCAGCGACACACAGGAAATTCCTCTTTCCGTCCTGCAGGCTTCAGAGAAATGCCTCCTCTCGCGGTCGTTTCATTAAAGTTGAGCTCAAAGTGAAACAGCAGCCGCTCTGAAGAACTAAAACAGGCATCTGATTAAGCAATGTTTAACTTTAATTTCCTCTGGAATAACCAATGTTTTTATAGTATTTACAAAAGGAACATTCGTCTACAAAACACTGCATGCGTGAACTTGTTTTTCACGATGAGAGGCACATTCTTTCTTTACAGCATCGTGGTGACATAACTGGATTTAGAAAAGCAAACAGCACAGCATTAAAATAGTTCAGGCCCTTAACTGGCAGATCTCTGCGTTTTTAGTTTTTATTTTATAAAGTTTGAAAGTCGTGAGTTCACATTAAAGATATTTTCACTAACTCTGATTCTGTGAAAACACCAAATAAATACAATAATTATGAAATGTACTAATTAACAAATACACAATATGCCAGATGACATTACTGTACAAGTAAATGGATTTAAATTATATACCATACGGCAATTTAACCCTTAGATGCAGTGATTGGACTCTACACTCTTCTATAAGTGGGTCAAAAATGACCCATATTAGAATCAATGTGTTTTTATGCCTTTTTTGTAATTTTGGTTAAGAATAATCACTTGTATTATATTTTGGTCCAGACAAGAATGATTCCATGTTTGAAATATTTTTATTTTTCACTATTTAACATTTCCACTTATTGGGGTAGTAATACAAAAACTACAATTCCTTCAAATGCTTAATATCAAAAACATGTTTTTGAGGAAAAGCTGGAATATGAAATGGTAACAATTTTTCATTACTAAGATATTTCAAGAAAACAGCAATATGGCTTCCAAAGAGTAGCATTACTACAACATGTAAAATGCTTCATTAAAATGCATCTAAACTGTCTCTTTCCCTCGAACATTGTAAAACCCTGCAGCACAAAAACACTGAACTGAAGACACATTTTTCCTCCTTAAAAATACAGAAAGGCCGTTTAACAGTAAAGGTACACTTAAACCAATGACAACGATGCCTCAATGATTAGAAAAATAAGGCATTTTCTTTCTCTTTTATTCCGATTAAAACGTCATCTGAATAAAATGCATATGGAGCAGTTTGCAACACTTTTCTCCTACTTTCCAGAAATGCTTAAAGTAGCAGTGGGCACAGGGAGTAAGCAGAGAGTTCACAATGTGAGCACGTGCTTGTGTCACAGGGAGAGACACGGCAGGTCCTTCCTTCCTGCAGGAGTCAGACTGTACAACCTCCACGGCCCCTGCTAGACCACCACACACTCACCAATTCAGACTGTGAAAGTGCAATTACACTGCTATGTGCAATATCTCTGTGCAATATTTACCTACTTACTCATCGTACTACTGCATTTAACTTAACTATCCACTTCATTTTAGTGTTCGCGTGTGACCATGTAAATGTCCCCGCTGTGGGACTAATAAAGGATTTCTGATTCTGATTCTGAAGATGAAGATGAAGGTTTTGCTCATTTCTGAATGTCTGTTGTGACAAACTGTGTCTGTACGGAGCAGAGAACATCGGCACTGCATGATCCGTCACAATCGCATTGATTATGTGGTCTTTGAAAAGAGTTTTACAGATTTTCTTCGTCATTTTTTGATAGTTTTATAGGCCGTGTTAATGCATAGTATCACTCGTATTTGATTGATTTGGCTCTTTTGTGAAAGACTTCTATGGCACACCTGTGTAAATACAGATGTGCTCCATTGACGTTTCTCTCTCACCTGGGCGGGACAATTTACCAAAATGTTTCCAAAATCTTTCTAAGTGCCAAAAACCCTTCCCTCGCCTGTTTCCACACGTGAAAGAAGAGGGAAAAAAAAGGAGTTTATTTGAAAACTGATCCCACCTGTTCATGATTCATAACCACAGGAGAGAAAACGTTTCAGACTTAGAAAATGGATCATCAGAAAATCTTTTTTTTCCCGCTCGCCTCTCAGTTTTCACCCCCAGCATGTAACCTCTTGGCCAGTTCCCTTTCACATGGCTCCACACACAACGTCCCAGTCCCTCCAGCTGACTCACACTGACTTCCTCCTCTTGCCAAACACATTGTTGATGAGCTTGGCCATGGACTTGGAGCCGCTGTAGCGCCGTCGGTCAGCTCTGTACTTGAGGTGCTCCATCACCTGCCGGATGAGCTGGGTGAACAGGTTGGCGATGTCCTGGTAGCTCTCGGCCGCGGACACCTCCTGGAAGTGGCAGCGGTTCTCCTGAGCCAGGCAGCGGCCCTCGTCCTCGCGCACCTGCCGGGCGTGACACAGATCCTGCTTGTTCCCCACCAGACACACGGGAACCTCCACCTCCCTGGAGCAGAGACACGTCAGTGATGCGGAGCCAAAATAAAAATCAGCAGTTTCCTGGAAAAATTACTTTTTATTTTAAACCTCTTCGACCAATCGTTACAACGTTACGTCTGGAGAAGCATTGTTCAAACTCACAGAACTTTATTTTTATTTTGTAAAATGATGCACAAAAAACATCTGGAATATTTATATTTAGTGTAATAATGCAGCTATTACAACATGATCATTTGTGTCGCTTCAATTAGGTGTTGCAGAAACATATGGTAAAAACTGGAGGAAAAAACTAAATCTACTAGATTAAATGTTTTATAAACTCACTATAAACTTTAATGCTTCATATAGCAGACACTCATAACGTATCACCTATAAAATTCTAGTTTTAGTTTATTTCTATTTATACTTCCTGTTGACTGCTTCTGTGCAAATACATTTTATCTGAACCTTTTAAATCTTAACCTTAATATCCAGTGGTGGAAAATAACTAAGTACATACTTAAGTACAATTTTGAGGTACTTTTACTTGAGTATTTCCATTTTCTGCTCCCTTTTACTTCTTCTCCACAACAATTAAGAGGCAAATATTGTACTTTTTACTGCAGTAAATTTATCTGATAACTTAAGTTACTTAGATTAATAATACAAAATATAACCAACAAATATATTATGATACTATTACATCAATGAAGCAGCATATGAAGTAATATATATTTAAAATATTAATTAATTAATAAAAATGAGCATTAAAATTATGAACACATTAATGCATCAATAATTATAATTCAGTTGTATAAAGTATATTATTCTGACATGGGCTAATTAGTTGTTTTACTTTTGGTTCTTTAAGTATATTTGCTTTTACTTTAAGGACATTAAGTTGTAACAGAGTATTTATGTACTGTAGTATTGATGTTTCTGCTTAAGTGAGAGCTCTGAGTACTTCTTCCACTACTGTTGAATAAGTTGTGCATCTCTTTTGGCAAAGTGCATTTGATTTACACACATAAACAAAAGTGAATCCATTGTTTTTAGTCCGTATCTCCATCAAAAAATACTGATCTACATTTATATTCACACCCTTGTCACTGAGTAAATAGATGTCTTCACTTCACATTATGAAGACAGCCTGATGGATGTGTTTGGCCCAGTTTTCCAGCCGACCACATTTACTAGATGCCTGTAGGTTTTATAGTGAATCCCTCACACGTCACCATGAATCATTTATCAGTTTGTCAGGACTCCCAGTTTTCCTTAAATTCAAGACTACGTGAGGATCCCTGTTCAGCTTCAGAGAAAAGTCATTTCTTCGTCAACTAACATTTTTGAAATGTAAGTTTTGATTATTTGACTGTTTTAACTGCAACTGAATGATTACTGTTTGATGAAAAAACAAAAAAAAATAAACTTTTGGATAAACTAAACAAAATAATATGAAACTAAATCATCATAATAGAATAAAAACTAAATAACTCCAAGAATATAACTGAGATTAAACCTTAAATGGCAGTTCTAGGATTCTAGGAGGGTGTTTTTTTTTGTTTTAAATAATCTTAAACACTGAGAGAGACTCATAGAAGCTGAATAACATTGTTCCACATTATGAGTCTGATATATTTTACAGAGAATTGACTTAGACGGGTTTTAACAAGGGGAACGTGAAAGTGACTGGAAGAGTGAGGATCTGAGTCCAACACGAATATATTTCCAGAAAAATGTAGGCAAGCTTTCAATCCTGTGCACGGGTTTGCAAACAAATTCCCAAATTTGCATTCTGTTGATGTCAAATACAATACTTCTCTGCTCCACCAAGTCTCTACTTTCTAAAACCGAAGCAGATCCTCCGTCTGTTTCATCAAATAAAATAACTCCATTGTGCTTCTCACCCTTTGCAGTTTTCCATGCGCGCCTCCCGAATCTGCCGCAGGATGTTGTTGGCGTTGATGAAGGAAGTGCGGTCGCTGATGTTGTAGACCACCACAAAGCCATCTGCCCAGTCCACCGGCTCCTCCAGTATACACCTGGCCTCTGAGCTCTGCCAAGCACAACGCACGCTTTTATTTTGGTACCGCCATTAAATTCAGGTATGTATACCTTCCTGTACGGCTTGTGTTTTTTTTTAGTGGGACAGATTCAACCAGAGAGAGAAAAAGTTGGAGCTGATATATTTTACATTGCGTCTTTCAGTAACTCATAAACATGAGTTTTAATTAAACAGCGTTGGCTCATTGGCAGTTTTGGACACAGTCAGCACTGATTTAATTCAATTAAAATCAGACTATATGGTTTGATCTGAGTATGATTCAAAATTGATTCAACTGAGAAAATCACACAAATATGATATATGAAAAAAGACCTGTGTGGCATTACATAGGCCACATTACAGGGCCTATAAAAAGTATTTATAACTGAAAGGTTTCATATTCTATTGCTTTACTATATTTAATTAAATGGGTTTTTATATAATGATCTAATGAAAAAGACACTTTAATATAATATTTTATATCTAATAGATCACTTTGTAGATCTCTGTTCTTACTTTTAAGCCAATACAATCTGGAGAATTTGATTTAAATCCCCAGATTTTATTGGTTTAGCACTGCTGCAGCTGAATAAGGGAATATCAGCTGCACATACTGCGTGCTGACAAATCACAGCTTAAACCTCTTGGCTACAACAGTATTCTTCCATCGTGCAACAATGTCGACTAAAAGTTTTATTAATTAAATTCTTCTTGTTTTGGGGCCAAAACTATTTCAAATGACTACAGTACGCATTCATTATCGAAGGAAACAAGAAGGAACATTAATATAACAGGTGATTCCAAGCTTTTAAACGATAGTGTGCACACAATACGTAAACATTACTGTCGTCCCACTTCTGCAGAGCTATTTATTTTTTACTGCTGACCAATACGGGCAACACGGGCAGAGCGAGGATCGGACTTCATAGTGACCTTCAGGAGAAATAAACATTGCAAGAAGGACAAAGGGCCCGAGGATTTGTCTGAGCACTGTAAAAACTCACTTATCTGTTTATTGACTCCATAGCATCTTTATCCAGTGCTGGGCATAAGGGCAGGACATGGACTGAGTGTTTCTTACAGTGACTAAGACAATGACCGGCTGACACTAACTCTGCAGTAAAATGCTTCTCTGGGTTTGCTGAAAGAAAATAAAGCAGCTTATATGGCTCTTTTCTACCAAGAGGCAGCCATTGGCACACATGGACTTGGTATATTCTCGTAAACCTTTTTGATTTGATTAAGTGCTGTACGGATCGAACGCGTGCCAACCCAAAGGTAAATATCTGATGATGATGCATTCAAGGTCATGGGCATGTAGCTTCAGCAGGAGACTGGAAACCAGTAAGTTTTTATTGTTTTTTTATGTAAAACGCTTGTAGCGCCAAAACAACAGGGAGGAAACCAAAGAACTCAAAACGGGGAAGTTTGGAGTCGAACTTCAGCTCTGCTTTTCTATTAAAAAGTTTTTGTTGCCAGGTTGTTTTTTTTATTTTAAACATACACATAGTTAACTATCTAAACGTTTTGATCAGATAAGAATATTACGTGTGTTAGAGATGTGTTGTACCTGAGAGCAGGGGTCAAAAACTTCCAGATTCAGCTGCCGGCCATCGATGGAAAGCCTTTTATGGTACAAGGAATCTGTAACAAGGATTAGAAAAAGAAAAGAAAAAATAACACTGAATGATGTTACTAAAATCTAAATTATTTGTGTGTTTTATGTGTATATACCAAATGCATTTCTTTACCTGTGTTGTTCGTCTTGTTTGTTTATTTTATCTTGAGTTTGACTTTTTGGATTTAGAGCTGCACTTATCAATGTTTTTGTATTAACAATGGATTACATGATATGTGCAATGTGAAAGGGGACAAACCCGCGGATAATTATCACCTGGCTCTGCCCTCGGCTCTTTAGCATCTTTCAGCTCATTGTTTTGGTTTTCCGCCACCTTTTAAAGTGGAGCATTTAGAAGCATTAAGACATATTTCCCTCAGGAGTTTTTACAGCTGTGATCATTTTTGATTAAACTGCATTCAGTTGTTGTCCTGGATAGTTAATCTCTTGAGTGCTCATGTAAAAAATATTTGCACCACTTAGTGATTAAATAGCAACATCCATTATGTTTTGGTGATAAATTCTGCTCTCCAGGACCAAAACCAAAGCCCCTCGTCAAACCACAATCTTCTCTAAATCTTGAAACACTTACTGGCGTTAGAGGCATATTCACCGATGAAGCGCCTGGTCAGGAACCGCACAAGGACAGCTGCAGGAAACAGACAAAATGAAAAACAACAGAATGAATCATGCCGTCATTACACTGTCAGCTCTCACAGGTGGCATCGGTGAGGGTTAAATGACCCTCATTTACTCCTGCAGGCGCAGCACGGTGCCAGCAGTCTCTGGGATTGGAGCGGTGAAACTGTAGCCTCACATGAAAGAGGCTGTATGGCTTTGCTGGAAGGCCTGTGTGCATATTTGGCAAGCAGAATGGTTGTATTTCCCCCTCTGCTGCGCCTCCAGACTGCAGGCTACACATAAAACTGACTAGCTTTGCTCCCTCAGAAAAATCAGTTTTAATTAAGGGCTGAAGTTTCAAGTGCTGATGGTGGTCATGTGCCTCTGAAGAGGTTATACAGGAGGGCTTATGCTAAGACTACATATATGGATATGACCCCAAACGTTACTCGTGCATGCATTCTGCAAGATGCAAAGAAAGTTCAACACATTTACATTCAAAATGATATATTCAGTGGTAGAAGAAGTACTAGTGTAGAAATACTCACAAGTCAAAATCCTGCATTCAAAATCTTACTTAAGTAAAAGTAGATAAGTATAAGCATCAAATTATACTTAAAGTACCAAAAGTAAAAGTACTCATCATGCAGAATAGCCCATTTCAGAAGAATATATTATTTTATTATTATTATTGCTGCATTGAATTGTAAACATCACTAATGTTTCATCTAGTATGAAGGTAAAGCTCATTTCAAATGTTTTGTATACAGCTGGGTAGTTAAATCTATAATACAATATCATCATTTATGACTTAATGGTATTTTGTATGAATAATAATAGTCAGTTAAGCTGTCAAATAAATGTAGTGAAGTAAAAAGTACAACATGTCCTTCTGAAATGTACTGAAGTAGAAGTATAAAGCAGAAATGGAAATACTCAACTCAACTAGGCCTACCTCAAAATTGCACTTAAGTACATTACTGGAGTAAATGTGCTCAGTTACAGCTCACCACTGGATATATTCAGGGAGAAAACAACAAAACATTGAGAAACCTTGAAAGCAACAAGCAGGAAAAACATGTTAAATGGACACACGTGCACATAGAGCCTCCAGAGGCGGCAGCATCTCCACAGTAACAGCTCTGCTTCACTGCCAGGCAGCAAACATTAAGACGTCCCATTGTTTTTATGAAGCTTGAACACAGCGCAGAGCCAGTCAGTCTCAACCGAACACTGATACATGCAACGAGACCCCCAGGCAGCATCAAGGGTCCCATAACTCCCCTCCTCTGTTCACTGCAGTTCAAGAATAAAATGTGGAATGTGTTTGACTTTGCAGATTTAAGGTATGGTCACATAAACTGTTGAAAGTCTTGGAAAAGAAGACGATGGAGTTCAGCCCAAAATGCAGATCATATTACTGATGTAAACAAAGAGTAAGTGGCACCAACTGTCAGCGCAGAACGGCAAAAGCAGAGTAAAAGGCTTGATGTGTAATTACAACATAAACAAAACCAGAGGCGAAGAGTTTCAGCTGCCCTGAAGGTGGACGTGCCTCTGATTGATGCTAAATATAAATCAACTCTGTGACAGATGAGTTTTAATCCAACAAAGTATGTCAAAGGCAGGGACTCTTTGGAGGCATAAATAATCTCATTATTTCAGTTCAATCTCAATGAAAGGAGCCAATAAATTGTTGTTTTTTGGGGGGTTGTGTGACATGAAACCAAAGCCCAGTGAAAATAAAAGCTTTGCTGTGTAACTACTTGAAAAAATGCATCTTAAGACTTTTTTTCCGTTTTCCGCTGCCTTTTATTCAATAAAAAAAAAAAAAAAAAAACTATGTATGTCTTACACAGCACTTTAACTTTCATTCTTGTGTTTTATACCTGTCTTATTCTATTTTATTTGTATTTTATTGTCATCTCTTTTTTTAGTTTGTATTTAAATGTCATGTTATCGTTTCTAAATGCTTTTAAAGTTTTTTGCAAAGCACTTTAATTTGCCTTGATGTTGAAATTTGCTCTATAAATAAACTTGACTTTCCTTAACCAGATAAAGTTAGCCTAGTTTAACGTTAGTCTAGTTTAACATCCAATCTCTAAATAAGTCTCCAGAGGTGTGTAGGTAAGATAGACGTCTCTATTCTACGATACAACGTCACATAAGATTAAATCCTCACAAAATATTTTGGACAGGATTTTAGAAGTAAGTCAGTATTTTTCTTAACTCACTTCAGAAGAAATGTGTGTTATTCCATTAAAACATGGAGTGAAGTTGAACTGTGAGCGTTCACTGACATTCATTTTGCATTTAATTAGAATCTGGGGAAACCAAACAGGTTGAATCAGAGAGAGTTGAAGGGATTACTCCATTTATGGATCAGTCAAAGTTATTTTGAAAACATTTAAAATCATCTTTCAAGCAAACGAGCATAATATTCTCTGGTTGCAGCTTCAATGTGACGACATGCTGCTTTCCTCTGAATTATATCTTTGTGAGTTTAATATCTTTGGGGGTTTGGATAAAATAATATAACTCATCATGCCACCTTGAACTCTGGGAACTTCAGGGACTTTTTCTCTTTGCTATGTTGTGTTTTGATTCATCAATAATGAAAATGATCTAATTGTTATTCATAGCCTTAAACGTTTTTAGGCTTTTGTTTTTACTTCTGTACTTCTATACCCCCTGTTTAGGTATTTTTACTCAAACAAAAGTAGAGAAGTCTGAAACGTTGATGTAGTGTTGAAATATACTGTATGAAAAAGCTTCCCAAGCCTGAAACTCTTTATTTATTTAGTGGTGGAAGAAGTACTCAGATATTTGTAAAAGTAGCAATACCACAGTGTTGAAATATTCTGCGGCAGGTAAAAGTATTTTAATCTAAATAAACTTAAAGTACCAAAAGTAAAAGTACACATTATACAGAATGGCCCATTAACACTGCACTAATGTTGCACCTGGGGCTCATTTTAGTTACTTTATGTACTTAGGTACCTATAATAATACACCATCATTTATTAATTGATTTATATTTTGTATTAATAATCTCAATATGCAAAGTAACTAATGTTGTCAAAAGAATGTAGAGGAGTAGAAGAAGAAGAGTAACATGAAATGAAAATACTCAAGTAAAGTACAAGTAGCTGAAAATTGTACTTAAGTAAAGTACTTCAGTAAATGTACTTAGTTACATGACACCACTGGATTTATTATGCATCAAAAATCATCATTTCAAAAACACTGACAGCACAAAAAGCCACAAATCTAACTTTTAACGCCTCGTACACAGTCCAGAGACGTCGACTGAAGTCTTTTTTGAAGTAAGAATCCCCTCCAGCCACTCACCTGATTTCCCAGCCCCCTGGCTTCCCAGCAGGGCGAGCTTGATGTCGTTCATGTCTTTGCTCCGTCAGATCCTCAGCCGCCTCTCTGTGTTGTGTCTGGTATCTGGGTTAGCGTCGGCACACTAAACGCTCCTCACAGTCCGGGCTGGATGGGAGTGCAGGACTGCCCCGTTCTCTTCCTCTTCAAAGGGCTGTTTCTCTTCTTTCTTTCTTTTTTTTAAACCCCGGAGAGAGAAGAATGGAGGGAAAACAAGCGCCCCCCTCTTCTCTCTCTCTCTGTGCCAAGCGCTCATTTTCTCTCTCACACCTCTCTTTTCTCTGTTTTCTCTCTCCTGTATCCAACACATCTCTCCCCTCTTTCTACCCTTTCAATCCTTGTTTTCCTTTTTTCTTTCCCCCTCTTGAGCCCATATATCGCTCTTTTCTTCCCCCTCCTCCGGAGAGGTCACTCCAAGGTCACGGCTGACTAAACCTATTGTGCTGCTCCAACAATGTAACCGGCTGCCATCTCTGGACGTTTGTGTTATTCTTCATACTGTAGTGTTTACCACCTATTACCACCAGGAAATGAATTGATGGAATATGAGAATTTAATTACAAGAATATAAGTGAAATAAATGCAACCCTGTCTCATAGAAATGACTCTTTTGAAAGAAAACACGACGTGAAAAACGTTTATTTTGTCAGTGAACATATGTGCAAAGCGTTCGCTGATTTCCCACAATATGCACACTTTAAGTCAAATATACGCTCCTTGCAACTAAAACATGTTTAACCTTTTTTATCCTAATGATGCCTGCATTGTACGCAGTAAAATTAATAAATAATCGGTCAAACTTTTGACTCTAATCAAAATTATGAGACTTACTCAGATTTATTTATACTAAGTTTAACTGTTACTTTATAAATAACAAATTATAAGAATTTTGACTCACTAATGATTTAATTGTAGAGAAAATACAAATTTTGATTTATTATCTGATCACTAAGACCTGGGATTTCTCTTAGTAACTCGTCATTTTTACTTTTTTTTTTGTAAAAAAACGAAACGTGAAGTCACCCAGGTTATGTTTTTATCATCATAATGAGGAAACGTTTTTAATTAACGTATTTTGCAAGTTGCCAAACGTTCATACTGAACGTGTCTGCAGGACTTTCTGTGTTTCATTTGTTTTTCTACAATATTTCTTCTTGCGATACAATATCCACATGTTGTAACTACGTATGATAAACATCTTTTTATGGTTATGTTTAGACGCTCAGAGCACATATTTAGGATGAGGAAAAGATCCTGGTTTTGGTTAAATATTGAAGTAAACAGTGAGGGTAAGCTCGAGACGTTTAAACTAACATTCAACCAAAACCTGTTGCCTAAATGTAACCACACGTGGGAGGTCAACATTATAACTTATTTCCCATAATTACAATTTAACATGAGTATTTTTATTGTCCTCATCTGTTTTTTGTTTTTTTGGCAGTATTTGGTTTCCATATATTGAGCTTATTATTCAGTTTAACCAGCATTTTATTTCCTCAGGTGCTGGAGCTCTGCTGACCTCTCTGTGATAAGATCCGTCAACACTGAGTCCAGTGATAATAATACTCTTGCTTCAAGGAAAGATTATTGAAATTAAATCAATGTATTTTTCATGAAGGGGAATACGGTGATATGATGGGGAAAACATTTTTGATGACTTTAGTTATGTACTAAAGCTCGGTCTGAAGCAAAATAGTAGAAGTTGAGGCTTTGAGGCCCTTTTCGAAACGTAATCATGAGAAGGCCAGCAATAAAAACACTTATTAGAGCATCAGTCATAGTCCCAACATCAAAATAAATCACTTCAGACGAGCAATCCATTTCCATCAGCTTCAGCCGCCACACAACATGTGGCACATGCAGCCAATAAATCATACTCCAGTAGCTTCGATTTCACAGGCGCTAACGTCAGCGAATAAAATCAATATTTTGTGGAGTAAAACCACATTTTTTTCTCACTGCATGCTGGGCTTTTTGGGCCCATTTCCAAACTTGCTCTGATGTTGTTTCTGTTTGCGTGCAAAGTCGGTGACTCCTCTTGAATTTGACCCTCTCCTGTCATGACTTGGCTCCACTTGTCTTGATGATAACGACGTTACACATAAATAATCGCTGTTTTAAGCCTTAATTTTGGGTTGTTTTAGTCTGTTTACATACTTTCTTTGTGATGATACTGGGCTGGATTGAACACCCAAAAATGTAGGATTACCAAGGCCGATCCGTTCAAACATTGCAAATGTAAACAAGGCTTTAAACACGCAGTTCATTATTCCATATGTTAGTCTTTGCATCAAGAAAGTTGTCAATCAATGTGAGAAGAAATGTTTCCAAACGTCCTCTTTTGGAGCTTGAGCCGCTCTCTTCGTGTTGACTTTAGGATCATGGCGTTGGATCTTTAAATACCGTAAAACAAAAGCTGTAGCGATGAAATGGAAACAGCCCGACCACATTATGTGCGTCCAAAGCTGCTCAGGCTGGAGGGGCTTTTGAAATGTTTACCAAATCATGCTCTCTCCATTCAGCGATGTTTTGATATCATATACCCTGCCAATCAGCTTGCACGAGGCAAAATAATTGGGACCACGTTTTAGTTCAGATGAGGACTGAAGTCACTTAAAGTTGCTCATCAGAGGGAAGGGGAATATCGCAAAATAGAGAGATTAATATTGCATATTGGGAAATTATTTTTGCCCAATCAAACCTAATTGTTTAATAGTAAGAAACTTAATCAGCATTAAACGCTGAAGCACTCGAGCTCCGTGACCTCAATCAGCGGCAGAAAAAAACCGATATGCTCCAGCAATACAAGAATTTATATAATATCTCTTTTCCTCTCATGCGTCTCTTTGTAAAAATGTATCAATGGACATTCCTGTAGTAATCAGGAAGAACAACGTCCCTGTGTCCACACGGTCGAAGGTCCATCCATCCACGGCAGCTTTTAATCAGGCAGAGTGGGAAAGACCCTTTCACATAGGACGACGTCATGTGCCCACACACACACACCGATAACCACATTATTTTCAGCGGCTGCACACACACACACACACACACAAAACCCTCAAGAAATCAACATCAAAGGGCCCCACAGTACAGCGTTATTACATAACATGTGCAGCAGGAATCTTTCTGTTTATTAGGAGAAAACGAGATAATCTGCCACGTATGATGTATGTGAAAGGTAATGTTGGGCTGGAATGTCCTCAAGGCTTAGCTTCACTTAGTGTACTTATGATGTGATGTTAGAAAAGTAAAATGATCAAATGTTCAATGTGTAATAAAACAAAAATACTGTACATTGACAAGCAAAGTAAATTGGGTGATGCTTGTTGAGCGCATTAGCTTCCATTAGCCATCTTGGCTAAGTTTACCTTATTTTAATTTGATTTAGTCTAATTTGACGTAGTTTAGTGACATAGTGATGTGTCAAGAATAAAATAATAAACCAAAAATGCTCAGTGTGAAATACATAAAAACAAATAAATAACAAATTAACATGAAACTGTGTAGTTTAGTTCATTGCAGCTTAGCCTAGCATTAGCTGATCTTAGTATTGTTAAACTTGACTTTGGTTTGTGATATAATGTATTAAAATATAATCATAAACCAAAAATACTTTGTTTGTTATTGTACAAATAACAAACATATGAACATGACAAACAACACAACATGCTACAAAATGATACAATATACATAAAAATAACCTACAAAAATACAAAATAAACCTGTATTCTCTCTAATAAACAGCAGGGAGTGGCTCCTGTGGTTGCAAGACAGATTGTATAGAAGTCTATAAGAAAATGACTCTACTTCTCACTTGATTTATTACCTTAGTAAACATTTCCCTGACAAGTTTATAGTCTCAATCACTTGTTTCAAGTCTTCTTCAATACAGCGTGATGTTCATTTAGTAAATTAGGGTCCCATTTAGAGTAAAATAGGCGATAAAGCAGTGCATGCTTTTGGGGGGGGGCTACCTTGTGATTGACAGGTTGCTTCCACGGTGTTGTCTGGTCTTGGTGCTCTCCGTGTTTTCATCTTTCAACTTAAACCCTTTTGTACAGTTTGTGTTTTTCAGTTTTGTGGAAGTTAATAGTAATATTTTGGTTCCTTAAAAAGTTATTTTTTCAGCGTTAGGTTGTAGCTACTTAACTCCACCCTCTTGTGTCAAAAAAGACAAGATGGCAACGGCCCAAATGCCAAAAAGCCAAAGCTTTAAAACCGTTGCCCACAAACCAATGAGTGACACCGCAGTGATTACGTCCACTTCTTAAACACAGTCCATGATCTCGACCGTGTTGAACTAAACACTTTCACATTTTTGAGGGAAAATGTGTAAGAACGTCAGGGTTTCCATCAGCTGATAGAAGGATGATGGAAGTAGTGAATACATGGGGGATCACAATTAGGCTTATTTATCTCTTTCAAGAAAGCCAAAGCTTAGAGTTTGTTACAGGAAATGACAGGGTTTATGGAAAACGTGGTCTTAATCTTCGGCCACTTTCACAGAAACCTCACCACTGACTTGAGACGGCAGCCATCGATCATTTCGACAGAGGTCTTGCTCTGTATTTTTTCCAAGAAATCAGAGAAAATGTGGCTTTCATGTTTAAAATTGCACCCTTTAAATCCAAAATTCATGATTGTCCTTTACTCCGTGCCTGTTGGGTCAGCTGTTCCCTTCACAGAGTCACATAAACATCTTGAACATGTTACCGTTGTCAGTGTGACAGCCTGGATTGATGAAGCGGCTGTCGTACGAGTCCCTTCTTCTTCTTCTAGTCTAGTCAAGTTTTATGCACAAATTTGCGCATTAGATGATCAGATGTTTTCACAGCTGAGATGTTAAAATGGTGAAGTGAAATGACTGACGACTGATGTGTGTCTTTGAGGTTTAAAAAACCTCCAATTATCTGTCTTTTCCACAAGAATACTCTCAAGTTTAATGTGAAAAATGATGTGTAACACTATCTTCTCTGTGTGTGACGTCCCAGAGCTTTCATCCTGAGACACAGTGAAAGAATAAGGTAAAAGCTGAGCTTACTTTCTTACCCCTCAACTTTGCTCGTAAAACTAAAAGGTCGTTTATATTTTTCCGTATCCGCTCTGCTCTCAAAACTGTCCAAAGAAAACATCCTACACTTATCCCGAGGCAAGACTCAAGAAAATAGTGCTTTAATGCAATAACTTCTCAACACTGTAAGTGAGGCAATGAGTCACAATGATCCTAAAAGAAAAACACAGAGAGTGCCTACAGATCTTTGCAGGCAGATTTATGTCTGAAGTTTATCTTAAACAACAAAAAAAAAAAACTGAATGAAAAATATCAGGGGTCTAATTGAGGCTAATGCGTGCTCTTGAGTTTGGTCTAAACATTAGATGTAGGTCTTATCTCAAAGAAAAACCAGCGCAGCTGCGGGAGCGTCTGCTTTTTACTTCTTTTTTTTTTCTGCTGCGAGTGATTCACCTAACTTCAGACGGGGAAGAGCTGCATGAGATGTTCTTTTGATGTTCTTAACTGAAACATCTGCACATTACAACACAGGGGGGAGACAGAAAGACAGAGAGCAGACATGTGACGGAGGTTTACTGGACTGAATAAAGTGGGTTTAAAAGACACAAGAGGGGGATAAACCTCCCTTTGAAAGCATCTCACGGTCAATTTCCCCCATTTTATCCTTACATTAGCCACAGGGCTGCTGGCCGCCTGAGAGCTCCCTCTCATCTTTCTCCGTCTGTCTTCATTCGATGGCTGACAATTTTTCCGATCCCAGTGGATGTAGACGCAGATCAAAGTGTTTAAGGCCGGCTCAGAGTGGGTTTTATCAGAGGTTGCAACAGATTTTGTCCATTTGAAAGTCTTTTATTGGGTTCAGGGAGTAAAAGCACTCGTGCTGCAGTTTTCTTGATAGATTATGTTACATAGAAGACTTCGACAAACGCGTATGAGTGAGGCACTTCATGCTCTTTCTCGTTTGACAAATTACGCTGAGTTGAATCTTGGAAGAACAAAATGTCCTGAAACACTTTCAAAAATAATATCGTGTTAAGAGCGGAAGATTGAAAACCACCACTGGAAGCTGACAGCAACAAAGTGAGCAGACCACCAAGGACTGCAGCCGAGTCCAGCACAAACAAAGGCCGGTGTCCACGTCGGGATTAATACAGATTAATACAGAGCTGTGAGATCTGTGAGCAGATTTATTTAGAGGAAGTTCCAAAGAAAACGTGAAAGAAAAGCCAGCAGTCCTGCTTTTATTGTGTTGTTATTGTCTTATTTTCATTTGATTTGTAGGTTTATTCGTATGTAAAGTACTTTTAATTGCCTTTGTGTCTGAAATGTGCTTTGTAAATAAATTGCCTCGACTTTAAATGATCAATCTGACAATCTAGTAGTAAAAAGTTTACAACGTGAAAAGTTTCTGGTTTTAACGATAATCTTTATACATTATAACGAGATATATTTTATGTTAGTGTGACATGTTTTGACTTTATTGCTGCATTCCAAACTATTCTGTTTCTACAAAGTAATCATTCTTATATTAATCCATTGATTGTTCAGTTGTAAATGTTAATTAAATTGGTTTTAAATTGGTTTTGCAATTCTGCTCTCCAAAGAGTCCATCAGAGGAAAAAACACAAAGCAAGTTTGATGATGGAGGCTTTTCAACAACCTGGCAAATTAAAACGTTATTTTTACTGATGTCTCACAAATGATATGTAAAATAAAAAAATTCAATGATTTAATTACAGTTGCTTAATAACTCTATAAATCAGAAAGTGCTTCCATCTTTTCTTGTCATTAGCAACATATCAATTTATCTTGTTGTATCATGCAACTTAAGAACTGTTGCTGTCAAATAAATCAGAATCAGAAATCCTTTATTAATAATGTACATGGTCACAGCAGAAAGGTAAAAAGAAAGCAATAAAATAAGTGGACAGTCAAATCAGTGGAGAATTAAATAAAGTGCAAATGCACACAGTAATACAAAATAACAATAGCAACAATAAAAATAACAATAGGTAAGTAAAATGAGAAATGTAGTGGAGTAAAAAGTGCATTATTTACCTTTGAAATGTAGTAAAATATAAGTATAAAATAGCATAAAATGTAAACACTCAAGTCAAAATTGTATTTGAGTAAATGTTACTTTCCACCACTGCTGTATACAGGACCTCCAGTTGAAATATAAGTTAAGTAATAAGTTATTTATGAAGATCCAATAAAAGGTCTTAGGTACAAACACGCCTCCTGGTGGCGGGTCTGTGTGTAGCAACAGCAAGAGCTGGAGAAGCACAACCAAAAAAAGACCTCAAAATCTTGCCTAAAACATACAAAAACATATTTAAATGATCATCAAAACGACTTATAAAAGAAGATGTTGAAAAAGTCAAGCTTTTATCTCACCATCGTTTGGAGGACGGTGAAATTTTGACTTTTAACGTCCAGTTTTAGTTCAGTAAGTAAGAACTTTAGCAATCAAATGTATCTGCTTTGTTTCTCTTTTAGTTACATATTTATTTTATGCACAACGTTGCATGTGTTTTGTTTTGAGAAAGGCAAGGGCATTAACGGTGTGATTTATTTATATTCATTTAGAAAAAAAACATTTTAATAAATAAAAACAGAAAATAAGATTTCGTAAGCGAATGACCATGTACAAGAATTAAGATTTCATCATAGATAAAAAAGCTGTTTTTTTCCAACTTCAATCAAACTACCTGCTGCAGTAAGATATGAAAACTATCAACTTCGATACAAAAGCAATATTTATCTTCATTAGTTCATTTCCCCCAGCTTTCAGAAACCCAACAGTAATAACGATAAATACAAAAAAATACAGTACAATTAAGAAATTTATATTTTTTTAACGTGTTTTTAAAAAAACTATGAGATGTTTGTGACTTTCTGCTGTACATCTTTCAGAAGATCAAAAATAATGCTATTCATTTACATTTAATGGATTTCATACTAAATCACTAAACGGTATAAATCCCTTTGGAAAAAGTGTTTCTACCTGAAATTCTGTGAAAATATCTGAAATGTGAAAAAAGTCCCCGCCTGATATTTCACCATTATGTGCTGTCCTTCATTAAAAAAGTACAAATGATTGTCACGGTTTTCAAAGCAACGACATTCAACTCTGCACGTGTTGTTTTCACTAGTTACAGGTAATATTTTTTCCCACTAAATACGTGTCTCCTCTTCCTGTGGTCCTCCTTCCTCTTCCTGCAGAGCCACCGTGGGCGAGCTGTATCCGTTCGCTCGTGGTTTGCCGATGGGAACGTCCGCTCGGGAAATATCTCCTTCAGTTTGCTCAAGAAAAAGACCTCCAAGCTTCTTCCAGCCTGGGCCACCTCTGAGTCTGGCTGCACAGCAAAAGGAGATAAATGTCAAGATCAGAGGCTGTTGTTTCTAATTTAAAACGTTGTTTATCCAGGGATATTTGATTTACAGGCATATGTTAACATATGTTAAAATGGAAATTGTACTGCAGGTATTTGGTCACAAACTACAGTATTAATTAAATTAAAATGTCCCATCATGCATCATGCCCCCAATGTGTCATCCTAAAGATGTCTGCCTTCTCTCCAATATATTGGAACTAGACGGCACTCGGCTTGTCGTGCTCAAAGCGCCCAAAAAATACATTTAAAAGATTTAACAGCAATGTGTCTTTCCAGAAGTTATGACCCAGTTTCTCAAGATAATCCACAGAGTTTATTGTGAGCAGTTTCATGTAGGAACTATTTTCTTTCTACCGAACTACACCCATCAACCGTATCACCGCGCAGAAAGAAGCGCCCTAAATTTTTTAAATGTATTTTTTGGGCGCTTTGAGCACGACAAGCCGAGTCTAGTTCCAATATATTGGAGAGAAGGCAGACATCTTTAGGGACATTTTAATTTAATTAATACTGTAGTTTATGACCAAATACCTGCAGTACAAATTCCATTTTAACATACAGGATGATGAACATGTTAAACATTATACCTGCTAAACGTCAGCACGTTAGCATTTAGCTCAAAGTATCACAAATCTGCCAGCACGGCTCTTGTTACATATCACTGGGCGTTAACAATAACTTTAAATCGTTAAATAAAGAAATTAAAGGTGGAAAAGTAGCCCAGATTATTCCCATAGTGCAGAAATAATTCAATCGCACTAGAAATTGCATTAAAGCGGGAAATGCACTCACGTAGTTGAACCTGGTGCAGTTCTTGAACATCAGCAGGACGTCGTCCACAAGCTGCTCAGCAGTGAAGTAGTGCAGCGTGTTGCTCTTGTCCAGTTTCCTGCGGATCACCGACAGGTCGATGGGCCTCTTGATGATCTGGTAGTAGTGTCGGGCCTGGAGCACGTTCACAGACGTTATTAGATCATTGTGGGACACATTGTTTTCATTGTGATATGAAAGGTGAGTGGGACGTTTTACATGCAGAATACATTCACCAGTGTTTTCTCTGCACGGGCAGGTTGTTGTTATTACATAATGCCATACTTTTAAATGATATAATGATTTATTATTGCTTAATGATGACGCAATGTGAATTATTATAGGTTGCTTTGTTGAATTTGATTTATTGTACCTAAAAAAAAGACATTAATCAGGATCAAAATTAGGGGAATTTGGTGTTTGGAACAGAAAGTTGTAGGTTTATGTGATGATTCCTCAGAAGGAGATGTTTAATATTTTAAACTTTATATATAGACATTATATATTGAAGTGTTACAGTTACAGAACGACATCTTTATGGGTTTTTTTGAAATATATTTTTGATATTTAACCAATAGTGGTGTCATATAATCATAATAATCATAATAATCAATCATAATAATCATAATAATTATAATAATTGTAATAATCATAATAATTAGTCAGAACAATAAACTTTATTTATAGAGCACAAAGTGCTTCAGAGAGAGAGAGAAAAAAATGTATGGACAAAATATGAACATTTAAAATTTTTAAAAATTAACAAGAAATTTTAAACCAATAAAATAAACAGGCAACTCAGATAAAATCAGGATTTGCTTTCCGATAAAAGTAGACTTTGTTTTTAGTAGAGACTTATAATAAGACACTGATCATTTCCTATCCTTCCTGGATGGACCCAATATTTATTTTCTGGGCTATCGTGTAGTTATCATGACATATATATACTGATATATGTTATTCAGAGGTGTCAGGGTGGTGTATTTGATGTTATTTCTATAAATAGGCATGTTTTTAATGTAAATATGTTGACTGACCAGCACACTGACAGGCTCATGGAACGGGGCGCTGAGCGCGTGACAATACAACAGCAGACTCATCTTCTCACACCTCTGCAGGAAACACACACGTAAACATACAGTCACCAAAAAAACACCAGTTCATCTACTCGTGGGCTGATACCACATCAGAGTCTGGGAAACCAACATTGTCTGCAAGAAAAAGAACGATTTTGTTCTCACTTTGAATCAATGATTTCATATTGAGGGAATTCTATGCCAGAAACTGCTTTTCCTGCTTTTTTTTTGTTAGGTTGAAACAAAATAAAGAAGTGAACTCTTTTGCAGATAATACTTTGCATGTGATAAGGGTGAACTTGAATCTCCCTGCAGCTCACCCTCTGGTCCTGGGGGCACAGTGTGTATGGAGCTGTGGCCCCCCCACAGGAGGGCCTGTCCTCACAGTCGTAGCTCTCCACAGGCTCCTGGTCCGTTCTGCACAGCGTACACACCCAGTCACCTCTGTAGGACACGCAAGATTAAAATGCTCTTTACAGTCACTCGTTACACAGAGCGATGCATCTCGGATATACTTTGTATTTTTAAAAGACGGCATTAGTTTGACCTTTTTATCATTGTCAACAATTCCTACAGCATGTCACAGAACTCCACTGTCTCCCGAAAAGTAATTAAAAACTCATAAATGAGCCATATGTTGCATTTGACACAAGTCAGCGTGTGTAGTTTATTCCTCTTTGCACATCAAACTAGTCATTTTAATTGTACGCTGTTTTGCGGCGCTATAAATTGCTATTATAAGAAAAACAGGAAAATAAGATTGCTTTTATGTGCCATTGAAGACTGTATTCAACAATGCAATAAACCTGCAATAAAAATATTCTTTTTTTTTAAAATTGTATATAGAACATGTTAACGCTGTCAGTCAATTCATCTTTATCTCTGTTTATTGTGCATTTTGTCAAATTATTTGGCAAATTAATTTCACTCAAAATTCAAGTTTAGGGAGGTGGAGAGAGCCTGAAATGATTTAAGAGGCACTGGATTATTCACACCATATCAATATTTCATCGTCAACACCGATAAATATCACGATACCTCTACTATAAAGTGTCACGAGCGAAGAGAGTCGGGGGCACTTGGCCTGAGCCACAGTGAGTGTGTTGAGTGTGTGTGTAGCTGGTAAATGTTTACATAGCGTGCTAGTACCGGGTGTCCGTGCAGCACTTACAGTGGGAAGCTGGTGGGCGGAGGTATATGACACACCAGGTGGTAAACTTTAGGGCAGCGGTCGCAGCAGAGCAGCTCTCCTCCATTCAGACAAACGGCACAAAAGTCTTCACTCTCCATCTCCTCGGCCCTCGATCCAGAACCAGGTTTCTGCATCGATGAGTCCTCCTCTTCCTCCTCCTGCTCCTCCTCCTCCTGAGAGCAACAAAGGTCAGCTCCTTGATCTTCACTGTCGTCCATCTGAACCACTTCCCATTTAGTTTCAGCTTCATCCTCCAGCTCCAGGAATTGATCCGGATCTGCATCCGGTTCTTCTGGATCCAGTTCGATCACCATGGTCTGCTCTGGATCCGGATCCAAATAAAATGTTTCTGAATCAGTTTTCCCATCCGGGTCCCATTCATCGGATCCAGAATCGAACAGGATGTACATCTGATCTGGATTAGAGTCGCAATCGAAGCCGGAGTCCCGCTCTGGCTCTCCGGAGGGGGAGCTGTCAGGACAGTAGGGTTCAGTCCAGGAGCTCGATGTTGTTTCTTGTTGGCTGATAACTTCTCTTTTCTCCAAAATATTTTCCTCATGTTGACTGAATCCATTCTGCAGAAAGACACCAAAGTGATCATAAAGGAGAGCTCATGTTCAAGGTGAAATATGTAACATTTCCGCGTTAAAATGTCTAAATACGACTAGATCTATGTTATATATTTTGCTGAGTCGTGTACTTACATTATCCCAAATGTTTCCAACAATCTTCAAACCCAGAGAAATCTGTCATTTTAATCAAATTAACGGCCCGTTTCATTGGGTCTCCTGTAATGGCGTCAGCGTTGTGTGTCATAATTTGACTTTTTATCCAGTTTTAAGCCACTTTTTTTACAATCCACTTTTTAGACCTTGATTGTTTTACTAAATATATTTTGAAGGATTTTAGCCCTCGGACGTTTGGATCTTAAGTTATCAGAGAAAAAAGCTGAGCAAACATGATTTTTTTTACGTGAAACTGCTTTATTCATGGTATTTATTGCTTTAAATCCCGGTAAAAAGGAAAAACGGAGAAGCTGATTGCAATGACAAACTCTTCTGATGCCACACAACTTCATGACGTCACCAAACAAACACCTTTTGTCATTGTTTTGCTCGAGAGACCCCTGGTGACGGACAGTTACACACATTTATTGTGCGTTTGAGTGAACGTTTTTGGACCTTCCACTCCGTACCTGTCGAGGACGATCCCAACAGGCAGCGTCGTTGTGGAGCTGGGCTTGTGTTTGGCGCGGCAGTCGTACCAGAGAAACCACGGGCTGCAGACATGACAAGAACTGCAGGTTCAGACGCTCCAACCTCATTACAGGCATGCAGGAGTTACCCAGAATCCTTCGGGTCTCTGGGTGAATCCTAAATAAATGAAGGCAGGGTCAGTGGGGGAATATGTTTCATTAGATCCCAAATTTCAAAGTATTATAACCAACATTGAATATCAATAAAGCAATAGTTTGATTTAAAATAGTTTGATTTGGGAAATACACTCATTTGCTTTCTTTCAGAGAGTTAGATGAGAAGTTTGATATAAGTATGGTAACAATCTTCTCATCCAACTCTAATTATAAGCTTATTTCCCATAATGTCAAACTGTTCCTTTAAATTAGAACAAGTTGTCCTTTATTAAACCTTATTCTCTTTGCTAAAGCTAGCACATCTTTCCCAGGTTGTCGTTCTCCGGTCTTTCCGTTGCAGGAGCGCTTTGACTCCTCCACCTCACAGACTCCAGTACTGCAGAGCTATTAAAAAACAAACCAGAGATTTAGTGTCAATCACATAAAACCAAAAGTTGAATTAAATATCAATCACCCTCGCTCTTCCTTCACACTGTAAAGTTCTGCTCAATAATGAAATCCTTCACTTTTAGTGCCGTCTGTGTCTGTATTACATGTTCTGCTTGGAGGCTTGGCGCCTCTGCTGTGCAGGTGGGATTTGAACCAGTCTCAGATGACTCCATAGTCAGCTGTTCTCTACGCTTCGTTACCCGTGGCAACAGGGTGGCCCGCCTTTGGGGAAAGTTGCCATGGCGTCTGTGAGGCCGGTGTGCCATCTCCAGGAAGACCGGGACCCCTGGGCTGAGAAAACAGAGACGGAGCAGCCGGTGATCTCCTGTGTGCTCAGGGTTTGATGGCAAAATACAGGAATCAAAACAAACAGAAAACACCAAAGAATCAGCAGATTCAGTTAAGTTCTCATTTATAAGTCAAATGAATGATGATAACACAGAAAGAAATCAGATATCAGTGACATCTTTTAAATCACTTCTCAAAACTTATCTTTCAGAAAGCACATCATTGTATATCTAACACGTCTTTTCCTTTTTTAGATTTCTATTCTAGTCTATTTTATTTTCTATTTGTATTTTGTTGTAACTGTCTGATTTTATTTTACTGCAGTCCTTATTATTCTTTTCTTATTCTTATTCTTATTCTTATTCTTATTCTTATTCTTATTCTTATTCTTATCTCATTCTTATCTCATTCTTATTATTTTTCTTATTCTTATTCTTATTCTTATCTTATTCTTATCTTATCTTATTCTTATTCTTATTCTTATTCTTTTTCTTATTCTTATTCTTATCTTACTCTTATCTTATTCTTATTTCATTCTTATTCTTATCTTACTCTTATCTTATTCTTATTTCATTCTTATTCTTATCTTACTCTTATCTTATTCTTATTTTTATTCTTATTTTAATTCTTATCTTACTTTTGTCTTATCTTATTCTTATTCTTATCTTATTTTATTCTTATTCTTATCTTATTCTTATTCTTATCTTATTTTATTCTTAT
>CALSBV010012175.1:1273636-1325747 GCA_943590825.1 Bovichtus diacanthus | reverse complement strand
TTTTTTCACATCCAAGCTTTTTTTGTGAAAATTAAGGTTTTTTCACATCCAAGCTTTTTTCACAAAAATTAAGTTTTTTTTACATCCAAGCGGACCACTCTTGCTGAATAAAAATTGGTGGAAAAGAGACTTTTTTTTTCAAAAAAGTGAGTGATAACCTGCCTGGTATACTTTGAGGTTATTAGAAGGTGACTGACATGATTGCAATCAGTAGTGAAAGAACTATTCAACTTGTTGATTTAAGGAAAAGTAGCAATACTACAGTGTAGAAGTACTCGCTTACAATTAAATATCCTGCATTCAAAATCTTGAGTAAAATAAATAAAATATTAGTACCAGAAGTAAAAATAACTAATTATGCTGAATCTTATATGTATGGCCCATTGCAGAATGTTTATTATACTCTTGGTTTATATTTACCAATGCATTAATGTGTAAATCATTTTAGTGTTGCAGCTGGTAAAGGTGAAGTTCATTTTTAATAACTTTACATAATGCTGGGTAGCTAAAGCTGTAAAAAAAAACAAAAAAACATAGACTATAAAATAGAATAATGCATCATCATTTATTAAGTTGATTTATTTGTTTGTATGAATCTGCAGATGCAAAGTAACTATTAACTGCTATCAAATAGATTACATGTAGTGAAGTAAACAATATTTCTCTGAAATGTAGTTCAGTAGAAGTAGCCTATGAAGTAGAATAAATAGAAATGAGTTAAAATATCTTAAAATTGTGCTTAAGTACAGTAGACTACTTGAGCAATGCGCTTCTTTCCAAAGCGAAACATCCCCACGTGACACACATATGGGGCGTGGTTTAACGTGCATGATTTCCTGTCCTGTCACTTAAAAAACGGCACGGCACGGCCCCGGCTGTGTAAATAATCTCTTCTTTACCCGGGACTTGTTGACGCAGCGCGCGGAACACTGACGTTAACGTGGCAGAACGTGACGTGTGGAATGGAACGTGGAATTGTGTGACGTTTCGGTGTTTTAGTCGAGCCGGCGAAGCCAACGGTTGACTTTCAAGGGAAGTAAGTAGCTGCTGATAAAAGTAACGCTCGCGCCACTTCCGGGTTGGGCGTTAATCTTCACGCATGCGCTGTTTCCCAGCTGCGTTCAATTGTAATTCACAGGCTACAGTATGTATACTGGTTGGATTTTTAGGGGTTTCATATTTATTTAATTTGGTTGTAATTTTTATAGAACTGCCTAGAAGCAGTTATTAGAGAAGCACTCTGTAGATAGAAGTTGTTGTTGTTGTTGTTGTTGTTGTGAATTAAACCATGAAATTCAGACTTGTTATGTTAAGGGCTGCAATTTAAGATTAATCGTTTGGTCTATAAAATGTCAGAAAATGGTGAAAAATGTTCTTCCCAGTTTCTCAAAGTCCAAGGTGCCTCTACATGAAAAAAACATTTCTGCCATTTTTTCATGAAAAATGTGTCGATTGTCAAAATAGTTGGCAATTATTTTTCTATCGACTAATCGTTGCAGCTCTAATGCTATTCTAAGGAGGTGTTCATTCATATTTCACTAATATGCTGGATTTTAATTGTTATTTGTATTAATATCAAATAAGAGTTGCAACTATTTTTATTATCAGTTTGTAATCTGCCCATTACTTTCTCAATAAAACCATTAATATGGTCTGAAAACTGTCCATCTAATTTACCAGATCCTTTAGGTAATTCATTCAGAATGCTTGTTTGAGGTTTTGCCCAGAATATATTAAGATTGATATCATAGAAGACTAATAAAAACAGCAAATATTCACAAGTGGATTATTAATGCTGTTACCGATTTTTAATGTTTCTGTCAATCAAGTAATCGTGTCAGCTCTATATCAAATTAGCAGAAAAGAGTGTATTTGGAATAAAACTCTAGTCTTGATGTGTGACCTGTGAGGTAAAAGGAAAGTGGCTGAGGTCTCTTATTGTTCCTCCACTCAGGTGAGGGGCACCTGAGGTTAACTCGATCTGTTCATGGCAAGCCAAGCCTGGCTGGAGTCATCTCTGCAGCGCTCTGCCAGTCTGGGCCTGGAGGTGCTGGAGCGGGCCTCCAGGCGCGGTGTAGACTGGAGCACTGCACCCTGCCAGACCCCCACCACTACAGACGAAGACGCACAGATCCCTGTCAAGGTGCCTACATGTGTTCTGTATATTAATCCAAGCATCAATTAATTTGGATATTGACTTAACTTGCTTTGTGTCAATTATCTTTAATTTACCAGAGAGCACACACAGAGCTTGATGATGTCTTTGCAAACATCGCAGAGTTCATGGCACAGACGACCTATCAGTGCAAGGTCAGTGATTATTTACCCTGCACCTGTATCCTTTCAGCTGCACACCTGGGGACTAAAATGTGAATATTTTCTGTGCTGCAGAGGTTTTATGGGTCTGGCTTTTGCACTGAGCCCACTGACACCGAGAGGAACCATGTGTGCAGGTTCCACTCGCGGCCAGCTGTTGGGATGAAAACACCTGCACAGTCCGCCAGAACGCATGTAAGGGCTCCACGCAACAACGTAAAAAGAATATGATGCTTTTTCTTGAGTCTTACAAAGTTTTCATCGGTCAAAAGTGATGTTTGGATTATTGCAAAGCAGAAAGAGCTCTTAGAAACACACTCGGAGGAACAAAGGCATGTACAGTAAATGTAACCGGTTACTATGGCTATGGTTTTCACAAAGTTTCCTGACCTGAGTAAAATGGACATACTTGCATACTTGTTATGCTTTTTTCAATATTCACTAGTATTTTTAGATTTCCAAGTCCTGAGAAATAAGTTAAATAAGTAAAAACAATTTAGAGCATTTTTACAATCCGAGCCTCGTTCTCTTCAGGCTTGTGTGTCGGCAGCATGTGAAGATTTCGTCATCGAGGTTTCACCGGGGACGTACGCCATCACTGCCAGCATGCCGGAGTTACAGCAGCAGACTCAGACGGTCAGCGTCAAAGCTGGAGAGAGCGTCGGCCTCACCTTTAACCTCTGACCCCTCACCTGTCCATAGCAGACACCTTAAAATCACCAATGCTAAAGCTGTTTGTGTCTTTTTTTATTGCTTGTTTTTACACTGACTTATGCTTTTAAGAGTTTACATTTTATATTGCTTTCAAAATGTTTAATTTGCTGCACATTGAGAATCCATATTTGTATTGCTATTTATTTATTTATTATGTAGTTTGTGTGTTCAAATTCTGCTCCAGAACATCATGTAATGCTCCTACAGCATTTTTACTTGCACTAATGCTGCATCAGTGTAATAATGCAAAGTATTTTTTAAATAAATATCTTGTTTGTTTTATCTTTTTATATACCTATATTATGAAGTTTTATCTGTACGCTGACGTGTAAACGATGGTCGCACTGTTGGCGGAGAACGGCCGCAGTCCCGCTGGTGGTCGAGGTTTGAAGTTTACCGTCCCAAACATCCCAGATTTCTTTTAGCACTAGGAAGTGACTGAAACGGAGAGCTGTGATTGGGCGAGGCACTGAACCTCACGGGTCCTCCTCCACACAGAACTCTCTGCAGATCAATACAGAAATATATCAACTTTCTACTTCCATGAGGGCTACAACTAACTATTCCTTTTTTATTATCCATCAATAATCAGTACTTTTACTTTTGGTACTTTAGGTGTGTTGTACGATGCTAATACTTCTGTGTTTTTACTTTTGAATGCAGGATTTTTATTTTTTTAACAGAGTATTTCTACACTGTAGTATTGCTACTTTTACTTCCTCCATCACTAGAACTTTAGTGTGGATGTTCATAGTGAGTTTTTGAGCTTTTTAATCAAGTCAAGTTTTGTCCAGAGGTGTGGAGCCATTCATCTGATAACTTAACAAAATGGATACTTGACTTTTACTTTTAACATAAATGACTTCAGCCTTCTGACTAGGAGTCATTTGATATTCTCCTCAAGCCCAAAGACTTAAAAGAGAAATGACAAATGATTGTAATTATGTCCCAGAAAAACAAATCAAAATACATACTTGGTGATTATTTTTGCTTTAAAATGTCTCTGCGAAAGTAATAAATCCCCCTTTTTAAAGAAGGGTTCATTATTTCTGTAAACTGTATTATGGTAGTAGTTTATCTGTTGAACCTGTTCTTGACTTGGGACCGACTTTGAATTTCGTAGGAAAGACCTGAAAGACATTTTGTACAAAAAAGAAAAACTAAAGTCTGGGTTTCCATTAGATTTACTGTAGAAACTCTTTTGTTTTTGGACCTTTTGTTCTAACCTTAGACCCAAATGTCAATTTTACTTCCACCCAAAACAAACACTTAAATTACCTTTTAGCCAGCCTGGAACAGATAAGTGAAGCCTTTCTGTGTGTCAGTATCTCTGACCTCCCCTCGTGTGAGAACGTGATGTTAGAGAGAGAGTCTCAGAGTGAAGACTTGTCATCAGCGTCTGGATCCGCAGACGTTTCACGGACCCCAGAGCAGCTCTCATGCTCTGAGCTGTGCACGACAAAAGGGACATTGCATGTCTGTTTGTCCAGAAACAGAGGAACCGGAGCAGCCTCCATACCTTACACTGCAAAAAAAAAATGTCAGGAAATCACACAATTTAGTAAAATTTTCAGTGGGTTTTTTTTTTGCATGTTTTGATAGTTGAGAGTATAAATAAAAAAAGACAGACAGGGATAAAAATACACTCTGATTGCAGTTTATTTTTTAGACTATCGCCAAAATAAATATTGAAATTTCTCTGAAAGGTACTTTTACTTTAACATTTTAAGTTAATTTTGCTGTTAGTACTTTTGTACTTTTACTTAAGTGAAATCTTTAATGTAGGACTTTTCTCTATTTTAACAGATTAACAGAAAAGTTATTTTTCTCTGCTCTGCAAGTTAACACACAGGTTTTGTACATTTGCAGTTTTTTTGTCGTTCATAGTCGGCTTCGGACGACAGCCTCGCCTCACTGTTGACGTTGGTTTCCATGGAGACGTGTTTTTGACCCGGAGTCGTTCTTCTTCACGGGGAGCAAACACTGCTGCCAGGTTGCGGTTGCCATGGTGACGTCAGAGGTCAAGCTGAGCAGGTTAATCAGTTTAATAGAAAACAAATTATGCAAAAACGCAGAAAAACTTTTACATCTTTTGGGATTTTATTTGATATTCAGTGCTGCACTTTTCTACAATCACTATCATTTTGTAAACATTAAAAGGCAGTGAGCTTAATGCAAATACAAGTTTTTGGACTAAAAAACATTTACAACATTATAAAATACAGTAGATAAACAGTTGTATGCAATATATTGTTCTAAATTTATCAGCTACACTCCACAAGAAATAAAAATCCTCCAACCTTTGTTCTCCAAGATTTCCAGCTATAAATGTAGAATACTACTGAATGTCTGGCAGAACGATACTTATTTATAAGATACAAGAGTTATAAATCACACTTCAATCAGAATATTAAAGTCTACAGCACTACATATTTCTATTAAACTTTTTTTTTCTAGCTGCACGACACGTTCTACTGTAGACGACAGCTAAAACATGATCATAGGCTACAAGAACGCTTTACGTTGCTACGTGAGGAACTGTTTGTGTAAACCACGGCCTTTCGAGTACAAATAAGTGGAGACGGAGTGGATTATCTGACTCAGACAAACAGGCAGAGAGAAAGTGAGAATTAATGAAGTTCCCAAATGAGGCATCTAGTTGTAGGAGTAAATAAACGTATTGCTTTAGGTGTGTTATTGTAGTTGTTGTTGTTGTTATCACAGGTCTCTGAAGTCAGAAGAACTGTTGTGCAAAAAGAAGAGAAGAAGAAGCAGTAAGGAGCCTGAAATGCACGACTGCCACAAAATGCACATTTGGACATACAATAGTATTTGCACCTTTTGCAATAATATAAAATGGTATTGCACTTGTGAATAATGTGTGGAACTAAGTATATGAAGTATAATTCAGGGTCTACCTAAAAGAAGATGTGCACCCTCAGCAAACACTAAAAGTTCTTAAAATATTACCTTTCATTAAATGGCTTTTTGGCAAACAGAAGTTGCTCCCTCACGGTCGTCCCAAACACCAACATCTGCTTTTCAGTGTCAATTACACACTGCAACAAAAGAAGAAGACCAACACATCAGCCATTGATATGAAGTCAGCAGAAAGTCTTTTATTTGAAGCTATTGTAATGATTTCCCCTATTTGAACTTAATGTATTTGCAAGATTCTTGCTGTTCGAGGTTGTATTCTCATGATTGTTTGCACTTATTGTAAGTCGCTTTGGACAAAAGCGTCAGCTAAATGTAATGTAATGTAAACTTCCCACATTTACATGCAGGTGACAGCATCACCTTTCATCTGGCAGCATCTGCAGATCAAATCTACTGATGTTTCCCTACTAATGGTAAGGATGCAATGCAATACAACTTTATTAATCCACAAGAGAAATTAGATTTTTTGGCACAAGTAAAAGTAGACGGGAAACCGACATACGCATGAACAGTTACAAGCAAAAGAGCTGGTTGGGACAATGTTTAGCTGATAGTGTAGTTGCATTTAAAAAATAATGTATACGTAAATAAAGAATAAAGATACAAATAAATAATAAGTAATGTAATAGTCCGCCAAATAGGCATTTCATTGTTTCATGTGGCAAACTGCAGATAGAGCCCATCTTTGTTTTTCAGGATTGAGGGACAAGCGACGGCTCTAAACTCTCTGTGCAGAGCTTCAGTTTCACGCTCTGTATTGAGACGATGTTCAAATGCATCGCTATCAAATAAAAATACATTCAAATTCAATTCAAGAACAGCAAAGAAGTTTTGTCTACGAAAGCTGTGTATCTTGATTAGTTACATCACTGTGCTCCTGCTGTCATTGGATGACTCATTGTAAATGACTTTTACCTTGAGTGACTTTAATGTCTTGTTGCCCAGCGACATCAGTGGTCTGTTACTGTCTGCAAAGAAATGTGATAAATGTCTTAAAATCACCGGCTACAGATACACACCAGTGTAATCTTTAATCGTACTCTCCCTCTTACCTACGACGACAAAGGAGCAGGTTATTCTGAGTTGCCCGATGGTCAGGCTGAGTTCTCTGATGTGTCCGTCGATACAAAGCTTCCTCTGAAACGGGAACTCTTCCGTCTCCATTTTGTTCTCTTCAACCAGATCCTTCAAACTTTTAAGAGAAACAAAAAATGACTCACTGAGTACTTAAAGTGACTTAATGTTCGAGTCAGATATGCAGATGCTGAACATCTCACCCTGATCTCTCCACAGTCAGAGAGGACAACAGGTTCAGTTTGCAGCCGGTGTCAATCAGCACATTCACCTCCTGTCCTAAACACTGTAAACAATCAAAAATAAAAATAAGAGCTCTGCTGCAACAGAAAAGAAAAACATAATTTGTGTAAAATATTCAACTCAGTTGTTTTTTTTGTATGTATTCAGATTGGTGATACTTGTACAGATATATAAACTACATTACTGATTATTCTTCTATTTTTTTGTTTTTATACTTTATTGCACATTACAAGTTATCATTTTTGCCACTTGATTCCTGCCACATTTCAACATTACATAAAATTAAATTAAAATAAATAAGAGAGTAAAAAAAAAAATCACAAAAAATATAATTTTTTTTTTAAATATCTCTAATTTATATTTACTAACTCGCCTTGCAGGGCACATAGATGAAATCTTCCTCCTCTTCTTCTTCATCCTCATGTGAGTTTAGATGAGTACAGCTCAGATGGACCCCTTTGCTGTTTGGTGTCACTCCACACATCCTGCCCCGGGACAACTTGGACTCCAGCAGACGCTTCTGTAGAATATGATGTGGCTGCTACAATTAAAAATAAATAAAAAACAAATACATTTAGAAAATGTTCTCAAGTTCTCAACTTAGGATCTGAAGCTTAAACTCAAATAAATAATCACAAATAATACATGTAGATAATTTAAAGATATGTTGAATGTTACTTATAACATGACTAAACGATAATCAATTAATTACTATTATTATAAATAGTAAGAAGTTTACAAAATTAAAAGAGAATAGAAGTAAAAATAGCTACACGAGCAATTTAAAGACAAAATTACAAGGCAAACGTGACAGCGTGTGATTAACAGCAGCAATTATATGTGAACAGGGTGTATATATAATGATATATAATACGATTAAGTAATGATCCTTGTTATGTATCCCCCTGAGTATTTGTCTTTATAAATATTTAAATACAATATTATATTTAATGTAATAAAACAGTATAATATAACATGATATATAGTATAACATATATGGGATATAAACTGCAAGGTGAAATGTAGGCCTAATAATATATTATAACACAATAAGTGGTTTGTCATAAGTGTCAGCAGTTTGACGAGAAAGTATAAAAATAGATATTTACATATAAATTCCCTTAAAAACCTATAAATACATCAAATACAGTGCATTAAAGTGCATGTAACTATAGCACAAGGGGAAGTGTATTAGGCCTATAGTGTACCACAGTATAATGTATAACATAATAAGTGGCCTGTGGAGGCTCACCCCCTGGGTGGATGTCCCGAGCTTCTTCAGTCCGTCCAGCGGCAGCAGGTCAGCGGAGTCTTTATGGAGGAACTGGATCGCCTGCTTCAGCCTCCTCTGCTGCCGGAGAGCCGCAGCATCCAGGAGCCCCGAGTCCCCCCGGCTCTCCACCCGCATCCCGGTGAACATGACGGCGGGGATCCGAGTCAAGCCGAGCCGGTGTGTGTGTGTGTGTGTGTGTGTTTCTGAACCTGTCTGATCTGAACTAACTATAAAAGATCATTATGATACACTGTATGTGTTTGAGTCTATTAGCAGGAATCCCCGATGATGATGAGTTAGTGAGGCAGTCAAGTCAGACAGGTAACAATACTACTTCTGGTCTACACCTTCAAAATAAAACTGAAAAATAAATAAAATGATTGACATTTTCCTCCAAAATATAATTAAAAAAAAGTAGTCTATTGTAATAAACTTCTGAAAAGCACTAAATCTAAAAGTCTATTAGCAGTAGAGACACAATGACTAGCTGCTTTTTTATTCTTCATTGCGATGCTCTTATATTTGTTCATTTGTTTTTTTTAAGTACTATATAAATAAAGTTATCATCATTATTATTATTGTTGTTGTTTTGATAGTTATTATTATTAGAATTGTTGTTATTATTATGCCTACTATTTGGATATTTTTACAAAACTTTTAACTTTTCCTCAAATTAAACCTTCAAGAGAATATAATATTTATAGCAACAAAAAAACCCCAAAAGGTTAAATAAAATGCTTTTATCACAAAAAGACAAAACAGGTCAACAGCGGTGGCTTGGGAGGTTATATATTTGCTTGTTTTAATCTGTTTAATTCTTAATGATGTTTACAATTGTTCCTCTGGTCTAATTTAGGAAGTATTTTATCATTCTTTAGCCAGAATAACTAAATTATAGCCCCCCAGACAGTTGCTTCTGTAGGGCAATTAAAAATTCCAGGAATAGCTACAGCCACACACAAATAAAGTATTAAAGAAAAAAGAAAAGTACTAAAATCAGCAGAGAGACCAGAACAAATACACTAGAACAATAGTAGCCAAATTAAAATGCATTGAATTAGGCCCACTTTATGAGAATCTTGAACTAAATAAAAAGCTTTTATTTTGAAGGTGTCATCCGGTCTGTTTTTGTGTCTCATTGGAGCTTCATCCTGGAGCAAATACGTCACTTTATTAAATCGTGACTCCGTGAGAAAAAAACATTGTCGTGAAAGGGAGAAACCTTCCTGTGTTTTATAACACTGTAAGTGGACTACTGTATGTACATTTGTAGAATTAAAATTAGACCTAGATCAATAAATTCTGAGAGGACAAACTGTATAAAATAAGTCAAAGTTGGGAATAACATACTATTTTCCTTCCTGAGAAATTGAATAATTTAATCTGAAATATGCCAAAAAGAAAATATTATTTTCAACAGATAAATTCTTCCTTTAATTGTATTTAATGTAACATTTCTTTATTATAGCTACACAACACAATTCAATAAATAGAATACAAAATAATATAGGCCTCCATGAAATATAATTAAAAAAAATTCTGCTAATGAGAAAAGACAGCATGTGTCAACGTTGCTCAATTTAATCAAATTTGTTAATTAAAGTCTAATTTGTTAATGTATTTGTTAATAATGTCCAAATGTTCATGCAGGGTGATGTGGGACTTACAGGAAGCTCTTTTAGCTTTTCAGAATCAGAATCAGAATCAGAAATCCTTTATTAGTCCCACAGCGGGGAAATGTACATGGTTACAGCAGAAAGGTAAAAAAGAATGCAATAAAAACACGTGAACACTAAAATGAAGTGGATGGTTAAGTAAGTAAGTAAAGTTCGAATGCAGTAGTATTTGGGCTAAAAACAACAATAGTAACAATAGATAGTAAGTAGGGAAATATTGCACAGAGATATTGCACATAGCAGTGTAATTGTACTTCCACAGTCTGAATTGGTGAGTGTGTGGTGGTCTAGCAGGGGCCGTGGAGATTGTACAGTCTGACTGCTGCATTATTACTTGGACTACACTAACATTTAGAGGCACATATTGTACATTTTGTTTTAGCAGCCTACAGTGTTACTTGCAGCTCCTTAAATTGATGTCAATGTCAGTGTTTTATGGGTATTCTGTGTTGAGATGGTGTGAATATTTTTAATGTCTATTATCTTTCTAATACATTTCTCTTGTTTTATTCTTCCACATAAAGGATCTGATCGTTCGCCCTTAAGTGTTGAATCTATTTATGAGCAGAAATCCTGTTTTGGACGACTTGTATGATCCTCTGGGTTTGTTTTTTAGACGTGAAGCTCTGTGTAGTCTGTACTGTTAGTGTCAGCTGGATCTTTCCTCTCTTCTTCACTGCATTGCCCACATTCCCCCTCTTTTTTTACCCACACGACCTTGTTTTCAACATGGATGCCGAAAAACCTCCCCACACATTGCTGTTTATGTTGCAGCAGAACACATCTAACCACCTCCTGTGGCACACTGCGGCTTGTAACCCACAGTCTCGGTTGATTGTCGTCTAATGTTGAAGCTTAAATATACATTTTTCTAACAACGACGCAGCGCGTTTTCAGTCAACAATACGAAAACCGACGCGGAATGGCGTCTTTCAGGGGCCCGGGAAGCTGAATAAAGGCAATACAGAACCTCGAATAGACCAATCAGAGAGAGAGCTATGATCTCTCCAACCAATCACCGCGTCTGGATTTTGAAGTAGGCGGGATCATCGCGCGGAGTGTTCTGCTGTCATACATGTTCCCGGCGTGTGGAGCGTTTCCTGCACTGGTGCATGGTGGTCGAACAGGAGGAATTGTTGGAAATTTTTCGGAGGTTAGTATATAAATTGGTTTTTACCCAGTGTGCATTATTCCCACAGCCATCTCCGAGAGGGAGAGGGAGAGACAGGCTGCGGCTGGGAATCATAAGACCGACGGGAAATACTGTTTTAACATGAATTAAAAATGACATCCAGCGAGTCAAAATGCTTATGTTATCATTAATTAGCTCGGTGTTGTTTCCTAGTTATATGTGAGCTCGGCTGGGAGCTTCGTGGAGACAGCTAGCTAGCACCTTCAGCTGCCACAGAGCCCGCTATGACTTCAGATATTAACTTCTAATAGCTGCACCGCCATTAACGTGACAATCTGCAAGAAACAGTTTGGTAGTAAACCGCTAAAAGAAAGTCGTGACAGCACCGGTTCGGTTGGCGTAGTTAGCAATGTTGTTAGCATGGAGGCTAATAACCACGCTACTCCTCCGTTATGACATCGTTTCAGCTGTGATAGATGCCGTCAGTGTTTAAACTTTTACAGTAAATTCGCTTCACTGCACTTGGTGGATAATGTTTTATTACAGGGTGACAAATGTGGCAAGTCATAGTTGTGCTAACATGGTAGCTAGCTAGCTCCCAGATGCTATATTCAAAATAACAAGCGCCAAACTATATAATGACTGCAGTGCAGAGTTTCATGTGGTTTTTAATCCTCTTTATCTTTATATGAGTATTTCAATGAAATGCTACTTTCTACTTCTACTGCAATACATCTCAGAGGCAAATGTTGTACTTTTCATTTATCTGACAGCTTTAGTTACTTTACAAATTAGCATTGCTGCTCAGGAAACATGAAGTTTGACTATAAGAGCAATTTTCTTTTTTTTTTTGATCATTTTTCATTAAAACATGGTTCCAGCTTCTCAAATGTGAAGATTTGCAGATTTTCCTTTTTTTTAAAAATATTTATTAGGTATTTAAAAAAATTATAATAATTATGAGGTTGGACCAAACAAACATTGTGAACGTGCCACTTAATTTGAATGGCATTTTTCAAAAAAGTTTTTACAGACCAAACAATCAATCGATTAATTAGAGAAAATAATCTGATTAATCCATAATAAAAATAATCATTAGTTGATGGTTAAAAATTAGCTCCATCTCAACCGGCTACAAAAGTAAAATCCTGCTTTTACAATAATGCATAAGTAACTAGAAGGATATTTAGAGAGCGCCATGGCCATATTTCTTGCAAGCAGCATTAAAAAGAAATAAATGCAGCTGACACGAGGCTGGATTACCAACTGCCCCGGGGTCCCCAAAACTCAAATTTGAGTCTGTATATTTATTTATTTTCACGGTCATTGCACATTGATCAAAATCACTGTTGAATGTTAATGGTGTCATTTTTGTACCTTAACCAGTTTTTAAATTAGCCATTAAAACAACATGAGGAGTAAGGCACGTATTATGTAATGTTAGACAATGCAGACAATTATGCTTTTTTTTTTAAAAATTATACTTTATTACTTGAACTTGAGGTTCTTGCTTGAGGTCTTACAATCTAGTTAAATCCTTAATTATTTCAGATTTGGGTTTATAATGTTGCATATTACTAAATTAATGTGTTTGAGGCATTACAGACGTATTCAACTGGTTATCACATCTCCATCCTCAGTGCTTGTGTCAGTGTGTGTCTGTGTGTTTACTGAGCGGTGGACCCGTGTATAAGTTTCAAAGGTGTCTCCTGTGTGTGTCTCCACTCCAGCAGCTAAAGCATGCTCTTGGCCCAGATAAACCGGGACTCCCAGGGAATGGCAGAGTTTCATGATGCAGACGGGCAGCCGGTCACACTCTGTCTGACGGAGGCCGTGACTGTGGCAGGTGAGCTCCCGAACTTGAATTTGTCATTCGTACAACATAAGTCTTGAATACAGCTTGAAGTGGACAACCGGACACATATTTTGTTATTTTATTTCACAATTTCCTCATTGTATGTGATGTTTTTGCTGTACTGCTGCTGAGTAAATAAGATTAGCTTTTTTGATCCCATTCAGAAAAATATATATGTCACACAACAAAAAGAAGTAAAAGAACAGATGCATACTACAAATCTACTATAGCATCTACTATAAACAATATGAGGCATGAAAAATAAATGCAAAAAGAATTGAGTTACTTTTATTTTTGCACTTTGTAATCGCTGATTCTGATTGGTGCTTTAAAAATAAATATTGTTATTATCTAAAATCATGCATACATTGTATATAAATACTTACTATGAAAGTGTATTGAGATACAAATGACCACACATAAAGTGAGGAGATAAGGATGTTGCCATAAATAATAATTAAGTATGAATATTTCACTTTCTGCACACACACAGTACTAAAGAAAGATAACAGGAGGGCATTGTGATTGGCTCATAGAGGACATGTTTTTCATCAGATGTCCTCTTCTAGACTTTTCAAGTATAACAACTTGGGAATTGATAGAACAAAATTAGTTTGATAGAGAGAAAAAAGACATCTCACTTTAGTTGCCAAATGAAAGGAGTATAATCTAATGAGTGAGTTGTATTTGCCAGGATCAGATCTTTGTCATCTCTTGGGAAAAGCTATGAGATGCTGAAGAAGAAAAACACAAGTGTAGTGTTTTATTTTTTTAAGGAATATAAGCTCAGTTCAAAGTTGCCATGTGCAGCCATAACATGATGATCTTCTTACTTCATGTACTTTCATTGTCAAATAATTTCCCCAGATGGAGATCAGATAGAGAGCATGGACACGGTGAGTCTGCAGGCTGTTACTCTCGCAGATGGATCCACTGCATACATCCAGCACGACTCCAAAGCTTCCTTTTCAGATGGGCAGATCATGGACGGTCAGGTGATCCAGCTGGAGGACGGCTCTGCTGCCTACGTTCAGCATGTGTCGATGCCTAAAGGAGGTAAAACACAGATCTAAAAACAATCGTTTATTTGTATTTCGACATAATTCTGTCTTGTAGGACAGATATACAGAAACTCAAGCTAAGCTGAGGTTACTGTTGGAGAGGCCAAGAGTCAACTGTGCCTGATGTTTTTAATTTTCTGCTGTAGGAGGGGACAGTTTACAGCTTGAAGACGGACAAGCAGTTCAGCTAGAGGATGGAACAACAGCCTACATTCACACACCTAAAGGTAAGACATCCTTTATACCGACACTGCTTGATTTTCCTTTCATCTCCTTCTTAAAGTATCTTTCACAATATCAAAGTGTCTCATTTCAGTCATTTCTTTTGATTACATATCATTGTAAAGGATTAAATCAGCAATAATAATTAAAAAAAAATCAACATTCAAACACCAACATTATGTTTCATCAGTCAGTATTCAGTTTACTCACAAGTCATTTGTAATAATAGTTTTTACTCTTATTTTCCTCAGTTTAACAATAAACTCTAAACACGTTACAAACTTAAAATGAGAAGGAGAACAAATACAGAAATAAAGAAATATTTTGTAAAAAAAAAAAAAAAAAATAGATGAGAGTTGTAATTTAATGTTTTGCTTTATTTACTTTGATTCAGTCTGCCTCTGTTTCGTCTTTTACAACATCTAGAGAAGTAGTTTATTAGTAACTTGTTAATTGAATCCAAGGTTAGTTACCCAGCCAGCTTGGGTTTGGGCTTCAAACACAACATACATCCTCTTATGGCTGCATTCAGCTCAGATCTGTTTCTTTGACAGTAGAAACTGAAAAGTTGAAGTTTCTTCATAAAAATTCTCAAACAAATTGACCAATTAGACCCAAAAAAGTGTGCTACATTAATAATTCTAGCTATATCTAAGTGATTTTATTCAAAGAAACAGTGAGTTTTACTAGTCATCCTCCCTGCGTAAACGACCATCTCAGTTTTCCCACTGGACCTGAGCCCAGTTTCTCTCTCTCCATGAACATCCCTCTCCTTGTTTCTGTGCAGATGCATATGACCAGAGCGGCCTGCAGGAGGTGCAGCTGGAGGACGGCAGCACCGCCTACATCCAGCACACAATGCACATGCCGCAGTCCAACACCATCCTGGCCATCCAGGCTGACGGCACCATCGCAGACCTGCAGGGTGAGGCCACGGCCATTGACCCTGAGACCATCAGCGTGCTGGAACAGTACACCACCAAGGTAAACCGCATTGGACTGGTGTGCCACTAGTCTGGCAAACCTGTCATGTTGTCACGATCTTTTAGTACCATTTTTACTTCAAAATAATCATTGATAATATAGGACCTTTTTATACAAAAACATGTTTTTTTTGAGTTTCAGAAATATAATTTTTTCTCTTTGAACATCACAAAACATTTTCAATGCAAATAAAATGCATTTTGCATATTCACCATTTAAGAGTTAACAGCAAGTTTCATCATTTTAAAATGGCCATACATCAAGTACTTTACAATGTAACTATAATCTAATTTTATTTTTTATTTATTTATGTAATCTGGGTTCATGATAGTTACTTATTTTTTCTTAATCTGATTACGTAATATCAATTACATGTTATCCTTTTATACCCAACGGCTGTGTATATATGCGTATATATACTGTATGTATGTACAGTATATATACATATATATATATATATATATATATATGTGTATATATACTGTATGTATGTACAGTGTGTGTGTGTGTATATATATATATATATATATATATATTCACTTTTTCTTCCTGCACTGACATAGTTTAAAATAAAAAAATCTTTTATCTGTTTATTTCTATTGTTTGTCTTTTTATTTTTTATGAAAGCGTGTGTTATCCGTATAGAGGATGTGTTGGGAAGCATGTGCTAATATAGACTCTTTTGACATTTTCATATTGTGTCATTACGTTTTGAAATATTCTTTTCTGTGGTTTATCATTTTTGCAGATGTTGATAACGCATCTGTGTCTTTTTTCCGTACATCTCGCTTGGTTGTGAATGTTCATAACTCTGACAGCATATACTGTAATAGGAAGTGGGCTTTCTCCTTCCTGTCAGGTGGAGAATATAGAAAACCCCTTGGGGTCCTACGGCAGAGTGGAAGCAGACAATGGCGTCCACATGCGGGTAAGAGTATCTTATCTCGAGTATTTTGTTTTCAGAACTTTTTTTATCATTCGTCCAGTAACAGCGGAGTCTAATTCATGTTTTGTTTTTTGTTTTCAGATTGTCATACAGGGTCAAGACAACAGGTCAGGAAGGACGTCAAACGTAGGAGAGAAGTCTTTCCGCTGTGAATACGAAGGCTGTGGAAAGCTCTACACCACCGCCCACCACCTCAAGGTAAGAATGGGGGTTTTGTGGTTGTGTGTGCACGTACATGTGGCAATGAAAAGCCTTGGCTAAATGTAATATAATGAAAAAGGAAAGTTTTGCTTGTGCCCACCCAAGTGTGAGACTGTTAAAAGACGGTGTTTCCCTTACAGCATCTTCCGCTGATGTTGTTAGTTTGCTTTTTCAGCCTCTCTGCTGCACAGTTTTGTTTGTGTGTCCTGCAGGTACATGAACGCTCCCACACTGGAGACAAACCGTACATCTGTGACTATCCTGGCTGTGGGAAGAAGTTTGCAACAGGTAGCTGTGGAGACATAATCATTTCTTACTGAACCTACTCATTACATTTTGAGCCATTTAATACATATTTATTTTTTAAATATCTACAATTATTTGGCCAAATTGCATAATTCAGTGTAGAACTAGATCCAGCCTTCATCAGAACATTTTGGCAGATATCTTTTTAATTCTTAATTACATCTGCCATGGAGGTTATGTTTTCGGTTCGGTTAGTCAGCAGGATATCAGGAAAACTACTGGCCTTTTCATGAAACTCGGTGTATGGGTCATGAGAACAGAACAACATTTTGGAGCATATCCGAATCACGGGGCGGATAGACTAATTATTTTTTCACTTTCATTAACATTGCAAAATAGGGCATTTTGCCTTGATGACTGTCTGCTCTCTCCGAGTGCTCTTCTAACTGATTATACCTTGACAGAAATGCTGTAATTACCATAGTTATGTGACAAATTAACAATTTGAGATCAAAATAAAATACGCCTGAGGTGCTCTTATGCTGCTACAACAAAATATCATAAAGAAATGCTGTATTAACCCGGAGTAAAGGCTTAATGAATGTGAATGACTCTCAATTTCTGTTTTTATGGCGATTTTAAGGGTATGGACTGAAGAGTCACTCGCGCACACACACGGGGGAGAAGCCATATAGATGTCAAGAGCTGAACTGCTGCAAGTCCTTCAAAACCTCCGGAGACCTTCAGAAACACACAAGGACTCATACAGGTACACAACAATACCAAGGACCAATATAATGTTATTACATCTTTATGCTTGGAAAGGCGTGTAAATGACTTGTATACGACTCCGGTCGGGCACAGAGTTAACTGCTGTTTGCTACTGCTGGGAGCTGAAATGATAACTGCTTACTTGGCCTCAAAGCGACTGTGAGTGAGTGTTTGCAGCTGAAATGTTATTTTGGTTTAAACTACCAGGCCAGAGTCATGCATCACTGGTTTTTCAAAGAACACAAATTGAATTTTCCCCCAAAGCCACCAAAGTGCTGGAGGAGTTTTCATGCACACAATCATCATGAGAAGCATGACTCCGAGGCTCTGCGGTTTATTATTCAACAACTGGATTTTTTGCAATTTGAATCTCACTGGGATAGGGATGGATCATTTTCCTCAAAACATTTTAAAATCAAGTTCAAATGCATACATTTCTATTAGTTTTACACTTTATTCAAACGCCAAAACATATCAACAGACCCATTCAACACTTTTTTAAACATTATGTGACCGTGTCCGTACAAAGTCTTGAAAGTTTGGAAAATGCTAAATTCTAATCGCTCTGTTTTCAAGCTTAGGAACATGCTTGAGCTGAATATACTTCTTGCTTGCTCTATGCTTGATTTTCCAACACAATCTGGTGTTTCAGCGACACAATCACTCATGCAAACCAAAAATCTTTGTAATATTTTAAATGAAGCAATCCAAAGAATTGTTGTCTCACATCAGAGCGGAACTGAGCTTGCTAAGCAATAAACAATCATGATCAAAACATAAAATCAAAGTTAACATGAAGAGCTAGTATCAATTTAGATTTGATGATAAAGAACATTTTATCTGCACAAACCCTATATGGAGACTTAAAGCCGGAATGATGGGCATCATTTCTTGTCTGCAGGAGAGAAGCCTTTCAAATGCCCGGTCGACGGCTGCGGCAGGTCCTTCACCACCTCCAACATCCGCAAAGTTCACATTCGAACGCACACCGGGGAGCGGCCGTACTACTGCTCTGAGCCAAGCTGTGGACGCTCATTCGCCAGTGCAACCAACTATAAGAACCATATGAGGATACACACTGGTGAGTTGTGATGAAAAACTATGGATTATACATTAAGATTCCAGTATTATTAAGTGTTTGGCTTGTGTACGATTTGTTTACAAAACATAATTCTTCACAAGTACTTTAGCATTGCAATAAGGAATGACATTTTTAAACGTTCTAATTTAGAAAATGTTAATAAAACCTACTTCTCTACTTCTCCAGGAGAGAAACCTTATGTCTGCACAGTACCTGGCTGTGAAAAGCGCTTCACAGAATACTCCAGCCTTTACAAACACCATGTGGTTCATACACCCTGCAAACCTTACAACTGCAACCATTGTGGGAAAACCTACAAGCAGATCTCAACACTCGCCATGCACAAACGTACAGCGCACAACGACACAGAGCCTATCGAGGAGGAGCAGGAGGCTTACTTTGAACCCCCGACAGGTCAGTGTGAATATAATAATAAAGCAGTTTTGAGATTTATAAGTTTAGATCAAGCAGCAATATAGAGCTGAGATTGACGGAAAAAGAAATACATTTAATCATTAATCTTTAATAATCATTTCAGGAAATTTTCAAGCAAAAGTGCAAAATGATCTGGTTGCTTTTCTTTGTTATATATAAAAAATATAAGTAGAATTATTATATATGATTATTATAAATTGATCAAATAAAACAAGTAATCTGAATACATTGTCTTGCGCTGTAGGAAAATTATAACAGGCATTTTTCTCCATTTTCTGTCATTTTATAAAACAAACTATTAATCAAGGTCATAATTTGCAGATTAATTGATTACTAAGGATGATCAAATATGTTAAGCTTTAGTTTGTCATATATGAAAATAAACTGAATATTTAGTGGTTTATGGACGGATGGTCGGGTAAAACTTTACAATGGAATTGCCAACTTGGACTTTTTGAAAATTTTTCACTTTTTACATGGAACATTATCTAAAAATAGTGACAAACTAAATCTTTCCATTTCTATTCAGATGCCATTGATGACCCGAATGTCAGCTACACAACCACGGTGGTTGGGGCGGACGACTCCGGCTCGGAGCAGGTTCCCGTCGACAGCTCCGACATTATGGGTCAGCAACACGTTGCCTTGGTTACGCAGGAGGACGGAACACAACAGCAGGTAACAGAAAACATCACAAATAATAAATACAGTAAAGTTACGAGGACTTAAAGCGGCTTCATTCCAACTCGCTGTTAAATCTATCTATGGTGAATAAAGCGATAAGGTGGGAAAATCATCTGTTTTAAAAGTGTGGGGGCATATATCCATATTTATGTAAATTTTTATTCTACGCAGCTGCTATGTCAGGAATAAAATAAAATAAAAAGAACTATTCAAAGATTTGCAAAATAAATTATATATCATGGCCTCTTGTGCGTCCACATAGAAAGGTAAACATAAATGCAAATGAAATAAAAAAAACTTAAAAGAAACAGAAAATTCACAATTAAATCAGTTGGTAATCTAAAATAAGTAATAACATGGATGTCTTTACCTTTTTTTTCTGGGCTTAAATGCTGGATGCCGTGATGCAGATTTCCAGAGCTACGACTTTATTTTAGTTCAGTGAAGTTACAACAATAATCATAAACTTTATTTGTGGTAAAATGTTGTGATATTGGATTTTCTCAATAACACTAAGCCCTGAAGTGTAATTTCACCACAAGCCCCTCGAGCCCTCAGGGCTGCAACCCTTCGGTCATTGTTCTATTAGATGTTGTACAGTTTAGACGCAGTGGAGACTCGTGTCCATTGTGTATTTTGGTGCTCAAGAAGGAATCAAGGCGGCACGACTATGAGGATAAAACTAAAGACTTGTTCAAGAGGAAATGTAAAAACAGACCAGAATGATTTACTGTTACTGTGAATCTGTTTTGTGTGTCTCAGGTCAGTATCTCTGAAGCAGACCTACAAGCTATGGGTGGCACCATCACCATGGTAACCCAAGAAGGCACAACCATCACCATCCCGGCCCACGAACTGGCAACGCAAGGTGCTCACGCGGTTACCATGGTAACAACAGACGGCTCAGATGAACAGGTAAACAATTGACCGAGTTTTGTGTACGCTGTACAACAATTGTATATGTCATTTTATTGTATTTTTTTTTGTACTTAATTAACTAAGCTGAGCTTCATAAGACCAGGCACGTTTACTTAAAATGTTACCAGTAAACAAACGTCCACACCTCATGAGACTTTTTTTTCCATTTGTTTTTGTCTTTATGTTGGATATTAAGCCCTTCATGTTACACAGCATTTTCTCTGCTGCACCGCCAGATTGATTTTTCTTTTTTTCGGGTCATGCATTCAAAAATATATGAAAGAAATCGTTCAAATAGAATACCAGATTGATACCAGGCACTGATTGATTTGTGACCCAACACCAAAGCCGGTGATTGATTTGTGTCTTGTGTCTCCCTCAGGTGGCCATCATGACACCGGACATGGCCGCATTCCAAACTGTGGAGGAGGCGGGCTACAGCCAAGAGCAGGATGACATTCATCCTGTCACATTACTGGCCACCTCCAACGGCACTCACATCGCTGTGCAGGTTGGTAGACCAACACCATAGGAGTGAATAGACTGGTGGGGTGAGTTTCAATCTGTGACTTTGTTCAGTTCACCTTTATAGAAGAAGAAGAAGAAGAAGAAGACTGGACACATCTGCTACGCCATGTTGTTTAAATGCAGAAAATCGGTCAAATGGGTTATTTGGGAACAACAAGACATCATTAATAGGCTTGGTATTGATCCCACAGTCGGCTGTATTTCTGCATTGTTTGTTTATATGATGTTTATTTGTATAGGGACAAGTATGAAGTATAAACTAATGCCACACACCACAGCATGTATAGGCTAAGCTCATTTCTAATGCCTCTGGGCCTATGAGCCTTTTAAAATACATAAAACTCAACAACAAATGTACAAGAGACTGTACAAAACACAAACTCAACAATAGGTAGGTATATTTAAAAAAACAAAACAACTCAGAACTCAACAAAATGCAAACAAAGACACACTAATACAATAAAATACTATACCATATATGGTATAATACCATAAAGATGGAAGCACCAGATTGTTTATGAATATGACTGACCCTTTTTAAAAAACGGTTTTAGTTTATAAAACAGAAAAAGCTGTTTGTCTAAATGAGGATTTACTTAAGGGCATCTTACAATTTGCGTTATATGCTCCACGTGTGACTGAGCCCGAAGCTCTGAGTGGAACAAAAAGGTCACTGAGCAGCTGGGGAGCCTGGTTATGTAGGCGTTCATAGATGCCTTTAAGATAAGCACATTGCATAAAAAATTATCAAAACATGACATATTTGATTTCTTTAGAACATGTCAAAAATGTGATCTTATCAGCTTCTTGCCCAAAATTTTAATTTCTCAACTGTAAATCATCTTAAGAGACTTGGTTGTTACTGTGACCAGGAGGTTGCAAAATAACTTAAATGTGAAAAGATCATAAAGTGCATGAAACTATTTGCAGCAGGAAATGCTCGGCAGTCTTTAATAAGTGTAAGCATTGCTTTTGTTTTTGCTGAGAACTCTGCTGTAGATATGATACTGACCAGGAGTTTCAGTTAGGAAGTTAGACCCCCCCCCCCCTTAAAGATAAACCCCTCCCCAGATCCCACCCTGTAAAGCTATTTGATTAAAAGCCTAATAAAGATCAATGGGAGGTGGGGTTCAGCTCAGGGGGGGTGTTGCCTCCTCCTGCTGGTGCATTTGATTAGGGATCAAACTAAACCAAAACCTAACAACATGCTAGAGGTGTGAGTTTACATGTAATCCAAATTCATGAAGACCTCTTTACACTCTTTGTGTAAAGAAAAAAAGAAATTAGAATAATTATTTTATTTTAATTGTTTTTAAAGAAAGACAATGCGGCAATAACAATTTAGAGTTGACGTTTTGTTTCTCAATAGAAAAGCTTATCAACAAAAGAAGGAAATGATTGGGATTTCCATACTTTAGAGTCTGTTTTTCATTGGTGGTGAGACAGTTGATTATGTAATGACAAACACCACATTAAATAAAGATATAAATCTTCTATTCAAATATAAATGTGTTTAACTACAGGGTTCGTACAAAGTCTTTGGAAAATACTTCATTTCAACCGTTATGTTTTCAAATTTAGGAATATGCTTTAATTTTAATTTCTTCTTTTTAAAAAAAGTGCTTTATTTTCAACATAATCGGGTGTAAAAAAGGAAAGTTGTTTTCTTGTGTTCATAGCTAGATAAGTCCTCTGTTGATCCCTAACTCTGGAAATAATCATGATCAAAACGTACAATCAAAGTTGACATTAATAGCTGGTAAAATAAACAAAGTGTCAATATACATTAATTGCTTTGGGTATAAATTAATACTGTAAACTTTTTTTTAATTTTTCGCAGTTCCTTTTATAGTAACATTAGATGTGATTAGAAAGGATTTGAGAGTCTGGACATTTTTTTGATTTAGGTACCTTGAAAGTACTCTTAAAATGTTTGTACAAAACCTGTAACTACATATTACACTATTTAATTTGAATACTATATTAACTATTCAGGCCTAAAACACCAGAGGGGCTGCGATCACGTCACATGTTGCCGGTCTCACGACCTTTTATTTATACTGAAAAACTTTGTTTTCATTGCCCTTTAAGTCATATCAATTACAAAGGAAGTGCTCTGTTTCAATCTTTTGCTACGTGACAGTCGTCAATGAAATTCAGAAGCCAGTCAGTCACAATCAGAGGTGCTATTGTCTTTTAAAGGGGTATCAGAGTAAATCAGCCGTAGTGATCCATTTAACAGTGGTTTTCAGCTTGTCAATTAATGTTGGTATAATGTGCATTGTTTTCCTTCTCTTTGTAGCTTAGTGATCAGCCTTCGCTGGAGGAAGCCATCAGAATAGCATCAAGAATACAGCAAGGAGAGTCGCCGGGCCTGGATGATTGATGGACTCATTGTGGACTACGATTTAGGATCAAAACCATCTTAATTGGACTATTTCAACAAGAGAAATCACGAGTCTTCCTCCATGTTTTTGTTTTTTTCCCACAAAAGAACTTAGCTTTTATGTGTACATAGGATTTTGATAACTGGAGTTCTGCTATGCTATTTTGTCTCTCAACCAAGAAGACGGGAGAGGGGAAAATGCTTTCTAATGTTTATGGTGCACAGTGCACAGTGCAGTGTACAGCTAATGCTATTTCTAATTAAAAGAAAGTGTGTGATTAGTTGACTGTACTTGATTTTAAAACACCTGAATCTATGTTGAACATACAAAACATACCTCCAGCACATACAGAAAATAAATATTATATTTATGCTTCATTTATAGATTCACTTCAGGGTTACATAACAGAAAATGTAATTTATGAATTGATTAATAGTATTAATGTGTGCAAAATGTGACAAAAACGAAATAATTATATTAAAAATACAAGTAATTATACACTATATCAAATGACAACAAAAAAAACAGTTAATCTTGTACAAGAATATTGAAGATTCAAAGGCTTTGTTGTCATATGCACAACAGCCACAGCTGTCTTAAGTCCCAGGTTCATCTAACAGCACAACATACAAATAGTGCAAGAAGTAATAAAATAGTGACGGAACATAATGGTGAACATTGTGAAAACAATACCTTTAGTATGACCTTAACGATGTACCTGTGCCTTATCGAAAACACCTGATAAGAGACAATATACAAAGAACATATTCACACTGGTGTGTACTGTATGTATACAATTTCAAAAAAAAAAAAAACCTGCTGATTTGTGATTTTCCAACCAAGAATTAGAAAGTGTATTTATAACTTTTTGCTTCATAGCTCCTGGCAAATATTGCACTTTTACTCTACTACGGTCATTTGACAGTTTTAGTTACTAGTTTGTTTGCAGACTTTACATGAAAGATATGTTCTTATTAAATAAGATGCAGTGTTACAAAGTAGACTGTATTTACTCAAGTACTGAATTTAAGTACAATTTTGTACTTTGAGTAATTCTAATTAATGTTACATTATACTTCTCTGCTACTGTACATTTCAGAGGGAAGTATTGTACTTTTTACTCCAATATATACTTTACAGATTCAAATGACAAAATATTATCAACATTAAGAAGCCTATATAAAGCAATTAAAATTAGCCCCACATTAAAAGCATATCTTAATCTATCAAATTATAGATTATAATACAATAATACAAAACATTATTCTTAAATGGGACACCCTGCATAAGTATTTTTACTTTTGTATATTTTGATGCTGAGAGTTTTATACATTTACTTTAGTAAAAGTTTCTAATGCAGGAATAAGTATTTATATCATGGTTTTATATCTATGATTGCAAGATATTACTACCACCGCAAACCGGTTTTATTACTTGTTGGTTTAGATGTATTGTAACCTGCATAAAGGGTGGTTGCAAAAGTTGTTTATACAGATCGAATCTAATCTGTTTAAATATCGCGGCTCCACTGATCTTTCCGTCTAAATAAAAGACTCATTGTCTGGAAGTTAATGTAATTGGTGACTCCGTCAGGGACTTGAAAGGCACGCGGCGTTCGCGCCAGATAGTTGCTGTGCCACCGATGACGTAACGCTTCCCAAAACTCTTCCTGAACGCCCATCTTTCAAAAATCCGAGAAGCGCTCTGATTGGCTGCCGGGGAGCATGTGACCAACGGTCGCGGGAAGTCCTTTGCCACGCGCGTGATAGGAAGAGCCGCCTAGTTCTTGACTCATTCAAACTTTTTTTGTAAACATTGGTTTGGTTTTATCGCGGAAAGACGTGTTTCTGTGTTTGCGAGACATCAATAAGGTAGTGACGGATACTGATACTCGACTGGACCGGGAAGTTTCTGTGTTTGGTTTTAGTTTAACAGCTTCTTCGGGACGGTGTTCTCACGGTGAAAAACTAGCTAGCTACTCCGGGGCCATTTCTCAACGTTGGAGGGGCGTGTTGGAGTTAGCAAACAAGGTAACTTTTCCTGGGATGCTAATAGACCTTTAAGCGTCTCACGGTACATTCTGGACACTTTCTGAATCGATACCTTTATTTTAAGGTAGTTAGAAGTTGGATAGCTTTTTTGCCACTTAAAACAGTAGCGGGGGTCCAACCGCGTGATTTTCCCGTCGACGACGCCGGGGTTTAAATCCTGAAAATGTCGAGCTACAGCCGCCATCGGCACGGATCTCCGTCTCCTAAAACTTTGCCAATTCGGCAAAAATTACAGTTTACATCCAGCGACGGGGAGGACGAGCCCATTGAGGACGTTAACAACAGCACCGGAGGAGAGTCTGGCTTCACGGAGATGGACTCCCCGATGCCAGTGCGACGGGACACCGTCGACAAACGTCTGGAGGGCAGCAGCAGCCCCACGAACCAGTCCTGCGGGGACGACGACGTGGAGCTGTGGGACGAGGAGAGCTTCGGTTCCCCGTCTCACCTGCGGTCACCGAGCAGCGTTATCTTCGCCAACTGCTCACCGTCGCCGAGGAAAGCGTCCCGGCTGTACGGAGGAGGGTCACCGGACCGGTCCTACGTCCAGGACGACGGGGAGGCATCCAGCTCCCCGATCCCAGACTGCCCCGACACACCTCCGCACAAAACCTTCAGAAAACTTAGACTTTTTGACACACCGCACACACCAAAGGTTCGTATTTTTACATCTGCTTGAATAGTTTGCTTTTTAGATAGAGAAATACAGTAAGTAACCTTTGTAATTTACCACAGTTGTATGGTGCTGGGAAAGTTTGAAACGTGCTAAAATGTGTCCTGAGAAGCTGTGCTGAAGCCCTCTTGTTGAAAAAACACCAATGTTTATGTGAGATTATTGTCAGAATGTGCTTTTTTTTGGTTTGCACCCTTGAAAACTTTGTAGGTATGTAATCTTGCAGAAACACGTCCACACACAATTTTAGAGTGAAAATTCTTCTTTGCACATTTATTTGGCTGCAAGCTCTGGATCTTAATCTCTGTGTTAACTTGAAAAGACAATCGACGAACAACTAGCAACATCATCTTTTACAAACAAATCAGGTCACTTTTATTTTTTGAATTCCTGAGAATACTTTAGCTATGTCGGTTAACTAGTTAATGTACAACTCTACTCTTGCATAATGCTCCCTCTGTAGTCAGCCAACCAGATGATTTGGTGACCTGGAGTTTTATGTTGGGGCATGTTTTTTTTAAATCTGTGATTACACAACATTTTACCCCCACTTTTTTTTTAAAGCACCACATTTGAAACTAAGATATTCCACAATACAATTCCAAACTACCAAGCCTATATTGTTTATTACCAGGTTTATTTGATATAAAATTCGTTATCAAGTAGCATTATTACCCTTTTCAATACATACAAATGTAATGGCACACAAAACAAGTTGCTACAGTAGATCAATGAAAAATAAGTAACAACAAAACAAAAATAAACCTCACAAAATTTGCACAGTAAAAAAAAAAAAACAGTAAACAGTGGAAATAAGTGAGGGAAAACGTAACATAAGGGCATCATTTATCAATACGTGGGTAGCACATTTCCATAATTCTTCCCCTTTTTGAGGTTCCTTCCTTTTATGTACATCAGAAACTTAGACCAAACTTTCCCTTTGTAATTATCTGCTTTCTCTTTTAATTAACAAAGCTCTAAATCTCTCTTTTTTTTCCTTCTTCTTCAGAGTTTGTTATCCAAAGCCAGGGGCTCGGGATCCTCCAGCAGGAGAGTTGCCCTGTTCAAGAATGTGGAGCCTTCAGGAAAGTCGATCACAGACAGCAGCCGGAGACAGCAGACCCCTCTGGTCAACTTTAACCCCTTCACCCCCGACTCCCTCCTTATCCAGTCCGCCACACAGCAGAGAAACAGGAAGAGGGCACACTGGAACGAGTAAGTTCCTTTTGTCTTTTAGAGAGGGATCAATCCCAATGTGCAGGGTTCTTGGAACATGGAAATCTTTTAAAGCACTTTCACAGTTTAAAAAGTGCTTGGATTTTGAACAAAGCGCGTGAAACTGCTTGCAATTTTATAAGATGCCAAGTCTACTTACAAACAGATGACACATTTTGAAACGTGAAACTTTTGAATTAATCATCATTTTGGTTGTTATAGCACAATAACATCTGATTTTAATGTAATTAATGGTATACCGTATGTAATTTACCATGGCTGTGGGGAGCTGGAAAAGCTTGAAAAAGCACCCTGAAGTGCTTAAAAGACCTGCTGAGTGTAGTACTTTTCCAAAATGGCTGGGGGGAGTTGACGAGCTGCAGTCAATAATATTTTGGTTGCAGATTTCCTGGTCAGTTGTGTAATAACTTTCCATCTCGGTCATCCCAGAAAAACCGGGTTACCACTCACTTCGCTAAACAAGTTTAGCTGTTATCTTGACCATGCATCAAACCCATTGTTACAACACCATATGTTAAAGCCGTTGACTAAGGCCAGGGGGGTTTGGCTGGGAGTCAAGACCTCATGGTTACTGGTGAACTCTGCCATGTGCTTGTGAAGCCCCCCAGTGCTGCCCCCTGCTGTACAGAATGTTAACCAACACCCTCCATTGTCCCTTTTTTTCAGTTCTTGTGGAGAAGACATGGAGGCGAGTGACGGTGAGGGAGAGGAGGAAGTAGTGCCACCATCAAAGGTAATTTATTGTTCATCTGATTTCCATTGATTACATATAGTGATACACACATTTACAGCTGGGGATATAGTTAATTTATTTCTCTTCATTAGACGAGTGTTACATTTGGCAGGAAACTTTTTTTTGACCTACATGTAATAACATTTGCGTTATTGATTAACCAGTTGGTGTTCGTTTCCAGTTAGTCATTAATTATGAAGCCTATAAAGTGTTGGATGATGATAATAAAAAAAAAAAAAAGATTCCCAGAGCTCATGATGACAAATATTGTTCTTTTTTTATCCAACCAGCAATTGACTTTAATCAGTCAGTAGAGATATTAATAATAATAATACATAATAAAATATAACAGTAAAGAGAACATTCTAACATAACATACAAAAAAAACGTTTTGCAACATAATACAACAGCAGTAATAAAATAAATATACAGATAAAAGAAAACATTCATAATAAACACATAAGGAAGCACCAGGAAAAGCTAATAACATTTAAATTAATTACATTACAAATTAATGGTTGTAAGTACAGAATCACTACTCCATATTACCTTATTTTTTATTTATTTAAATTGTTTAAAACCAATCCGCAGAGGAAACCTTCTTTTTAAATAAGTGTCTGTTGTGCAGCAACTGAAATGTTTGTATTAAATGAGTTTTTCTGCTCTCAGAGGATCACCATGATGGAGAGCAACATGATGTCCAGGTACACCTCCGAGTTCCTCGAGCTGGAGAAGATCGGCTGTGGAGAGTTTGGTGCTGTGTTCAAGTGTGTGAAACGACTGGATGGTTGCATCTACGCCATCAAGAGATCAAAGAAACCGCTGGCAGGATCCGTAGACGAGTAAGTTGACTTTATATCTGAAAAACTCTTATGTAAGATTGTCTTATTTATTATCGGCGTCCAAAGTGTGTAAACCTTAAAATAGTCACATTTAATGCTGTAAAACTACCAGGATTTGAACTTTGTGGTACCAGTCATTTTGTAATAAAGGTCACACTTTTCAAAGTGGTGGACATGCAGATTTTAAATGATAAACTTTGTTTGTATCGCACCTTTTTAACAGTCAGCAATGCAGCACAAAGTGCTTTACAACAAGGGAAATGAGCATAGAATTAACATAAAGAATGTCATAATTAATGGTATAAGATGGTAAATAAAACCCATTGAATATAATAATAAAGTTAAATGAAACCATCCCCTTAATAATCAATATTATGCAGTGCACAGTGCTCTTGTGCATAACTGGACATCCATGTTTATTTTAAAAACATTTTTAAAATCCTGTACAGACTGGAGGCATTTTTTCTCTCCTTCATTTTACCGACTAAACATACCCCAGACGTGTCTTTAATTAAAACGGTCTGTTCCCCTCCTCCACAGACAGAACGCCCTGCGGGAAGTGTATGCCCACGCCGTGCTGGGCCAACATCCCCACGTGGTGCGTTACTACTCTGCCTGGGCCGAGGACGACCACATGCTCATCCAGAACGAGTACTGCAACGGCGGCACGCTCTCTGACGCCATCGCGGAGAACTACAGGCGACTCAGCTACCTGTCGGAGCTGGAGCTGAAAGATCTGCTGCTGCAAGTCACTCGAGGACTCAAATACATCCACTCCACTTCTCTGGTGCACATGGACATCAAGCCCAGTGAGTACTTTGGATGTATATACTGCCACTAATGGATGAAATTATACAGATAACACTTGGAAAGTAGATTTCTATTTGTGTCTTTTTAATACAACAAGAGCTAGAGCCTTAACAAGAACTTTTTCTGGGCTGAAACCAATGAAAATGTTCACGTCTTTGTTTCAGGCAACATCTTTATTTCACGGAAGTCTGTATCCAGCTGCGACGAATGTGATGACGACGAAGGACTGACCACCAGCGTCATCTACAAAATAGGTACGGTGCTTCCACTTCGCCTTCGTGTGATAACTTTGTGTTGTTGCCTTAATACTTTAATTTATTGCAAGTTCAGTTCAAATCTAGACATCAGAAGATTGTTTTAAGCTGCATTAGAAAAATAAAACGGGAATAATGGCGTGAGGAAAGAAAGTTGTGGAAATGATGGAAGTGGATGTCATATAAATCAATGGTGCTTTGTGAATTGCGTTTAATCCGGGCTAGTTGGTGGGAAAGGATTAGCACACTGGTATTGAAGTGGATGATAAAGGGTTTCCAGATCTGGTGATTTTAATCTTCGTTATTCCTCTTTTACTGATATTTCTTTAATTTTACTCTGTAAGTATGTTCATGACTTAAATCTATTCTGTACGTGTTCCCTCTCCAGGTGATCTCGGTCATGTGACACGAGTGAACAATCCACAAGTGGAGGAAGGTGACAGCAGATACCTCGCCAACGAAGTCTTACAAGAGGTTTGTCATCTTACTTTAATAACGGACTTTTACTTTTGAACGAGTAAAGCTTCACACAGGTGTTAACATTCCTCCTCATTGTCTGCTTTTCTTTTGTAGGACTACAGTAAGTTGACGAAGGCGGACATCTTTGCTCTGGCTCTGACTGTCGTCAGCGCCTCGGGGGCCGAGCCTCTTCCCACCAACGGAGACAAATGGCACGAAATCCGACAGGGAAAACTCCCCGCCATCCCACAAGTGCTTTCTCCAGACTTCCTGAGTCTTCTCAAGGTAACAGTCAACGCACATCTCTCTGGTGTTTGCCTTGTTTCGCCTCCTGTCAGTGGGTCTGCTTCTTGATGATTATTTTCTAAATTCATTGGATTGTTTTTAGATGAATGCCCCAAAGAAAATGTTTTTTTTTATTTCACCCTTTATCGTGAGGCAAATAAATCCTGTTTTTGCAACAAATGATTAAAATAAAAACAAAGAGATAAAAAAATATATTTAAAAAATTAGATAAATGAAAGATAGCAACAGTGAATAAAAATTATAAGTAAAAATGTATTACAAATAAAAATTAAAAGAAGGATAATAAAATTAAAAAAACACTTTACAGTAAAAAAAAATAAATAACTGCTGGAAGTGAGTTAAAATATTGAAGAACTGTAATTTATCAACTGCCATTAAGAAAGCCCCCCGTGTTTTTAATTTAAATTATTTTTAAAAACAATAATCCCTATTCTTCTTTCTTTTTTTTGACTTAATCTTATATTTTTTTCTTGTCTTTCAGCTCATGATCCACCCTGATCCAAGTAGACGGCCGTCAACGTCCGAGCTCATCAAGCACCCCGTGCTCCTCACGGCTGCCAGGATGAGCGCCGACCAGCTCCGAGTCGAGCTCAACGCAGAGAAGTTCAAGAACGCGCTGCTCCAGAAGTAAGTTTCAACAGCACCGAGTAAAATATTAAACCCATTGATACTCAATAGTAGGTCAGACACTGTTTATTAGATACTATGATTACATTACTTGTGATGCATAAAAAATAAGAGCAGATCATTTGTTTTGTGATAAATGTTAAATATATTTAGAGTAATACATCCGTCATTTACAAAATAAAAAAAAAGAATAATGACAAATCTTTTCATTCATCTTGAGATGGGAATATTTTCACATTTATTTTAGGGCTGCATGATATGAGGAAAATATATGATAATATATAAACTGAATTTCTTTTGGTCCATTTTTCTATGGACAAAATGACAAATCGGGAAGAAAATCAACAGATTAATCGATAATGAAAATAATTGGGCCCTAATTCCACCAAAGAAACTCCTTCTGGTCTCATAAATAACTGAACATGTTCATCTTCTTCAGGGAGCTGAAGAAGGCCCAGCAGGCTCGGGCGGCAGCAGAGGAGAAGGTTTTGTCCACCGACAGGATTCTGACCCGCTCCACGGTCCAGCCGCACCCCAGAACCTCCAGACTCATCGGCAAGAAGATGAACCGGTCGGTCAGCCTCACCATCTACTAAGACTTTAGTCCACGCTGACAGGAAGTGAAACACAGAGGCTCATGGACCTTTTTTAATCAAAAACCCATTCAGATGGGGGCCCATGTGCTGAGGCTGAGGCCTTACCGCAGCGGCCCGGGTCTTGATCGACTCTCATTGCCAACATAGTTCAGCCCTTTTTCCCCAATGGACTTTAACTTTGGAAAAGGAAAATGTCATTCCTGAAAGGTAGTTACTTTACCTTTTTAACACTCTGTCATTCCTTAAGTTTAGCGTAGACGTCAGGCTCTCTCTCCGTTTCTGTCCTTGCACTTCCCTTGACAAAGCCGAAGCCTGTTGGCAGCGGATCGAAGCCGCAGTGAAGCTCTCTTCAGTGTGAATGTACTTGCCGTGCGCACCTTACTGCCTGTCAAATGCCTGATGCTGGGTACCAGAGGGTCTGAGAACTGATGATTTCTGTGTTTGTAATGGAGCACTTTGGAGGCAACATCTGGAACTTGCCACATTTTATTTGTTTTTTAAGAGGAAAAAAAGTAAAAACCTGCTGCTATTGATGTTTTGTGTGTATCAGGGTTTGGCCCATTTCAGGTTGGATCGTTCTAGAGGTCATTGGCTCTTATTTTGAAGTAGCAGGAGTCCGTTTCCCCCCCAATTTAATGTTTATTCTTCGAGGCCGATGGAGAATGGATCATGCCATTTGAGGAAAAATCATCCATTTAGTTTTGGAGTACCAAAACCTGTAAGCTAACTCATTATCTGTGAGGTTAGAACTGATCCATAGTGTTTTCATTTCCCCTTGGTGCTGCCAACCCTGCCTGTAGCATTAGAACAATCATTGTCCCGTTCTTTACGTTCTCATGTGTTCTGTTGTTTTTTTTTTTTCACACACAATGCTCAGCTGTTTAGAAAACTGTTCTTCATCTTTTTTGTTCTTGTAACTTCTAACACAAAACAACCTTTCTGTTGTTGTAACCTTGTACATATGTTCTTTTAATAAATTCCCACCATCTACACTTTGTTCTGTTCACCGTGTGATTTTTTTATTATTATTATTGTTGTTTGAAGGATTTTCACTTCACAAACACTGGAAATCTGTCAGATTACAGTATAAAGTGTATTAAGGTGAGTCACAACACGAAACAGTCGCACATCTAAAGCATCACTTTTAAACTGGTTTCCTCCAAGTATTGGCTTAAGTTGACTGGGTAAAGGTAATATTTTTGTTATAATGAAAAATCCATATATGGTATGTCATAAAGTTATAGTATGTTTAAAAAAAAAAAAAAAAGTCATAGTATTCCATAAAAGTTTAAGTCATAGTATAATATGCTGTAAAAAAAAGTCATAGTATATGTTGTAAAAAGGTTTTAAAAAGTCAAAGTATAGTATGTCATAAAATTACACTCATGTTTTTTTTTTTTTGTTTTTTTTTACAAATGTGGAACTTATTTTGACCCGTCTCAGTGAGGAAGTATTTAAGTAAAAGTATTCATACCACACTGTAAACATACTCAAGTTATGCAATTAAAGTCCTGCATTAAAAATGTTTCCTAAATAAAAGTACTAAAAAACAATTGCCTCTGTGATTGTTATACTATTATATATATTCATAATAATTGTCTGTCAATTGATTGAGATTGAGGCTGATTAATCGTCTTTGTATATTCTGTTGGGTTATTTAATTTATAAAAAAACATTTTATAAGCACTTCAAATGTTTTGTAGGAACAATCTTAATTGTAAAGTCAGATAATTGTAGTGAAGTAAAAAGTGCAATATTTCCCTCTAAAATAAAGTAGAGTAGTGGTATAAAATGGCATAAAAAAACATTCAAATAAAGTACAAGTACCTCAAATGTACAGTACTTGAGTAAAAACACAGTCCGGTGTACAGTTCTCCAGGATGTTGTGTAGCACGGATAATAAATGTGTAACATTAATTTTTTGTGTTGTGATTTCCTCTCGCTGAGCGGTGCTGCAGCTCTTCGATCATAATCACGCACAAACACGCAGCACACGCAGGCAGACAGCGCGTCATGTGACTTTGCCCTCATCGAGTCCAGCCGAGTTCAGAGAGGAAGAGAAGAAGAATCACACACAACAAGCAGGGAGAGAAGAAGAGTTTTATTCCAGCATCATGGCCCTGCGGGACGAGCTGCTGAAGTCCATCTGGCACGCGTTCACGGCTCTGGATGTGGACAAAAGCGGCAAAGTGTCCAAATCCCAGCTGAAGGTAACTTTAAGTTTTACTTTGCGCATCTTTTTTTTTTTTTACATATTTTATTTTGTATGGGCGGTGTGAGCTGGTGTTTGTACCAACAGGAAACCTTCCCACTGGTGTCAATGTTATGTTAATCTGAAATCACTTTGGTTTAATGTCAAACGCGTTTCCTCCTCGTGGGAACAAAAAGCAACCAAACCCATAGCTGCGCTCGTGCACAGACGCACCTGTTTGTCTTCACGTCGTTGATTCAGACACTACAAAAAGTACAAATCAGTGTTTCTAAAACCACTGACGGTTAAATGAAGAGTTTGTGAGGTTTAAATGTTGTATAATTGAAGCTACAAACATGAGGCACCAGTGCTGCTAAAGTTATGTAAGTAAGTGAGATAACAAGCGTTACAGTTCGTTATTTGTACTTTGTATTTGAAACAGCCTTTATTCTTATATGTTGTCCAAGTATTCAGATCCTTTACTTAAGTAGAAGTAGTAACACCAGTAGTATTAAAAGTACTTGAAGCTAAATGTCCCCTGTGACTGTTGTATAATCACATTATATATAATTATAATGTTTAATGGTGGAGGTGCTAAATAACATTTAAAAGTGACACCTTCACAATGTTTGTTCAGTAGGACAAACCTCAACATTGCTAAAAAAATAAAGTTAAATAATTAACCTGAAAGTAAACAAATCCTCACATTTGTATAACTAGAACCATGAAATATTTTTGCGAAATAAAAGACTAAAGGATTATTGAAATAGTTGCCGATTGATGTTCTGTTAATCAAGTGATTTAATAATTTCAGCTATAATGCAAGTATATTTTCATATGATTTAATGTGCAAAAATCTTAAGTTGTAAATGAACTAAAGCTACCAAATCAATGTAGTGAAAAAAAAAAAGTACAATATTTCCTCGTGGCATAAGAAAGACTAAATACCTCAAATGTGTATTAAAGTGCAGCACTCGAGTAAATGTACCCGTTACATCTGCCCATAGAGCTAATCGGTGATCATTATTACGCAAACACCTGAACTAGTCTGTCGTCTCAGCCTGGGAACGTGTTATTTAGAGCACTGGTTCGTATTCATGTCAGATAATTCACCTTCTGTGGCTTTTAGAGGGGAAACGAGTTAAATATTTTGTTCATCAGAAGTTATTTGGGTCGGCATCCGTGGAAAAATCACAACCAAGTAAAACAAAAGTCAACTTTCCTCGTTTATGACACACCCACATATTTCAGGCTCTTTGGCAGCCAGACATTGTTCTGCAGTTTGAAAAAGAAATCAAAAATAAAGGTCAAAAGTTTTGAGGTCAGCTGGCTCTGAGTGTAAAGAGGAAAGGTTCGTTTTTACTAGAATTTCATTATTTTCACACCAAACTCAGACGTGTGGAAAGAGGTGAAACGCCCGAAAATCTGTCACTATATTACTCATCTGAATGCAACATATTGTCGAAGGGCAATCTTGGAAATACAGGAAAAGCACAACATGTGTGAAAGAAAAGTGTTTACTGGAACATTTGATTGACAAAGTATTTCCTGACATGTTGAACATCACACACTGAAATCTACCAAAAAAATATTTATTATATTATTATTAATATTTATTTATTTATATTTATTTATTTCTATATATATTTATTTATTTATTTATTTATATATATTTTTATATATATAAATAAAAGTTGCTATATATAAAAGTTGCTATTGTGTAGCATTATGGGAAGTGTAGGATGTTTTTGGAGCTTGATCCATAAAAAGGACTAAAAGTCAGGATATTTCAGCCTTTGCTGCATTGAGTGCAACATGTAAATGCTTGAGTTCTCTTTCTTTCAAGGTCTTTTCTTATCCTCCCTTTTCCTGGAAAATAATCAGTTCCTCAAATACAACACTTGAACTATTCTCAAGTATCTCAGTGCTACTTCATAAAACTTGTTTTATTTCCTAACAAACTTCTCTATAATAAAACATTTTGATGATTAATTTGAGCTATTTATCAATTAAAACTGCCAAATGTTCTTGTTCCAGCTTCTGAAATGTGAGGATTTGCATTTAGAAATGGTTTGCCAGCCCTTTTTTATAAAGACCCCCCCGATCATTCCAGGTGCTGTCCCACAACTTATGTACGGTGATGCAGATCCCACATGACCCTGTGGCGCTGGAGGAGCACTTTAAAGACGACGACGAGGGTCCCGTGTCCAACCAGGGATACATGCCGTACCTGAACAAGTTCATCCTGGATAAGGTACTGAAGCGTTTCAGATGATACTTCTTCTGTGGTTCTGGTCCACCTCAGAGCACATGCACAGGTCACCTGCCGATGATCAAGGCCGCTCGCCTCAGAGATGAGGACATTTCCCCATCAAGTTTAAATAAACACTCGGTATATTAAATTTAACAAATGCCACCGACTCCTCCGTATGATAGAGGGAACGGTTTCTTTTAGGCAAAGTGAGTCACCACTCTGTGACTCTTCATCTCTTTATATGGAGAATGAGACATTATCAGGAGTACAAAAACAGAAACTTGACGGCAGGATTGAAAAGAGATGTGACTGTTTGATACGGCGACATTTCCACTTTTCAGAACCCTCAAAAAGCTGCGAGGATCTGCAAAAGATATTCAGGGCTGAAAGCAGCTCGCTCTGTGGCCCTTACTTGACTTCCAGTTTAGGAATTTGTCCAAAACTACTACTATCTTCTAAACCAATTCATGACCACATACAGTATATCTGAATACCCAACTACATGTACATGTTTTGTTTTCTTTATACATTTATTCTTCCTTTCATATGGATCCTATTTAAATGTTATTTGTTGTCTCATGACGCAGCAAGTCTTCATTGAAGACGCTGGTAACAAACTATTTTCTCAGACTATAGAAGTCCGTTGCTGGACGTGTATATGACTTTATTGTGCTGGTGATGAGCTCTATTGTGTCCTTCAGTCATTGCGCTGAGCTCGGGCAGCAACACAAACCCACTCATTGAACGCTGAGTCGGCTCATTCAGCTGCGTGTCTGTCCCTCTGTGATGATGTCATAAGGGGGTCACTGCATGAATGAAGCGGGGGGGTTTTCTCATTTAGTGATGTCGTAAGCAGCAATGAGCTCTAATATAATTCCTGCTGGTTGTTTGGCGTTCTTGTATGATGTCCATGTCTTGTATCTTCTCTGACCTCTGACCTGTCTTATCTGTAAATGTTCGATTAGCTGCATGTTGGAAATCCTGTCGGAGGAATTATTTGTCTTGTTTAAAGGGATGGTGGCACTTTGTAGTCCTGTCGCAGCTTTTGTGATAAATCTGTTGCATAATAAGAATTTCCCTCAGAGGTCTGAACAGTGTGTTGTGTGAATTTCCCGTTTGATTCTGTTGACGTTAAACATGTAGACATCAGCTGTCAAGTTTTCATGGTGAAACCTTTTAACCAGAATTGATTTGTCTGCAACTTTCAAAGCTACCTCATTAGTTCCTTGTTCTAAGAAAGTTGTACGACGTGTTTGGCTGACACCATTGTATGAGTTCTGTGTGTCACTTGGCTGTTAAATGGTCTTATTCCACACTGTCTAAAAGCAGCATATCTATCTAGATAAGATAGCTATACATATCTATCTATACCTAAACATATATATCTATATCTACAGTGCATCCGGAAAGTATTCACAGCGCTTCACTTTTTCCACATTTTGTTACGTTACAGCCTTATTCCAAATTGTATTAAATTAATCTCTTACCTCAAAATTCTACACACAATACCCCGTTATGACAACGTGAAAAAAGTTTTCTTGAGAGTTTTGCAAATTTATTAAAAATAAAAAACTAAGAAATCAGATTTACGTAAGTATTCACAGCCTTTGCCATGAAGCTCAAAATCATCCTGTTTCCACTGATCATCCTTGAGATGTTTCTACAGCTTAAATGGAGTCCACCTGTGGTAAATTCAGTTGGTTGGACATGATTTGGAAAGGCACACACCTGTCTATATAAGGTCCCACAGTTGACTGCATGTCAGAGCGCAAACACCAAGCATGAAGTCAAAGGAATTGTCTGTAGACCTCCGAGACAGGATTGTCTTGAGGCACAAATCTGGGGAAGGATACAGAAAAATGTCTGCTGCTTTGAAGGTCCCAATGAGCACAGTGGCCTACATCATTCGTAAATGGAAGAAGTTTGGAACCACCAGGACTCTTCCTAGAGCTGGCCGGCCGTCTAAACTGAGCGATCGGGGGAGAAGGGCCTTGGTCAGGGAGGTGACCAAGAACCCGATGGTCACTCTGTCAGAGCTCCAGCGTTCCTCTGTGGAGAGAGGAGAACCTTCTAGAAGGACAACCATCTCTGCAGCAATCCACCAATCAGGCCTGTATGGTAGAGTGGCCAGACGAAAGCCACTCCTTAGTAAAAGGCACATGGCAGCCCGTCTGGAGTTTGCCAAAAGGCACCTGAAGGAGTCTCGGACCATGACAAACAAAATTCTCTGGTCTGATGAGACAAAGATTGAACTCTTTGGTGTGAATGCCAGGCGTCATGTTTGGAGGAAACCAGGCACCGCTCATCACCAGGCCAATACCATCCCTACAGTCAAGCATGGTGGTGGCAGCATCATGCTATGGGGATGTTTTTCAGCAGCAGGAACTGGCAGACTAGTCTCCCATCCAACCTGATGGAGCTTGAGAAGTACTGCAAAGAAGAATGAGCCTAAAGATAGGTGTGCCAAGCTTGTGGCATCATATTCAAAAAGACTTGAGGCTGTAATTGCTGCCAAAGGTGGATCTACAAAGTATTAAGCAAAGGCTAAATGTGATTTCTTAGTTTTTTATTTTTAATAAATTTGCAAAAATCTAAATAAATCTTTTTTCACATTGTCATATTTGGGTATTGTGTGTAAAATTGAGGAGAGAGATTCATTTAATACAATTTGGAATAAGGCTGAAACATAACAAAATGTGGAAAAAGTGAAGCGCTGTGAATACTTTCCGGATGCACTGTATCTATCTAGAGAAGATAGCTTTACATATCTATCTATATCTATACATGTATATCTATATCCATCTATCTATATCCATCTATCTATATCTACATACATACATACATACATATCATTTCATGGCTCTCCACTAGAATTTAAAATAAGTTCTGCTCACTGTGTGTTTGTACTGACCCACTCCTACAGGGACACTTTTCTTTAAGGAAATGTAGATTCTGGATTTAGGTTCAGGAACAGAGAGACTTGGGCAGACCCCCCCTCCCTTTAACACACACACTTATACACAGTTATCCCACCCACCCATTGAAGTGGAGGTGACCTTGGACAGTGAGGAGGGCGTCGGTCAGTACATTCAACTGCTCTCACTCTTGAGGAAACTCCACCCGGTCACACAAGGAAAGTGTGTGGGTGTGTGTGTGTGTGGGTGTGTGTGTTGTAACCGGAAACTCAAAACGCAGGACAACAGGAGTCCTATTTTACACATGAATGGAGTTACTAATCTAGAAAAACTGAAGTATAATTTAAAAAAAAAAAAAAAAAAAAAGGTTTTGTGTGCGTGTGATGCACATGGGAGGTAATCAGTGGTGGAAGTAGGTTAATTTACTCAAGTACTGTACATTAATCAGAGATACTGGTGTGTGTTTGTGGCGCTCTGAAACACTGCAGACTGTTGATAAAGCAGCAGTGACGCTCAGGACTCGGCACTTTGTGGTTTGCTGGAGCGTCACTGGAACAAGTGATCCTCTGTGACCCTGAAATACCAACGACCCTCCACCAGTGACCAGCTGCACAACTTACTTAAACATCACATTGTGGTGCTCGTATTGTTTCCCTTTTAAGCCATTTTGGTTATTTGTTTGTCATATATATTATATCGTTTTTGAAGGGTCAGTTCACTCAAACTACAGAACAACATACACCAGTTTATTATGAATCTTAAAGTAATTCAGTTAAGTGTTCTTAACCACATTTTTGTCTTTCAGGTTTCATAAATGACACATTTGAACATTTTACTTTCAAAGCGGTGTACATTTATGTTTTGAAATAGAAATAAATCCTCCCTTCATGAAAGTTATAAAGTTTTAAGGAGGTTTTTAAAGAGGTGATGATTCAACGTTCTGATTGAATACTGTAAGTTGTGGTCCTGTGTTAATCCATTGTGTTTATACTGAGAGGTGTTTGTAATGTTTCTAACATGATTTAATTCGGCTGCCTCCAAAATGACCAAAGTTGAACCAACGCCTCTGTACAACTGTTCCAACAAACACTGAGCAGCTTACCTGAAGTGTAAGAGATATAGTGACTTTATAAGTAGATGATGTTTCATTTTATTGGGGTGGAGGCAGAAAATCTCAAAGACCAAGACATTAAAATGAAAATCAACCAGCTGTTGGATACGACGAGAGTTAAATGAGGAAAATATCGTCATGCATCTCCAAAGTGTCAACTTTTCATGGGAAAAACAAGACACGTTTTCGGCTTTGTGATTCATTAGATAATCCAATGACTTTTCACATTTATGTAGCATAGGAAGGAGACTCTTCTCTGCATTGTTTATCCTCAAATCACAACATTTGGAGACATGGTTTCGCTGTAAAGCGACGTTCCGCTTTTGTAATTTGTGTGAAGCGCTCGTAGAGCCAGAATCTTTGAAGTGGAATAAACGGCCCCACCAACACCTGCAGATTTGTTTTGCTAATTTTGTGCTTTAGAGCATTTAAAGATCTTTACTCATTTCCCCCTTTTTTCAAAAAAGAAAATGACTCATGTCATGTCTGAACACTCTGACACGCCTGTCCCCGTCACTTCTGGTGATTATTTAATTTAAACTCTTTAAATGAAAAGCTGACGATCCCGTTCGACTGGTAATGAGCTTTTTTAATCTCTCGCCGTTTCATCCAACCCGACAGCACTTTGCCTCCTTTTTTAAGTTTTGCCCTGTGGCGTTTCTGTGTGGGTTGTAATTGTTTCTGCAGGTTTGGGGATGCAGGAGATAAGGCTGGATCCTGAATCCTAATGAACATGTGGCAGTGGAGACGGAGGAGAGGCGGCGCTGACAATGCTCTCATTGTTTATGTAGAGAGAAAGAGAGTGATTTATGGAGGGAGTGAGAGAGGGATGGAAAAAGAGAGGGAGCCAGCGAGCCATGAGGACAAAGAAAAACAAGACAAGCAAGCATGACAACAGTGTTGGACGAAGAACACACTTCACTGCTGTCTGTGCTGACTCATTTAAAAACACACACTGCCATCATCCTCACGAGACGCACTGATGCTGCTGAGTAATAAGATGATTTACTTTTAATGTCCCCGTGGGAATGTGCTCAACATCCTACGTTAGAAGAAAATCACTTTAGTTTCATTTGTCTGTATCTCACGTCAGACCTGTTTTTGAAATGTGAGCGTTGAGTGTTTTCAAAGCAGCATGCCAACCTTTTTAAAAAGTGAAACTCCACCCAAAATGTATTTTTGGATCCTGTGCTTTATCTTCAGAGGAGTGAACAAACTGCAGCTGTGTTCAGCTTGAATTAATATCTGATGTTTGGGTTTTTTTTGTTTGTCATCCCAACTATGAAAAAATACGGTTTAAATTAAATTCTTCACGACCAGAGTAGACAAACACAAAAAGCATCAAACCTCAAAAGATTCCAACACAGTTTTTCGTGTCGGAATAAAAATGTCAAAACACCCTGAGAAACTTCTTAAATCCCTCCTTGAAGTATAATGACCTTCTTGATTTCAGAATTCATCGGGTTTCTGAATGCTGACCATTCAATGACGCTACACTTGAACAAGTTCCTTTTTTAAAGCTGAGTTTTTAAATGTTTCTACAGAGCTGAGTTAAAAAAAAAAGCTTATAGGTTAATAAGCGAATATGCATATTGCCTGCCTGCTGTTGTATTATTTGTAGTTTATTCTGCAACTTAACAGCTCAGCCCAAGTTGAAGTCTTCACAGTACATTGTACACTGTATTTGCGTTTATTTTGGGGTAACCATGCTTGTTTTGAACATATTGAGCATATGAGCGGACAGCAGAGAACCTGAAACACATTGCACAAGCTGAGCCACAGACACGGATCATCTTTGGAGAACATGATTAATAACCGAAGCACTAAACTACAAACTTTGTACAGCTAATGTTCAAGCTTACAGGAGATGAATTGTTTCAGGAGAATCACTTTCACACGCAGCACAGGTTTCCACACAGGCTCTCAGACCTAAATTAACACAATAGAGAGTTACATCAGATCCTGTGTAGCTTTAGAAAAGTTCACTCCAACTGCAGTTTATTCACTTGAGCTTGAATGTCCCTCTCACAGAGCACAGAACATATAAATAATTAAACAACCGTGAGAGAATTTAGGATATTTATTTTGTCTCCATTTCAGCTTTGATGTAAAGTTTGGAAACTCTTGGTGACACATTGCACGCAGATAATAAGACACTAATCATCATAGAAATATCAGGAATTTAGATTCAGTTTTAATAGAATGAACATTGGGGCTTTAAGGTTTTTGAAACTGGCTGGATTGCTTCAGTTAAATAAAACTTGTATACACATTTACACAGTCAAAGATCCCGTTGAGGACCCTGTGATGGGACTTGATTGATTTGATGACTCTTAAAGAAGTAAAGTTAATTTTGTTTGAAATGTTTTTATAGTGAAGCACCATTTTCAAAAATAACAAAACTTGGTATTGTCACGCTTCTTTTCCACATAAACAAACTTTTCATACACTTTAAAAAATAAACGAATAAAGGAAAACCAAATAAAATTGTAACAAAAAAAAAAAAACAGTAAAAATAATAATACTATTGTATAACTCCACATGCACAATGTTCTTGTCAATGTATTTAAGATTCTAATTATAGTAATAATAATAGTATTAGTTTACTCCTGATACCTTCTTAGCTTAAATTCAAATAAACTGTTACAGAAAGTTGAGATACAAGAGCAAAAGTACGATGAACAGTTAATTTATTCATATTTAAGCACCGATTCATGTTATCACTGCTCACACACTTATATACGACTGTGAACTCTGATGCAAAACTTTGATTACTTTTGTTTACTGGCAATGAAATGTATTAATAAATACATTTCATTGCAAGTATACAGTGCAGGAATCCCCTCTTCTCGTTTAGTATATGAAATATTATTATTATAATGTGTCCATGCATGCGTGGAGGAGAACATATCGAGTTATGAAACCAGGTTTTGCGTCGCTGGCTGCTCAAACCACACTTGAAACGTTTTTTAAAAAGCCAAAGACTATAAATGTCACGCTCTGCGAGCTCAGCGTCAGGGTTCACTTGGTGTTCAGATCAGTGAGTTGTGTGTTTTATCTGGTGGCTTGTTTGACTGGCGGCAGGACGAGTTGTGCTTCCCTACAGTCGTCCTGCCAGGGATCTCCATGGAGACGCTCCTGTTCACCGGCTCGAGGAGAGCGTTTCTCCTCCAGAGCACCGATTGTACCTTTTTCAAGAGCTTCTTTTGTTTGTTGCCATTTTGCTCTGGAATTTGAGATCTAGAGATTTTTCTTTTTTCTTTTTCTGAAAGAGACTTCTTTTCTTTTCACATTGACAGGGTTCGTGGCATCTCTCTGGGAGGGAAAATATTCTGCCAACGTTTATAAATGTATAAATCAAAGTGTGTATGTGCTCATCAGGTCTATTTACACACTGTATTCAGGATAATGTGTGTTCATGGAAGACTATAAAACAGTATTGAGGACTATGTGACCACATGTCCCGTTACTAAACGCTGTCTTATGTAATTCACTGTTTGCTTCTTTTATGTGAAATTCGTTGGCTACTATTTTCACTTCTTGCTGTTTTGCTTGAAGTCTTTTATGTTATCTGAAACTTCTTTATGCTGCCGTCTTGACCAGGACTCCTTGTGAAAGAGATTCTGAATCTCAATGGAAAAAGTATCCCTTCTATTTGGTAATATTTATTACACATTAATGGATCACAGTTTTTATATTGATACCACTGTCTATAGTGTACATATCGGACCTATGGTGTATACATCATTTTCATATCATTCCTCCATTATTCTGTATATATAATGTCTTAATATTAGCATTTCTTGTAATCACATTCTGCTTTATTTACTTTATACTATACCCTCATATTGTGTATATATCTTGGTGTATTAAGTCAGATTTTTCACAACCTGGCAATCCAAAAGTTATAAGTTATTAATGGCAACTATAAAGAATTGGGAGATGATTTAGTAAAAGGCAGTACATTTAAACATATAAACCCTTTCATAAAAAGTGACTTATCAGAAAGTGGAAATCCAAAAAGAAAAAAGAAAATCTCTTTATTTTACCATCCTTCACTTTGACCTAAGGGGTCACAAGATGAACCCGACTGTGTGTGAGATGTATAACAATGATGATTCTTTGGATATTTTTTTAATCTTTGCTTTTTTTAATAGCTGAATACAGTATTTACAAACTCGACTGCTTTCTCGTAAACAAACTGACTCACCAGTCGTCGTCTTGCTCTGCCTCAGGTGACGGGTAACTTTGATCGTCAGGACTTCAACAAAATGTGCTGGACGTTGAGCTCCAGGAAGAATCTGGATCGAAGTCAGCTGGTCATCTCCAACGACGACTCCTTCAAGATCTGGTGCATCTTCAACTTCCTGTCTGAGGACAGATACCCGCTGACCATCGTCACAGAGGAGGCGAGTGTCACCGGAGACCTATTTCAATATTATTGTGACAAATTAGTAGTGGTCTACTTTGCAGTGGTGGAATGTAACTAAGTACATTTACTCAAGTACACATTTGAGGTACATGTACTTCCCTAGACGTTTCTTGTTCACTGCTCTGAACACTTTTTAATATTTTTTCTTCTAAACGGCAGAATTGTTTATTCAAAGGTTCTGATAATGAATCAGTTTTTCAGAGCCAGTGTAAAACCATCTATTTCCCCAGTAACGATCTGCTTGATCTCTACACTGAGAAAGCACTTTGTCCAGAACGGTTAGCTACTCATTAAAATGGAGGAAGTTGTTAATGTAAATGTTTTTTTTGTAGAAACAAATTGACTTCCCACTCCACTCACAACTCATCCAAATGGCCTTTTGCTCATTTCAAGATCATACAGGTTATACAGACAGAAACTGAGAACTGGATTATAGCTGTACATGTGGAGCTTCAGTGTTACCAATGACTGGCCAGTTGCTCAAGAGCAGAAAAGGAAGTTTTGGCTTCCTGTTCTTTTACAAACGCTGGAGAATTTATTGTTGTGTATAACAAACATTGGAGCTGAATCACAGGAAGAAATGTAGATTTATCTGCTGCAATCAGCCCATGTAGAGAGGACTAGTAGGAAAAGTACAGAACAGGGACAGTTATCTTCAATATGAATGAACAGTTTTAACATGTGTGTTTTTTGCCTGTGCTTTCGCGTTATAACCCTGCATGCGTCTCCTGGCACAGATTGAGTACTTCCTGCGTAAGCTGACGGAGGCGATGGGGGGCAGCTGGGTGGAGGAGCGCTTCGAGGACTACAAGCTGCAGCTGAACTCGAAGCAGCAGAGTCTGAACCCCTGGGAGCTCATCCTCCTGGTGGGGTCGGGTCACTTCATTAAGGGCATCGACCGCCAGACGCTCTCCATGGGCATCAACGAGGTCTACCAGGAGCTCATCATGGACGTGCTCAAGCAGGTGGGCAGCACACCAATGATCAGAGAGGCAGATATAATATATATAATATACTCCCACTGCTCCTGCTGTGTACATGACATCAAAAGAGGATTCAAAGTCCTCCATTTCCATTTGATCCGTGCTTAGTTTTCAACATAATCTGGTGTTTTCATCTCCACAATCACTCGTGTAAACCAGAAATCTTTGGATATTTGAAATGAAACAATCCTTTCATCATGTCTGTTTGTTGTGTCCTGGTGTCTCACCCCAGACTTAGCTTAGAAATAAATAATTATGGTCAGCACATACAATAAAAGTTGATATGAACAGCTGGCAAAAATAAACAAAGTAGGGGTATCGCGAGAACCGATACTTCGGTACCAAGTTGATGAAAAAATTCAGAAAACGTGACGGTACTCGTTTTTCTGCAGTACCACAGGTACCATAGTGCCCGGTGGTACCGTCAGGATTCGAGACGAATGCGTCGTCGATAGAAAATGTGTTTAGGATGCAGTAAACAAACGAACAACAAACCCTGTGTGAAATCGGCAGGAGAAGAGCTAGTTAACGTTGGAGGTTAGACCTGGACCTTCAGTCACATGGGATAAACCCCCCCCGTCCCTATTCAAGAATGGTCTGTTTAATTTCATATTCAATGCGCTGAAGTTGCTGAATAATTTCTATCCTTGAAATACAATTCCCAATTTAGAACAGAGGATAACTCTGGTGATGTTCTATATTTTCCTTATTGTCAACAAATCCCATGAAAAGAACAAAACCACTAACTACTACTAGTGTAGGCCTGATATATCTTCTTCCTCTGCGCCAAAAACACATCAATGAGCCACACTATCAATAGTCCCCATCAAATGCATTATTTCCTCCTGTTTGACTTACGTTTGCTAAAAACTACAGAGCCCAGCTGCTTTAAGGAATTATTTATTCTTAAAAAGAAAGTGTTTAAGTGTTTGTCTTCAGCAAGAACTAATTAGCTTGAGGCCTAAAGACACAGGGAGGGAAGTTAGAAAGTGTTGAGAGATGGACTAACATTGTGGTTTTTAAGTTTTTTTTGTGGCTTTGTTGAACATGCAAATAGAATAAAATGAGGCAAGCTTTATATGTGACAGGTCATTCTTCATTTTAAGTCTCGATCGTGTCCGACGGTGACGAGCATCAAGTGTTTCTTTTAGTGAAGTCAGTCTCACGCACAAAAAAAATGTGCGTCAGCTGAGAAGTTTACATATTTTGCAAGAATAAAATGAAAAAGTGCACAAAAAAACAAACTAAAATATATGTTTTTAATATATGCTAAAAGCTGGAAATAAAATAGGAGGTTCATAAAACATCAAGACAAACAGACATAAGTTATTCATTGTCAACAGGGGGAAAAAATACGTAATTAAAACAGCCCTTTGCAATACCTATAAGTAAAAATATAACAAGGAAGTGAGAGTTTGTGGTAATGTGGCCGGTCTGTACACGAGTAAGAAAGAATGGAGCGATGGAAAATGGCATTTAAGCGCAGAAAACATTCATTATTGTCAAAATGAGCTAAATAAAGATTTACTGTTCAGTAAGTTACCATTTTATAATAACAGTCAGTGATTTTAAGAGTAGTTGTTGGGTTTTAATTATTCATGTCCTCCTTTCTCTCTCTGCAGGGCTACATGTTGAAGAAAGGTCACAAGAGGAAGAACTGGACGGAGCGCTGGTTCATGCTGAAGCCAAACTCCATCTCTTACTACGTCGGCGAGGACCTGGCCGAAAAGAAAGGAGATATTTTACTGGACGGAAACTGCAGTGTGGAGGCAAGAACCTGATGCTTTTTACAAAAACCTCATCACTCCGATATTAAATTGATCACTGAGGCGAGGAGGTGGAGAAGAGTGGGCAAAATATCAGCAATATTACCTGAAACTAATACCAGTGGTGGAATGTACTTTTATTTAAGAACTGTACTTCAGTACACATTTGAGGTACTTTTACTCCACTTCATCTCAAAAAAGGGAAATATTGTACTTTTTACTTAATTTATCTGACCGCTTTACAAGTTACTTTACAAATTAAGATTTTTGCACCCAAAACGTATAGAGTTTCTAAAATTGGATGTTTTATTAGAAGTAAAACTACCCAAAAGATTATACAAGTACAGCTAAAATAATAAGTTGATTGACGGAACATTTATTGGCAACTATTTTGAGAACAGTTCAAGTCATATTTTGTGCAAAAATGACATTTGGGATTTTCTTTTTACTTATTTAAATCTATTTAAAATAAGTTTTTTTTAAAAAAAAATTTTTTTTTTTTTTACATAGAGTACTTTTAATACTATAAGTACATTTTCCTAATTCTAAATACTTTTTACTTAAGTAACATTTTTAATGCAGGACTTTTACTTGTACCTGAGTATTTTTAGGACTATATTATATTAATAATATTAGGACTTTTACTGAAGCAAAGAATCTAAATACTTCCTCCACCACATCATGTGATGTTAGTTAACCAGATATAATGATTAATTGAATATTCATAATCACATCTTTGTAACACAAAATGGGTCGATTCCTATGTTATCTTATATCAGTCATGTTGAGAAGTTCAGTAGATAAAGAGAAAAGTCAAGTTGAAAAAAAAAACCTAAATATTGATTTGTGCAACTGAATATTCTGGTGTCGTTTGTTTGATCGTGGGTTTCTTGTTGGTATAATCCTTATCTGCTTTTTTTTTTTTTTTTTTTTATAACTGCAGCCTCTACAAGATAAAGACGGAAAGAAGTGTCTCTTCCTCATCAAGTCGTCACATAAAAGCTTTGAAATCAGTGCGTCGGACAAGAAGAAGAAGCAGGAGTGGATCCAGGGTGAGGAGTGACGTACTCTTACTGATAATAATTATTTATTTCTGTAGCTTTAAGCCTCAACGTAGTGACTCCACACTGCTGCAGGGGCAGTTTGTACCCAAAGCTTAATTTCAGTGAAGGTTAATGTTTTAGTTTTTTGTAAAATTTGCTTATAAGTTGTTTTTAAAAAAACATTTTTATTTGAGCAGTGTCAAGTTAAGAAACAATAAGTTATTAATCTCAATAGGGAATTGAGAAAAATGGGAAATTAATTTTTCTAAATACAAATTACTTGTCGTTTTTTGTCTATTTTTAAATATTATCAAAATTTATTTCACAAAGAGGTAAATTAGAAATAAAAGCCCAGGTGTTTCCTCTTCTTATTACACAATTTCTCTTAGAATATAAAGTAAGGCTACAACTCGCATTTATTTTCATTATTGGTTAATCTGAATATTATATTTATTTTTAATTAATTATTGTATCCTATAATAAATATCAGAAAACAGAGAATTATGCACTTTTGCAGAACCCAACGTGACGTCTTCATTTGTCTCGTTTTGTCCAAGTAACAGTCCGAAAACCCAAAGATTTTCTGTTTACAATCATAAATGATAAAGAAAGAAAAGCAGCAAAATACTCACCTGTAAGAAGCTGGAAGTTAAGAATATATATTTGAACGACTAATTGATTATTAAAAATATTTGCTGATTCTTTGTCTGTGAACTAATCATTTCAGCTCTAATATGAAGAATGTCCTGTATTTTGTCACATTATTAATCCAAAGCTTCCCATCTCTTGACCGACTATAAGTTTTACTTTTCTGTACATACATTTGCAGACTTGATTTTGATGTCTCCTCCATGTTTCCCTCTCAGCCATTCAGACCAGCGTGAGCCTGCTGCGCCAGGGCCGGCCGGCGCCGCACCGCGAGGCTCGGCAGAAGCGGCGAGAGATGCGCCTGAAGCAGCTGGCCGAGCAGGAGGAACTGGAGCTGAGGATGAGTGAGCTGCAGATGGCCAACGAGGCTAAACAGCTCGAACTGGAGAACATGAGGAAGGTGAGGAGAAAGAAAACAAAAACACATTAAATGTCTGGAAATGTTTCTTTGACACCAGGAGGGATCCATGATGACAGGTGAAGATTAAAACAAGGTGTGCATATAAGTCCACCGTCTACTGTGGGTTTCAGAGATTGTAACTTCAACATGCATAACATGTGACATTAGGGTCATTGTAAGGTATATAAAACAAAAATAATTATGGGGCTGGGTGAGGGGGGGGTAGTAATATTCTGAGAAAAAAAAAAAAGTGGGATGTTTTATGAGCCTTATCTTTGTATATTTGTTTTGGCAGACATTTGAATCTATTAGTTTCTGTGTTTTTCTTTAATATAAAAGGTAGTTACATTTTAATAATGTAAAAGAACCTTCTGAACTGAGATGTGTATAAGGATATGTAAAAGAAAAAAAAATGATGGAGCTTGGGGAACGGGATAATATTCTGAGAAAAAAACTCAACATTTCTGAAATTAAAGTTGGAAATGTATGTGTAAAACTTTTTTTTTTTTTTTTTTATTATAGTAGATTTGAGAGAGAGGACACATTTATCAGAAAAGAACTTGAAAAGTGAAATGATGTGATTCCTTGTGTAAAAAAAAAAATTCTTGTAAAATTGTGACTTTAATCTCAGGGAATTTCAATTGTTTTTATTGCAAATTTATGATTTAATAATCACAGAGAATATTAAAGTTATTTTCTCTCGTAAATGTACTACTTAAATTTCATAGAATATTAGTTTTTTTTCCATGTAAATTTATTTGAATCTCAGAAATGTTTGTATTACCCCCTTCCCCAAGCTCCGTAGGTTTTTCTTTTACCTACTCTAATACACCGTTGTAGCAATTGCCTTTTCTATTGGACAGAAAAAGAAAATGTGCATCAGTTCTTTTACATTATTAAAATGTAAAATACCTTTTTTATATTAAAGAAAAACACAGACAAACAAAGATAAGATAAGAGGCTCATAAAACATCTCACTCCAAGACAAACGACACCAAACAGACTGTTGGATTGGCAATAAAAAAAAAACCGCTCTATTCAAGAAATGAAAATGAGAAAAGCGTGTGGGGTGATGTTGTGACTGGGATCCTGCAGAGACAAAAACATATAAACTGGAAGTTATAAACCCTAACGTTATCCTGGTGTTTATGGTGAACAGTGGTTACACCTACAGTGTTATCTACAGACACCACCAGCAAAAAAGAAAAAGGCAATCCAGGAAGTAATTCTCTGGGATGAAGCCTGGGGGATTTCCCCAGAGGGAATAAAAAATAATGCAAGATAAAAAATAAAATAAAAATAGGCAATTACTGTATTTAAAGCACACAACCAGGACAAGTTTATAAAAATAAAATAAACCGGGAAGCAGGAGGCGTCTCCCTTCCAGGATCAAGCTTAAAGTGACCTATGAGAAGACGTGTTCACAAATAGCTTGTTTACGCAGCACAGTTGCAGTTTGAAAAGGATTTTGGCTGCATTGAAGACACATGGTTATTTGTATAGCTGACTAGCTATTTGAATACTAAGTGTTTGTTTTTTTTTATTAGGAAAGTTAACTCTTGGATCTCTAATAACCCACTGTACTCTTCATTATGAAACTTAGAATAAGAGCAGAAGACAGAAAGTCCTCTTCATAGTTTGTCACACTTTGGTTAACGCACACTGAATCCCTAAAGACTGACTTTTAGATCTGTGTGGAAAAACATTAGTTTGCATGAGGCCAATGCAGAGAGCTCTGGCATAAAGCTGAACTGGCTCAACCTTTCGCTCCTCAGCAATGCAAATAAATATGTCCAAGCACATATTCCTCGTAGATTACTTTGTAATTTAAACACCGTATTTGTACGGTTTACTTTCTAATTAGATAAAACAATTACCATCTTTCTATTGTTATAATATATAGAGCTGTGCAGTGTTTCGGTGTCTGATAAGTCTTCAAAACTCATGTCGTGCAAATTTTTAAGCTCTACAGGAAGGGACTTTTGGTTTTGTAGAACAACAATAACTAATAACTTTGAACCATTGTGGTATAATGTTGTGGTGGACGATTCAAAACTGTGGCCTAAATTACAGCAGCTAGCTATATATATATAT
>CALSBV010012175.1:1194786-1273236 GCA_943590825.1 Bovichtus diacanthus | reverse complement strand
ATATATATATATATATATATAAACTGAAATCCTCCGTTACAAGCAAAAGTCCAGCATTCAAGATCCTAAGTAAAAGTACAAAAGTATTAGCATCAAAATATGCTTATAAAAAAACAAAAGTAAAAGTAATTAATATAGATTATAATTATTGATGTATTCATTCGTTCATCACTTTAATGTTGCAGCCGGTTGAGCAAATTTGAATTACTTTCATATACTGCTGGGAAATTTAATACAGTCTATGATAATAACACATCATAGTTTATTAGCTGGTTATATTTTGTATTAATAATCTTAACCTGCTAAGTGACTTAAGCTTTAAAATAAATAGTAAAAAGTACAATATTAGGCATAAAGTAATACTCAACTAAAGCACCTCAAAATTATACTTAAGTGCAGTACTTGAGTTAATGTACTTAAAGTTACTAGTTATCATGTCATTGAAACCTTTGCCATTCATTCTTGCTTGTTAGTTCTGGAGTAAGGAAATGTACCCGGTATATCATTACAGTTGCTGCTGACATCATCACAATACAAAGCCTCAAAGCTGATTCAACAACATTCCTCACAGATAACATCACGCCTTAAAAATAACCCAAACTGATGACATTTTTTCCCTGTAGAGCTTTTCTAAAAGAAAAACTTCTGGTTTCAGTCGCGCATTGTTTGCATAACAATTTTAAGTAGGTCACCTAAAACCTCTAGTGGGTCTCTTCTGAAACACGCAGCCAGCTCATGAATAGCAATAATAGCTCAGCTCCACCCCGCGGCCTCCAACTGATGAATAGTCTGTCACCGGCTGCAAACGGAGGAATGTGTACTGAACCAGAAAAGAGGCCGAGGGCCGATATTAAACATGTTTTTCCAGTAAATCTGCCTAAACCTGATGCACTCCCTAAACCTGATGCACTCCCTAAACCTGACTCACACTCCCTAAACCTGACTCACACTGAATGTGTGGATTCCCCAATTACTGATGAATGGCTGCTTCCTGTTAATGTCTGAGGTTAACAGGAAGTCATACAGTAGATTTAAACGTACGGTAGCTTTACTTTTTGTTTTTGAACATTTTGCCAATCAGCTATTGCAAATCTGTTACAGGTTAGCTGTTTTTTTTTTTTTTTTAAATTGGTAATATGTTCATTGGTTTTTAGTTTGCAAATTGCATCAAATTGTACAGTTAAAATCAATGACATAAAACGGCACATTTTTCGCCCCGCTTTCCCTCCCTTCATCCTATTCTTAGACAAAGGAGTAAATAAATGAATACAATTAAATAAAGTAAAGGGTTTTTCAGGTCAATGTACAAGATCACAATGCAGATCCTCCCTCAGAGCTTGTTCCTGTCGAAGCCGTTCACCAACATTGACCTCATGTCTTAAGAAGTAAAAAGTAAAACATAAAAGGTCTCCAGATACGTCCAACAACTCAACTGGTTTTTGGTTTGGATTATTGACAACACTAATAAACACTCCCTGCCCACCTAATTAGGTATATCGATACACTTTAATGCTATCCAATACAACATGTCTGCCACAAATTCTACATTTAGGAAGAAAATAATGTTACATTTTTTGTTTACACTGAGAGAAGTGTTTGTTTTCGGTTTGGTTTGTTTGTCTGTTTGTCAGCAGCACAACAGAAAAACTACTGGCTCAAATTTCATGAAACTTGGTGGAAGGATGGAGCATGGGCCAAGGAAGAACCCATTACATTCTGAGAGGTTCATTTAGTAGTGGTGTTGTACTGGACTACATTATGTTGAAATGTGTTTATAATCCCTCATGTTTGTAAATGGTGTGAGCAAAACTCCTCAATATAATGCAGTTCAGTTCAACATCTCTGCAAACCAAAGCCTCCAATAATAAACCTAAAGTTGAATTAACTCCTGACGGTATCAATCAAAACTGGACATGATTAGTGTTGCATCAGATTGTACTGGATTTACAATATTTTAGAGTTTATCAGGTATAAGTGATGCATATAACTGGACTAAAACATGAAGCTGGACATACGTTCTGTTTTTTAAATCTCAACAATTGTGAAACTGGGCAGATGTACACAAGCCTCATTTTTGCTCCCAGTTTGCCATAAATGGATGTAGATGCGCTTAATGACTCATTTCCATATCAGTACTTCTGCCTGCCTCTACTACTGTATTCTTTGGACCGGTTCATTAAAAAAAGAACAAGGAAAAAAAAAAAGAGGAAGGTCAATTATGCCACATTTGGAAAGGCTCTCATTACACACAGCTGTGGTTAGATTTATATATATATATATATATATATATATCCATATCATTGAGAAATTTCAGAGGATATGCTTTAACTGAACTAAACTAGAATTACTGCCTCACGGTTGTATGCCTCCATCCACCATTCAAGCTGCAGTCTACGCCCATGTCTGTCCAAAATCACTTCCTCATTTTATCCTATTACACATTTGTGTGAGATTGTCATAATTAGCATATGAATTCTTGAATTATGGCCAATTACGTGTTTTGTGAGGTCACGGAGACCTTTTGATCACCAAAATACAATCAGTTCAAGCTTGACTCAAAGTGGATGTATGTGCCAGATAAAAAAAAATTCCTTCAAGGTGTTCACGGCCCCCAGCCACAACTTTGGCCGGTGCGGAGACATACAAACACATTTACCATGACCAGTTGTCAAGTTGAGCAACCTGCCGAGTGCTGCAACAGTCGGTCAAAGTAATTCACATCGTAGTTGTGCAACATGCAGAGAACAACAGTTTGTCTTTGTGTGGGATGACACTGCTCTCCCATGAATGCACAACAATCTACCATTGAGGTGAAAGCCCTGTCTCACATAGATGGTTGTATGAATGCACAATGAACACACCCACACAATAGACAGTGTGGCCCTCTCACTAAGCCGCTATATATAGCAGACTGTTGCAGTCTCAAGACAATTCACAGCTGGGTGACACAAGTCAACATGAAGTTACTGCTCAAAACACCAGCACAACCTAATTAACTTAATGTTCATTGTTTTGATGGTTTAAGTTCAAATTCTGGCATATCTTACACATTGAACCTTTTATCAACAGAATGTGAAGAGGTAACAGTGTTGACATTACGCCAAAGATGTCTGTGTATTGTGTTGCAGAGATATCTACTGAAGTTAGCATGCTAACAGCTAGCTGCGCTCCGTCCAGTGTGTAATACCACTACAAAACAGACACAGAACATGGCTGTAATATTTACAAGTGAGTCAGGCAGCTGTGCTTCTTCTCTCTGTACTGAGGGCAGACTGGAGCTACAGTTACTCACTATCACCTCTAGAGGAACAAGTTTGTTTATTGGATTACATTCAAAGTGGCAGAAATGGGAAAAAAACTCCCCGCACCACCTCTCCTCATCCTCCCAGCTGCCAGGAGGCTGTTTCTCTGAGTGCATATCTGTCGGCAGCCCCGGGAAATGGCGTAGCTTAAGTTAGCAGTTTGCTGGGGTTCAGCCACAGCAACGGGGAACTGCAGACTCCCAGTTGCTGCTGTTACACAGGTTCAGCAGCCAGCTGTGACTGCAGGGCTGGTTCTGGCTTAGGCCACTGCCTGGGGCTCCGCCTGACGACCTCTCTCCTCCCCCGGCGGGCTGCTCTCTGAAAGATGAGATGAATATGTGGGTTGTTTTCTAGTTTCCGGCACTTTGGATTTAGTCCAATAAACAAACTAACGTAACGTTACTCGGACTGCAGCCCCGGACATCAGTGCTCAGTAAATACAGATGGATCAGCTCCACGTGAAGATTATAAGACAGCAGTTTGGTCAAATTTTGGTATTCTTGCCCACTGACTGACTGACAGGCATTACACAGGAGTAAATGCAATGCACAACATAAAGAATACAATAAATATGCCAAACTACTACAACTAAAATATGAACATTAGAGATTGTATGAACCCAGTTTAGAGGTGAAATACTGCCCCATGTTTCTTTGGAGCAGGTGGCTCAGAATTACACATTGAACCTTTTTAATGGTGAAAAACTGTTCACAGTAAACAGAGATGGTGATTTTATCCATCTGACTTTTTTTTTGACTGATGTCTGATTTTCTTTTGGCCAGGCTCTAGAGGAGGCGGCAGCCAACGCATCAGAAGAAGAACGAAGGCGTCTTCAGACTCAAACTGAACTCCAGGACCGCTACAGGGTGGACCTGGAGAGAGAGAAAATGGTACGTCACTCTTCGTCATCTTCCAAGTAATTACGTCAGAACAAGAGCAACTTAAATACAACTTCCTCATTTTGGTATAGTACACAGTGTTTATTATTACAAGTACAATACAATATTTAATTTAACATTTATTATTTGTTTATGAAGGGATAGTTCAGTAGATGATGGACAGCATGCTCCCAGTTTGGAGAAACCGACAGTACCAGCACAGAAGCAATGTACTGCTGTGGACGGGGGCAGCAGCAAAACCTATTTTAGCCACTTAAAAACAATCTATCAGTTTAAGCGTACGCTATATTTCATATATTTTCACAGCTTTACCTTGCTGTCAGACATCCCTATCCGACGGGGAGCTGAAGCTGTTATCTATGCTCTCTTCAAAGCTAACAGACTACTTTTGACAAAAGCAGTAATTTTACCTCACAGAACACAGGACTAGCTCATCTACAGCTGCATCGATCAGTTAGTCGCTTTGTGTTATTGTGCGACTTTGATGAATCCTAATTAACCCTTTAAAACACCAAAGTCCCACAATAACACAAACTAACTTGACTAACCGATCAAGGTAGCGGTAGAGCAGCAACTTCCGTAAAGTAAAGCTGTGAAAATATTCCAAATATAGCATACACTTAAATAGTTTTTTTTTTTTTTAAAAAAGGTGAATAGGTTTTGCTGTCTTCATTGCTTTTATCAATGTGTAGTAACTTCTGTCTGTTTCTCCAAACTGTGCCAACAGTCTTCTACTATACAACTCCACTTCAAACAATCTGAACTATCCCTTTAAGACACACTACAGCTCAGAGGGAAGCTGAAACTTCACAGCAGACGAGTCATTTTAGGTCGTGTTGATGTTCTCACTGCACATCTAATAATGCAGTATGTGTTGAAGACATTTCTGTGTAGCGTAATATTAACAGGCTTTGCTGTTTGATTGTAATTGAAGAGTTAACATTTAAATACACAACATTGTTAAATCATTCATCATAGATCAAAGACAAGTGATTTATATCCTTAGAAGTAATTTGCTAATTATATTTTATGATTAGTTATTTATTTAGTGTATAAAATATCAAAAAATGTGAAAAATGGCCATTACAATTTCTCAAGATTACTTGTTTGGCCAACAAACAGTCGAAAAGCCAAAGATAATTAAATTAGCAGTGAAATAAAAATGGGGAAAAAAGCAGCGAATCTTCACTTTTTTAGAAGCTGGAATTAGTTTTGCTTGATAACCAAAACAATAAATTAATTATTAAAATTGTTGATAAAGTTTATGTTCATCTCTGTGCTAATTCATAAACACCTTTAGCAGAAAATCTAATCTAGATTCAAGTGAGATGCTGATAAATCACAGGCAAGTGTGTATACAATGTTGGCATAGAACACGTAAACTACCTTACATAGGCCGTGCTAGTCACGTTAATGGTGATGTAAGTCCTGATGTATTCCTTTACGACAACTTATTAATTAAAACTGTTTATATACTGTTTGTATGATGTTGATATTGACCTCCAGATAAAGTATTTCCCTGCATTTGTCCTGGTTCAACAGGTACGGCAGCAGATGGAGGAGGAAGTGGCGCAGAAATCCACTGAGCTGGAGCAGTACCTGCAGCGTGTTCGAGAGATGGAGGACATGTACCGTCAGCTGGAGGACGCTCTGGAGAACGAGAGGCGCGCCAGACAAGACGAGGAGGCCGTCCGCAGGGTGCAGGCACGGTCAGTCAACAACAGGTGGCGGAGGGAGAACTGTATCATAGCATATGTCTGTTGGAGAAGTGGCTGTGCGCAGATTAATTCATATTGATGATAATCTTTAGTTGCAGCCCTACATTGAACACTTAAGATGACCAGTCACCATAAAATGCATCATATCATCCAACAGCCCTCATAAAAGTTTGTTAGTTCACGAACAAACGCACATACATGTTATGGATCTAACTGGGCTTGGGTAAATATAAAATCAAGGAGCTACTCGCTTGCTTTCATCAGCTAGTTGAAGTTGTCCACCTCAGATAAAATGTATTTTACTTCATATTCTCTGCCTAGTTTATCCTCAACATGAAACCACATGGGCTGTCTGCTCAGACATTCAACTTCTTCTTCTTCCCTCTCTCCACCACATTTCCTTCTTTGTCCTTCCTCTCTGCTGACATTTACTTTCCACCACATTTGACGAACCAGTAGTGCGCATGTCAGCACAATACTGACCAGTGGTTAAATGTAAACACTGCGGTAATTATTGTCATCTTGACCTTTTTTTTGTTTTTGTACATTTTGTCAGTAGGACAACTGTAGTTCCTGTGTGCAAGGTGCTATGTGCCAATGTGCTTAATCAATTTTTCTATTTCTTTCTACATCTTTTTTTACTTTATTTCTTTCTTAATCAAAGTATACAACAGTGGCCATACGTTGTGGTTCCTTAAAATGTTTGACTTTTATATAGTGTTTGATAAAGAATATAAACAATGCAGATGACATTTATGCAAACTATAGTTACATTTACTTGAACCATAATCAACACCGTCCATAATTGCACTGTAGCACCACCTACTGACACACCACCTCCACCGATTTTAGATTTAGGCATCAGGGTTGACGCATTCATTGCATTGAAACGTTTGCCGCCTAGAGAAATATGTTTTCAAACAATGAGTTCAAATATACATACAGTGTATGATGGTGGGAATAACAAAAAATGTTGGGATTGTATAGAGGCTAATGTCAAGAATCAGACTCACAAAGAAGGAGTTTGCTTTGGTGTATTGGCACATAACAAACATAGTAAGAGAACATTTAATCAAAAATAAGTATTGCAAAAATCAAGAAAAGAATATAGAAGAAAGTTGATATAAAAATATGTAGAATATTTTTTTAATGAAATCAAGTGTTGGTTTCTGTCAGTGAAAAAAGTAGGACAATGCATGTATGCACAGATGGTGCTCAATTTAGGTTATTATATGCCTCAGACAGTGTTTTATGTGACACTCAAATGCAGGATTCAGACCAGTGTGAAATGTAATGCTAATATACAGAATGATTATACTGACCCATGTTTAATGTCTGTGTGGAGCAGGTTACTTGAGGAGGAGGCCACAAAGAGGGCAGAGTTGGAGGAGCTCCACCTGCGGCAGCAGCGCACCATCTCAGAGACGGAGGCTGAGAAACAGGAGATGGAGAAGGAGCGTCTCACCAAGGAGAACGCCCTGCAGGCAGCGATGAAACAACTGGATCAGCTGGAGCAGGAGAGGCACGGGGCGCTGGAGCAGTACCAGGTCAGCTGCTCCTGCAGTTATATGCTGCTCCACCCCATCTATCAATTATTTAATAAAAATGAAAAAAGAGAAGTGATTTAATAGGGCTGTACCGAATACTTAGAAGCTTCATGCCCAATGTCAAAACAAGGACCATATAATGGTAAAATTAATTTGACTGTTTATGGATGACATACAGCTATAATGAAAAACAATGTGTTCTATCACTGTATACCTGTTGTGACATCATATACACAGAGACTCTCCATCATTGCTGTTACATTAAATTATTAAGAACTGTATAATACTAAAAAAAGACTTTAGTTCTTAGTAGCATAATACCTTTCTTTACCACATGGTGACACTATGTGACTGCTGGATGGGAGGCAACGATTTAGACTTGATGGTAAATCACGCAAGGAACTTAATAAATGTGATTTATTGATACAGCGCTCAAAAAAGTGCTGTTATTAAATCTTGATTAAGGTTTCCAAAGTGTTGTCAGTTTTGAATTTTATTACCTGTTAATAACTTTGTCTCTGTTTGTTTTGTTTGTTTGTGTGAGCCAGTCTGTGATGAAGAAACTGGAAGACGCAACCAACAACACAAAGACTTGGAAGCACAAGGTGGCTGAACACGAGGGCATGTTACGGCTCATTCAACCAGGTAACAGCAGCTGCACACAAACCACTGTCTGTTTATATTTCTATCTTTGTGAGGACCGATCTGAATGTTACATGGTATCAAACAACATTTTTAATACTATTTTTTCCATCTATTTACTGTACTTGCCAGCCATGGGTACAGGAATGAGTCAGCATTTTAGCACTTCTGGTTCCCTCATCTCAGTCAAATGGGTTTTTGGTTAAATGCCTGAAATAAGGTTGGTGGTTAACCCAAGTTTAAGATATTCTAACGTTCTGTTCCTCAACATTAAATACGTCCGTAAATATCCCACTCCTGAATTTTCAAGCTTTTATGTGTCTTAAAAAAGGCGGCTGATACCAAGTGGCTAAATAAGACTACAAAACGCCATCACGTGAACATTGGTTAGCTTTTTTACTTCTTGCTATTTAATTTACGCCTCAAAAATCATAAGAGTTCATTTGTGAAGATTATCTTTCTGAACACAATGTCTAAGTATCATACATTTTTGTTTGCCACAGAGTTTATTTTCTGCCATAAAACAAAAACGTCGACACTAACTTCCAGGTCGACCTACAAAAACCCGTCATCCCTGCAGCACTCTGCATGTAAGTGTGGTGGCAGTTTAAGATGATCTTATGTCAACACAAGCGTCACTTTTAGGTAAAAGTGGCAGTGGCAATGTTAATAGGTCAGACAAAATAACATTTCCGTGTCACTGGACGCTTCCTTTGGATGTTTTCTCTGGCAGCTGTTTGCTACATGCATAATGCTAAATGTGTTACTATTAAAAAGGTGATTCCGAGTTTCAGAGCTCCACATATATGTATCTGCTTGAATTGTTTGCTTCCCAAAGCTACAAACTCCTGCCATGAATACATTTAATGGCGCCTTTGTCCCACTAATTTCCCAATAGAATTCATTAGTAAATTTAGTAGAGGAGAAACAACGCAGCTCTTCATACTCTCAGCCAACCGTGTACAGTCTGCTCCCGCAAAGCAGATCACAGCCAAACAGAAATGTGAAAAGGCTCGAGGGAGAAAACATAACAATGAGATATCTAAATTCCGCAGATACCTTTTGGCTGGAGGCTTCAAATTAAGAATGTTGTTTACTACAAAGTAAAAAATTATGATTTTAATAGACAAAATATCCATATCAAAATCTTTTGGCGATAGGTTTAAGAATTTAAAATGGCTTCACACTTTCCACAGTTCATCTGATATGAGTAAAATAAAACCTGAGAGGCTTAAGTGCAGTTTAAGATTACATTAAAGATAAAAACATAACATTATAAAGTAATTGAAGAATTAATGAATGACATGTCAACATAGCATGTAATAGGGCTCAGTCACATTTGTATGTTTACTTACGGTTTGATGATTAAGAACCTATTTAAAGGGTTGGGAGCAACCAGAGCATTGTGGATTAAAATAAATATTAGGGAAAATGATCTCATTATAATGGAATGAGGGATATGTATTAAAAAAAAAAGTGAAAAACGATAACTTGTGTATAGAAGTTTAAACTAAAATCAGCTGTAAACAAGTAAAAAAAAAATATGATTTGTTATAAGGGATGCTCAATAGGGTTGTGCAATATATACACAATATATTTTTCATTGCGATGTTTTTTACTGTGATAAACACAGCTGCGATATTTCACTCAGGGATTTTTTTAGTTCGTTCAGTAGAAAACTGCACTTGGCATTTTAAAATGTAACTTTCCTTTTTTTATTAGTGCCTTTGGTGTTCTGTTCAATAAAAATAATGTTGGTTATGTTCTTATTTAACAAACAATTTGTTGTATTTTAGCAGTATACTGAAAGCAGCAGAATTGAGTCCAACTTTAGTATCCGTTCATTTATCGCAAGTAATATCTTGCTGCGATATTCAACAACTTTATCGCATATTTTCCTCGTATGCAGCCCTGACCATGATAACTTAGTCACATTGCTGCAATGCAACACACAAGAAAACATAGGACGTAGTTACATTTTGCAGCTGCAAACAGCAACACCAGCGGCTGAACTTCTTAATCTGCTGCTGAGTGTTCTCATTACATCTGCCACAGAGCACCCTTCTGACAGGTGAAGCTGCTTTAAGCCAGGTGTTAAGAGACTTTTAAAACTTCAAATGGGAGTCAATGACTGTCGCTTTGACTTGCTGTTTACAATGCATTTTAGTGACAAATAATTGAAGGTTAGTGTGCACCTTGAATGAAATATTCCTACCTCTCTGTCGAGTAGTCTCTTGATTTGTTTCCCTTCCAGGTTCCAAGGGACAGCAGCTGATCACCAACTGGGGCCCAGCAGCCTTTTCTGAAGCAGAGTTCATTCTGAGGCAGAAGAAATGGCAGGAGATGAAGAACCAGACGACCCAGGCCCAGTAGAGCCCCTGTACACCTTAAACTTTAAACATGTCTACAACTCAACAAGAGAGGGCTGCTGGAAGGAGTTCTCCTGTAACTGGATTTTTAGATTCAAATTCAAGATTTACTAAGATAATGAGGCATTTTATGATTTAGGGGGCATTACGTAATCAATGACCTTTATCCCATTTATGAATCTTTTGTGGGAACCAGCACTGGTAGAACTGGTATATTTCGGATCAAGCCTCTCTTTTTAGACAACCATATATTAAAAAAGAGCAGAACATGGAAATTGAATAATCTTTTAATGGTCACACACATATACACAGCACAGCACATGTGAAATTTAGACTCTGAATTTAACCCATTAGGAGCAGTGTGGGGGTCCGGTGCCTTGCTAAAGGACACCTGGGCAGTGCCCAGTCCACACTCCATACTGTCCATACTTGGTCTGTTTGGAGACTTGAACTGGCGACTCTCCGGTTCCCAACTCGAGTCCCTATGGACTGAGTTACTATTAATTGCACATTGAGTGCAGAAGTGATATCCGATCATAATTGGTCAAGATGCATGTTAATGCCAGGTCGGACCAAGGCCTATGAAATGCACTACTTTTAACCCCAGGTCTGACCTGTCCATCATAAATAGCTTGAGCGTGTTTTAGGTTCACATTGTAAAGTTAAGTAAAGAGATGTTGAACCGCACCCATCAAGTTGTGTCTTTGAAAAAGCATGAGCTACTGAAAGTGCTACAAACTGTTCTCTTTCGTGTGTCTGTTTCATCTTAACTCTTTGGGATCATTTTTAAATGAAAATAAGGGATTTTTGTACATATTTTAACATCGGTTTTTGTTTTGCTTACTAATGTTACGCTGCATGAGGGCAGCATCAGGATGACATGTATAATGTAAAGTTTAGAATGTTTAACAAAGTTGTCTTCTAAAAAAAAAACAGCCTGAATTGAAATACCATGTACGATTCACTAAATATCTTCTCATTATCATGAAAGCGCTTTTTTTCCCTCCAGTTTGTCCTAGTAGAATAATACCGGGCTAAAGAACTGGCTTTTAAACATTTCCTGCTTGTAAACACTGTCAGAAATAAGGCGTTTCGCCAAAATCTCACTCCGAACAAGAATGCTAACATTTGTACCGTGTTGTTGTTGTACTGTAACAATCAGTGCCTTTGATACTGTCATGGGTGAACATTGTGCTTTCTATTTTATGTTTTTATATACATGTAAAAAGCCTGAAAAAGACTGAACTATGGAATAAAACACATCTTTAATAACCGAGTTACTGTATTGACTGACTTAATAAATACTAATTACAGACAACACTACAGCAGAAACTTAAAACATTACACAAAACCGTATGGGGTGTTAGACGCCGATCACTTACAAATATTTTAGAAATAACCCTAAATATGTTTGTTTTGGAAAAAAAGGTGTCCAAAATTCCTCAAAATATACTAGGATATGATATCCTTATGAAGAACATTGTACACTATTTGTCATTTTAATTATACTGAAGAAAATGTACAAATAAGGGATAGGTATGTGGTCAACATATTGTTGATAGCTAGTGAAAAAAAAAAGCTGTCACAAGGAAATGGGGATAAGTGGATTGTAGAGGAAATCTACATAATGGAAAAACTGACACTGCAAGATGCACAGATGGAAGAAAAGTGGGCGAAATGGACATTCTCCAGGACCCAATACAGCGGATAAGGAAAGGACAAGTGATTCAGTGGATCACACTGAGAATGGATAGACTACTAAAAATGTAACTTCCAAACATAAACCGTTTACTTTTTTATTTTTGAGTCTACATTTGTTCTGTGGGCTTTTTATGTTCGTAAATGGTGAAAACATCAATAAAGATGCACTTTTTTCCTTTAGCTCATAAGTTCACCAGACGGCGCTAGAGCGCCACAATCACCACACCACTACAGGAAGGGGTTAGAGAAGTTCAGTATTTCTGATGGACATCAGATGCATGGGGACCCACACTTAGTCAAACGGTAATAAATGTGTTGAATGTAGCTCATCTGGGGACACAAGAGTTACAGAGAAATGGTGACTACATTTCCATGACTTCACTGTCTAGACCTTCCATTTTCCAAAATAAAGCAGATCACTGTCTTCTGTCTGGCTATGTACGAGACAGACAATATCATCAGGATCATGGTGTTATATAATTGTAATTATATGTAATGTCTGGTTGATAAGGGACAGATTTGAGATCTTGGGCGTGCAAAAGAAGTTTAATAAAAACAGAATTAAAGATTCCTGCCAATCACAGATAGAAACTGCAAGTGCTAATATTCATATTAACTTGGTTTGAACACCAGTAATCATCAAACTAAGAATTTTGGAGGAGTATTTGTAATGTATGTAATGTATTTTATGTCACTGTTTTTCTTTTACTACTACTACTACTACTACTACTACTGACTAGCGCTGGGCAAGAATGTAATATCATCATACACGTACTTTCAGTTTAATCCTATTGTGATGATTACGGCTGTGTGTTATACTACTGCTGACATGATGCCGGAGTTTTGGCACCAATACCAAAATTATACTTTTCCATATATAATAAAACTAAATATATTTTTCCCAGTTAAAATCGGCAAAATTCTCAAATGAAAAATTGTGCTGGAGAAAGAACTTAATAAATACATTTGATAATTGTTGAGCAACTATCTGATCAACGATTACGTCACTGAAGATGTACAGAAATTATTAGTCAATAGATGAAGCAAAGTTTTACGGCAACAATTTTTTATAATCAAATAAATTGTTAAATCCTTTATCAAATTAAAAAACGTCCAATGTCAGGATCTGAATATTCTTGGATTCTGGAAATAAGCCATATGAAGATGTCCCTTGATTCTACAGATACATTTCCGAAAACACCAAGAACATTCCTATCAACATCATGATGTTGAGTTCATGCATATTGACAAGACCTACCTGACATTGATCTGTATACATTTTTTTTATTTTAACTGACAAACGAGACATTTGAAGACATCAACTTGGACATTTTCTACTATTTTCTGACTGATTGTAAACCAACCCAAACAATTAATCCTGTAATCTAGAAAAAAATCTGCAGATAAAATCGATAATGAAAATAATCGTGAGTTGCAGCGCTAACTCAAACTGATGATTAACTGGAGGCTATGTTTGACAAAGACCTGACGTCACGTAGTGCATCTTTGTGGTTAATCTGCAGTTCAGGAACTTTTCCTCCCCTTCAAACAATTTGACAGTGAGCCTCTAATCCTGACAAGATTCAATATGCATAAAATGTCTGATACCTCCAGAATAGACAAACAGTATATAAACGTTATCCAAAACAGACCACCTTGTAAAATCTGCACTTCGAGATCAGCCCCCGTCCCCCCCCTCCCTTTCCCCTCGAAAGATCCCCAACTAAGTTAATTCACTCCATCCTCTCTCCGTATCGTGCAACAGTCGTTAATTTGAGTGAGACGGGACAGACCAAACAAACACACACAAAATACATTCCCAAAAATCTGCTGTCCAGATGCACTCGGCACACATACCACAGCTGCACTAACATTTCTTTATGCAACAAGATGGCCTGTCATTAACGCCAAGTGCCGCGCCGGATGCGCTCTGTCAACCCCCCGCCCCCATAACCCCCAGCAGCGTCTGTATTCCATCATTCCTCTCTTTAAACATCCTCACACTCATCAGCCTGAGGTTATGAGGCTTGTGGCACGCGTGCTGCATTCCTGAGAGGTGATGTGAAACAGAAATGCATTAAATTCCCGATCTGGAATCCATCGCAGGGGGTGTGTGTGTGTGTGTGTGTGTGTGTGTGTGTGTGTGTGTGTGTGTGAGAGAGAGAGAAGGGCAGGCAGGGGGTAGGTTGGAAAATAAGGATAAGGCGGGGTTAAGGGGGTCTCACTGCCCCCTTGAGTACCAGAGCATCTGAGATACAAAGGGTCTGAAGATGTCTGAGGAATTCAAAATATATAGGGTTCGAAAGTCTTAGGAATTCTGGGTATTTACAGCGAATGGGGTTCTCTGGAGCCTCGGGGCCTGTAGAGGTTTACGGAGCAGAGGGGTGCTCTTGGGACAATAAAATAAAACGCCTGCAGAACATTTACCTTCCTTCACAGTATCGCATATGACAATTCATGGACCCCAGGGGTGTGATACGCGCGTATTAAGAGTTCAGGGAAGCATCTGGTGAGAGAGTAGACAAAAATAGCATCTCACTACATCTTCACATTATAGATCTCTACGGAAGAATAAAAGGTCCCCGGAGAATTCCTGTAAGGGTCAACGACGCAAACAGATGTCCTCCTCCTCCTCTTAAAAATGAAACGCAGCGAAAGTGGGAAAATTAACAGCAGCATTCCACTTCACACCACCAGCAATGACTATTACTGTAAGGAGCTGCTCTGCTCGCTGGTGGAATTTCAGATTCAACCTTATTTCACCTGCATGTCATGTCTCTTGTCAACCAGCCACATGTTTCTCCGCATCGCCCTCCTGACATTTCACAACATCACATTATTGTTGGATTTGTGTAATGTGGGACTTACACCAATGACTGAAGGTTTTAGTTTAGAAATTTCGTGAGGTTCAAGGGTGCAAGGAGACGGAATTTGGGACAAAGGATCTGGCTCCAATCAGCGCATCTGACTGAGGTTGACTCTGCACCCACAGGAAGGCTGAGCCCGAGGCCACAGCGGGGAAATCAAACCCATCTTTCTCAATTGTTCATTCCAGATATAAATATCTTTTGACAATGCAGAGCCAAGCTAAAGGTGAGCCATGTGCCACTCTGACCTCCCATTTGTATTTTTACCCTCGTAGGTCAGAGGTTACTGTGGATACATGTAAACGTTCTTGCACAAACACATGAATACATACACGTACATACATGCATAGTGTCCGCACCTGGATACATGAGTGCTGCATGCACACATTCACACACCCAAAAACACATAAATGCAGCAAGGCACACAACTAAATACCTACACCTAAATGTGCTACAGACGCACACGGCAGGCTGAATAAAACATTTTAAAAAAGTTTGTATCTATGAACTGTAATAAGGCAGCAGTGAGGTGACTGGTTGTCTACTCCATCTGTGAGGAATGCTTTACGTGACAAGATAGAAAGACTTCAAAAGTAATTGTCTCATCCTCTTCCTCCCCCATGAACACAAAAGAATGTTAGGCAAGGCGCAAATATAAAACACAAGTGTTTCTGTGAAAAAAGAAAAAAAAAATCCATGCAACCCCCATGGACTGCGCTGCTCTCCTGCCAGCACATGAAGTTATTCCTTTTTTCAGTTGAAACCGTCTGACTCATCATGACTGAGCCAAGTTTGGAGCTGGCCTCCTACCAGAGCATTGTTTACCAGCATCCTACTTAATTGCAGTGTATGAAATCATGCTAAAAATACCCAGGGTGCAGAAGGCTTCAATGGAAGTAAGTGAACTCAAGTGAGTCAGCAGAGCTCTTCTTTACCGGGTGAAAGGCCGAGTACTTGATGAGGCGGAGAATTGATTACCTGCACGCTCTTGTATCATCATCTCTTCTCTAATACACACCCTTTCTCTTCCCCCAGGATAAGTGTGTCATCAAGGTAAAACTGTCAAATATGTCAAAAAAAGACATATGACTCAAAGGAGGGAATGGCACCTACCGGTAATCTTAACTGCTATGATCCTGCTGTAGTGAAAACACCGGCCTGGAGCTTCACCACCTACACAACACCTCCCTTATTGGCTTTGTCAAAGTACCAGAATGTATCTCGAGTATCCATCAAAGTTAATAAGGCTTCTCAAAACATTATGTCATAATTCTTTTTTGATTTCAGAATATAAATTTTGGTAATGAGACACACCCACTGACTGACTTTTACATACAAGTTACAACAGCAATTTTATTAGCTTTGAACGTAGTAACATTTCCATAACATTAAAACACGGCACACGTCTGAATTGAAGGCCATCTGATCAACCTAAAGGCTACAGCAGCACAAGGTTAAATATGGACAACGAGTAGGAACACTGTTGTCATCTAGTATGTACAAAGAAAATAAAATCTGTTTAGTCAACATCAAAACTGTGAATGAGCCAATTTTAAGTTGTTAAGATTGTTCTCATGTAGGAGAAGTTTAGAATGTATTTTCCCCTCTCATAGTGCAAACACAGCACCAGAGATTAAAAATCCTACATCAACCACAGTATAAATCAAACCCTTTCTATATGATTTTCATCCGACTACATGCAACAGCGTGTGAGAAATTAGGGATTAAACAAGACTCAAACACGTCTCATCATTGAATGCTTGTGTATTTTTAGACTAGAGCTGCAACAATTAATCAATAACTCAATTAGTCAATTGACAAAACTAATGTGCAACTGCTCTTATAATCAATTGATTGCTTATCCTTTTTCAAGCGAAAAAAAAAAATAGCTGAAGCTCCTCAAATGTGATGATTTGCTGCTATTGGTCTTATATTATTGTACATAGATTATTTTGGGGTTTTGGTCGGACAAAACTAGAAAAGAGTCTTCTTGGGATCCAGATATTGTGATGGGCATTTTTCACAGTTTTATAGGCCCAACGATTGAAATAATCAGCAGATTCATTGATAACATTATACAATAGATGAAATTAAGATGTCAATATCAACACCAGTGAAATTCCAAGATTCTCGATAACAATTTTAATACCGCGATAAAAGACAAAACAATCAAATAAATCCCATGTACTTCAACAAACCTTCCTTTATTACTGTTTGCATTCTGTTTTTTGTTAGGAAGTTAAACGTTAACTAGCTCACCTCATGCCGATTTCATCAAGGATTTGTCGTTCACAATAAAGCATTATCAGGGAAACATCGGGTGTCTGCCCTGGTGCCTCAATAGTGAGTTTCCTGCGTCCCAAACACATTTTCTATCATCCACCGGAAACCCTTAGTCTGGAGCCCTGACGAGAAGTATCTGTTCTTGTGACATTCCTACAGCAGAGTGTGTCATCCAATAACGTTGATGATGAAAGTTATGAGAAAATGTAATCGAGGATTTGAATGGTGAAATAAGTGGAAATAAATAAGAACCATCACTAATGCAGGACAGAGAACACCCTTCTTTCATATGATAACTTTATAAGTCACGAACACCGCTTCATCTCATCCACCAGGTGCCAAATATCATACAAACATTGAGGTTCTTCGTCATGTCATGTCCGCTTAAAGCCGTGAGGAACTTTTACATAATTGTGACATGTAACATGTCTGAGTGACAAAAAGACCCCACTTTAACACAGATGAAGCCAGCGATGTTACTCATTCCATGTCTGAATAGGGGCTCAAAAAATCCTCAGAACCTCTAAAACAACTATTTGAAAGAGCATGTCTAAATAAAAAAATGAAAATACATTCCTCAAGTTAATCAATCCATCTCCCCCCTTAATTTGAAAGTGATGCTTTTAACCACAAGTCCTAATGAAGACAATGTGACAGTAATCCCAAGGAACAAAAAAAAGTGGCGATAAACTCTCCAATTCTAATGAAGTGTTACAATCGTTTAGCTCACAAGGAGTGCCAGAGTTTCATATCAAAGGGTCTGAATCACTCAGCGGGAAGACTGGGGTGAGTGATGGCCAGCGATACTCGCCAGATTTTGTTTTTTGATCCACTATCAACGCAGCATTGGGCAAAGACTGGCCTTTCAGCATGCGATGCATCCGTGACAGCAGATGACTCATGGCAGCAGAATGTGATGGAGCAGGAAACATCACTTGCAATTACACTGTTAACTTCACGGGGATAACTATAGTAAACATGCTATTTTCGAAACACGTTTATGGGCCACTTGTGGGACATCCATCTGCTGGAATTGGAGAAGACAATGTGGAATAAAGCCCCAAAACATCTTGCAAATGTGAGCTACGTTTGCTCTGCGTGTTGCCTTAGTACAAAAATAAAAAAGATTAACAATTGCAGACAGCAACCAATCCTTGCAGTTAATGTGGACATAGTTGGTTTTATTGGCGAAAGACAAGGAATGTATTACTCTTAGATGCACATACACACACACACACACACACACACACACACACACACACACACACAGCGAGAAAAGGGTTAAAATAAGGGTAAAAACAACATATATGTAGCATGAAGGTTGCCAGTTAAAATCCACACACCAGTAGGAAAACATTTTGTATAGTGAAGAAAGAAGAAAAAAACAAACAAATATGAAGCTACTCATCATTACAGTACTGGTTGTAATGGGCAGCAAATGGGTGAAACAGGCTGAATGTGACAACAGCAAACACACTATCTGAATAAAATGTAAGATGATTCTCAAGTATTTAGGCTTTAAAAGGCAATTTGTTCCGTCAGAATCTTTTGCATGCCATTGTTTGTTAGTGTGACTCATGCAGAAGTGTTTTGAAACCAAACACACCCACAACGAGAATAGATTACAGCAAAATATTTCTATAAATATTCAAAAGGAGTAAGAAGTGAGATATCTATTGACCAACAGTACAAAATGAACAATATATCTGATGGTGTTTGACAGTGTTGTTGATCAATACCAATGACTTCTCTGCCAGGTGCTGAGATTTTTGGCTTTTAAAATCCATTTTCCATCATGCACCCCACCCACTGGAATTTCAGGACTCCAAATCGATCCCTGACGTATTTGCACTTTCGACACAACAATGAAAGACAAGTGAGAATCCAATAATACCAGACATGACGGCTATCAAATGTATATATGTGTCAGTTGCAGGTCAAATATATATATCATCGTCCTTTGGGCTACTCCTATAAAAAGGTACTATAGTTTTAACTGATCGAACAATCAACATCTAATTTATCATTATTCAAAAAACATCTGAAAAAGACTTTAATTAGTAAAGATCTAGAACACTTCACGGTTTTCATTGTAATGCATCTCAACTTGTAATCATAATATTCTATGTCAAGTTAGTATTACTGCTTAGTCGTTAAACTTTGATGAATTATGCAACCTATGTTTTAATCTTTTAAACCTTTTTCTTTTTAAGTATGACCATTGATATTTTAATTTAGGGGGGGGGTTCATAAGCAATTTTGGCCTCAAACATACCTGCACAATGTTCAAACGTCAAATTCTTACTGTCTATATACGTTTATATGCATATGTGCAAAAAAAATTAAATTAACTATAAACTGAACTATGATTAATTCAATTAATAATATTCAGGCATCCTCTTTCTCTCAAAAACAATTTTATGTCATTTTAAAGTAAAAATTTATCAAAGATTTGGATAATTCATATAAATATTTTCAGTCCTTCTGACCTTTCATCTAGCGCCATCATCAGGTTAAGTCATGTCAGTTTGTCCAGTACTTGACCCAAATAAAGACTTTACAATTAGCCTCATTACTTTACTATTAGTGCTAATTGGTAAATGTTATCAACACTACAACATGAGATGGTGAACATGGTAAACATTACACCTGCTAAACATCCACAGAATAGCATTGTCAATGAGACTCGTTCAAAGCAACAATAACGCAAAAACTCTGACTTTTAGGAAGAAACGTTTGTAAAAATTCTTAAGCCATCAGAACATCTGTTGTGTGATGAAGTCAAAAGGGGGAACGGCACCATTGCAACACGCCACTCTTTCGGGAATTATTGACAGTGCTTTTAAGAAGCACTCGTCAAAGCCTGTTACAAAAAGGTCAGAACATCAGATAAACCAACATCTGTGGCTTAATGTGTTGAGATTTCTGGCTTCCAAATGCAACTATCTGGTTTGTTTTGGAACAAAATCTCGCCCCCACCCCCACTGGTATTCCGACACGCTACTCACATTTTCAACTGCCTAACAATGGGAAACCATGCTACGATGAAGCTACTTGCAAATCATGTTAGCCTTGAATGATCTTGGTGTTCAACGCTGTCAGCTCTCACGCAACATCAAAATGCGCAGATTGTATGTCATTTTGTGGAGAATCACCTGTTAGAGGCTATGAGATCTGACTGTCAAAAGCACACCAGATGGGTACCGCAGGAAGCATACACTCGGCAGTAAGAGGCCAATGGCAGTGTAACTGTAACAAATCAGAAATTCAATACGCAGATACAATTCAACATGACATCTTTGGTACACCAGAGTCAAAAAAACTTTAACTTTTGAGTCTAGCTTTCTCTGCAAAGAATAGGAACTCAGCTGTTTATGTGTCAGTTTGGATTTCAAGTGTAAAGTTTGGCATCTACACGCTCGTCTCTACCACAGCTCAGTTTGTGATGAAAGACAGATTTATCTTTAAATATGTAGAACAAATTTAGAGTAGCACAGTGAAATACCAATCTAATTGAATAATTACTCACATGTAACCGAAAAAACCCAAAACTGATGGTTTGCCAAAAAACATGCAGTCTATCTAGCCATCATCTACTGCATCTTGCTACAGTTTTACTTTTGTAAGTATTTATTTATATGCATGAGGGTATGTATTTCTGGGCGACACTATAGCAATACATTCAAGAAAAAACAAAGCAATGGGTCGTATTGATTAATCATGTGACGTTTCAGGTATTAGTAAGACGATGAAATACAGTCCAGTAAAGATGGTTAAAGTAACAGATCCATGCTGTTTGGTGCGGAACAGGTAGGGTTTTAGAGCTTTTCCAATGAAAACAGCACTTTAAGAGCAGTGAGAATAAACCAAAACAGTAAAGTTGAGGGCTTGATAGCTAAACAATGAGCTGAAACTCACTATAAAGCTCTGTAAAGCCGAGGGAAGCTGCAGATTTTGGTGATGATTCTGTGTAGGTTCATCACTACATCACATTGTCATTTCAGCCTTTAACTGGAGACCACAGAACTCCACCTGGAGGCATCTGGTTGGCATTCTGAGAAGATACCTGAACCAACTGGCTCTTTTCAATACAAAAGGAGCAGCAATTTTATACTGACAAATTCAAAAGGGAAAACTAAAGTGTCTTAAATGCAACTTAAATGTTCATTGGCTTAAATTCTCCAAGTCTCTGAACTGAAGGGATGAACACAATTCTTTCGAAAGATAGTCCCAAATTTTTTCGTTGCATAGATGGCCTGTAGGATGCCTCAATTAAGAACAGACCTCCATAATCAGTGATGTTGATAGGTCAAGTCACACATCAAAAATTGGAAAGTACGATTAAAACTCACCATCGATGCATCCAGCGACCCAGTCTATTTATTCCCTGATAATCAGAGCCACCTGATTTATTTCAGAAGTGTGTGTGTGTGTGTGTGTGTGACATTGTACATTTAATAACACAAGAACAACTTCACAGCTAATTTCCTCTCTGCACCGATCACTTACAGCTGATCTGCTCAGAGTGCATTCACCCGCTGTCTCTCTGTCGCTCACCCACACTCTCACTGCTGGCACACATTACGCTATCCTTATACTCACGGCGTAATATGTAAACACGTGGACTGCACTTAAACCCAGATTGGCCATTTTCTCTCTGAAGTGTGAGAATCAAAGCTTGCGCCTGGCATGGCATTTTACCAGTTGTCTTCATCTATCTTTGTTTGCTATGCGAGACATGTTGGGGGTCCAACGAGACTAAATATTTTTTGTAATTTTTCATCTTTTTGTCTTAGTCAAGTTTCAGGTTTGTGATAAACGTTAAACATAAATATTGACTCAATTCAGTTTCTTATATCACATTTGGTTTGTATAATATTTTGTAAATAAAGTTTTACTTGTTAAATATTCAGATGCATAGTCAACATACATGAATATAACCATATAACACCAAACACGAGTTTAACACTACAATTTGTCAAAAAACACATTATTGGGGACCCTCTCATTTTCCCTGGGACCAACTTAAATGACCACCTGTGGGTCCCGGGGCTTCACAACATTGAAAACCTATCAACATCACTGCATAATACTGAAACTCCTTCACTTTTGGGAAGATTCAAAAAGCCCAAAATCCATCACTTTAACAGTAGATGAAGCCAGTAAGACAAGACACATGACAGGGTATTTCCTGTTATCCGCCACATTATAAAAACACACACATGTCCTGCAGTGTTAGAGATGGTATGATCAAGACCTTGATCTCTGTGCCAAAAATAAAATCTTTCTCTAAAAACTGTCACACTAATACTGGAAGAGAAAACAGGACTCTCCACACATCCATCACTTGGCACAATATTTACTTTACTTTATATTCTGTAAAAAAAAGTTCTGCCCTGCCTCATCCGGCTCTGATTGAGTGGTCTTTCAGGGCATCTGTTGAGACATTGCTTTCCAAGTTTATGTGCTGGAATTCCCATGGCAATCTCTTAGGTCCCACATGGCATAAATCGGAAACTCAGTCATAAGTTGAGCTCTCACTGTGCAAGAAAGGCAATATTTAGATGAGATCTTTTGTTAAAACGGGAGGATTAACTGGAAATCTTTGGCAATCTCACGATTTGATTCCAACTATTGGTGTCACAATTCAATTCAGGATTGATTCAATACTATATTTAGTCTCTTACTCCAGTGTGCTTTACTAGTTTTGGTGCAAAGATGTTTTTCCCTATGCATCAGACGGAAGACTTTACAGCCTCAAAATGTTCTAAACTTGAAGGGATTTGAAAGAGGAGAATCTTACCAAACTGATACTAATGGTTTAACACTTGACTGGTGCCGATTGCCGATTAAAAAGTGATATCAAGATCACCAGTGCCTGCTGGTGCAGATTTTAAGATTATTTATTGGACGATGGGACAAAAAACATTTATGACTTCTAACTGTTGTGGTAATCCAGTGGCGCCTGTTATTGGAAGATATCTGATCCTGTATTTTTCCACACAAAACAACTCATATTGTGATTTTCCGTTGTTTGGAAAGGATATTTGAGAAATGTTTGGGCCTCACATTTAGACAAGTGCATATCACTCATTTCCAGGGAGAATTATCTTTCAGACCCAAGAAGAGCGCATTGGTATTACATACCAGAGGAGCAGAGTTAATAAAATCCTTATAATCCCTGCCTTTCTATCTCAGTAGTAATAAAAAGAGGGAAATGTGCAACTATAAATAGACACTGAATATCTAATAATATCACATAATGGGTGCCAGCCAATGTTGAGCTCACATCGTGCTCTACTGACCCCCGACTGTGGAAATCAATCACAGCTTCATACGTCCCCTAACCAAACACCATATTGTCTTAATCTCTTGTATATGTAATATAAAAACTATTTTTGCAGCAACAATTCAAGGGGGGGGAGTCTTGGCTTACTATGGCTTTGATAAATGTTTTTTAGATCCATATCAGTGACCACCTATGGCCAGATAGACGTATTTTGATCACGAGTACACTCTGTTTTGGAATATTGAAATTCTGCAGAGCGATGCCTTTAATTTAAGGACAGGAAAGGATCATGTTAAAACACAGATCACTGAATCACTTTTTTGGCCCGTGAAGTGTGACTTGTTGTTGCCATGACAGCACTGTGTTTCTCTATTCCAAGGCATCCACAATGCATTACTCATGTGCTTCAAGAGACCCTTCATAGCTTTTTGTGTCATTGTGTTTTCATATTAAAACAGAACTGACATTGGCATAATTGCTAATAGAAATGTAGCCTGAGGATGTATGTGGGGGTTGGTAGTGGATGCAATGTGGGATGGGATTGCATCAGCTGTATGCAGGTCAACACAAGTTGGTGGCAAAAGATTTACAACAAACTGGGAAGGACTACCAGTACTTTAAATCTGTCAACTGTCAATTCGGTTAATCAAAAGACCAGGACTGTCATACAGACTGACACGTAACTCATTAAAGGGACCGTTTTGGGGAATGTCATCCTGCATCAAGGACCAAGAAATCACATTTCAGTTTCAGGTCATGCAGCACGTCTTGTGTGTATATTATTTATGTTCTCTAGTGTCATAAAAGCGCACAAAAAAAGTGATTATGAGCATTTTTAGTATTATTAGACAGCACATTGACTGCATGTTATGAATAAGGACAAACAGGTAGATACAGGAGGGTGAAAAAAAGAGGCGTATTGTACAGCACTATTTTGGCGGGTATTGCATATACAATTATATTATACTGTATATATACACAATTGTATATGGAAGTTGTCAGTCTCATATTGCGAACTAATGAAGTGATTAACAAACAGCAACATGTCCTGATTAGGGCTGGGTATCAGTATTCTTTATCGGTAAAGCATCGAGTGAAATAACCCAGCACCAAGTAGATTTGAAACTTCTCCAGTCAAACAAAATCTGCATTAAGATCTTTTTTGTACCCAGATGTAGAAAAATAAATGACTATCTGTATGGGTATGCTCGCAGCCAATCACCACAAATGTTCTTTGATTAATGCAACGGTGGTTGGCCCACTACCATAGAAGCTACAACCCAGTCTGTGGTGAAGTCGAGCGCAGTATAAATAACTATTTTAATAATTAACACTTGCAAAATGTATTTGTGTCAAAATCATTTCAATGGGGAGGAGTGGAGGTATAGTGGTAGTGCTTTGGGTATTGGACATTTAACCTGCCCCCAAATACTTTACTACTCAAGGGGATTATTTGACTGACGGGAAATAAATTGCTAATAATTTTGATAACTGATTAGTATTTAAATAATTTATCAAGCAAATTCCAAACATTTGCTGGTTTTCGTTTCTCAAATGTTAGGATGTTTGCAATATTCCTCTGTTTTACATAATTGTAAATTGAATATCTTTGGGTTTTTGGCTGTTGGCCTACACTCAGCTGTTAATAGCTTGAATATAACATGTCCATCTGACAGTTCAACCTCCAGATCCAGGGGACTTGTAGCAGAGATTAGATGCTGTGGCTTCTTAATGTGGTAGGGGTCAGTATTTTGGCTAACTCAGTTGAGTCAAGATGAACTTTAACTCTTGAGATGAATTTTTTTAATTATAAGTTTGGGAGTACTTTGGACACGAGGTGCAGTCAGTTTTTCAGGGTAATACTTCAACTTTAATTTAATATTAATTTTAAATACATTTCTAAAATATGGAGTGTTTTTACACGCCTCTCAATTTCCCATATCACTGTAGCTAATGAGGAAGACCTTAATGCATGTTAATCTTTTACACATGCAGAACACACTGCCCTTGTTTATAATGCTTGGAGGTTAGTACCGGTGGCTGTAAGTAGCACTCAGAATGATTGAACTGGTCATCTGGAAGTGCACAAGTTCAGTAAAAAGCACAGTTCATGCAGTTTCCTTAACAACACAGTGCTTATTTAAATATACTCAACCTTTTGTAGAGATTTAAGATCACAGATGGCTAACTCAGACCACCAGAGCCATCTGAAAACACATCTCCTTTAGAATTAATTCAGGTATTAAGAACAATTACACCCAACTTAACTGCCTTTAAGCACGCATGGCTGATGAACGCACCCTTATGACTCGCAAAACAACCACTTTTTTTTTTTGAGACAAATATTAAAAGAAAAGGCAACAAATATGTAAATAGCCTCGGTGCACATGTCTCCCATTTGTACAGCCAAAAATAAACCTTTGAGAGCGGAAAAAAGTTTTTTTTTTGGTGAATTTACAAAACCCTGAAATGCACAAAACCAATTATTTCAACATTTTCTCAAAGAAAAGAGTTGAATTAAATCAAAATTAAGATTCAAACAAACTAATGATCATTAGTCACACCATTTTAGGGACTGCCGACTTGATTATAATCTCTGCATGTTTTTGGTTTGAGTGTCTACATGTGGGGTGGATGGGTTTGACATGAACTGTCCCACAGTCCCTCCCACTGGGTCTGGCATTCAGGTACAGCTCCCTCCCTCCTTCTATAAAGCCTCTCATGTTAGCAGTGTAAACTTCAGACTTCAACTCATGGTAAACTCTTTACAACCTTGGGTGGAAAAAACAACTTACTCTAACTGCTAAACAGTACACAACACACTTGGATGTGCATCATAAATTCTCTGCATTAGGTTACAAGCTCGAGCCTGAGGTAAGTTTTTTTTCCTCCACAATTTTAATTTAAGTTTAGGATTATTTTTAGAGGATTTCTCAGGAATTGTTCTGGTATTTAATAATGTAAATTGATTTCCTGTGAAATTTGGGATATGAGTTTGAAGGGACTAGGAGTTGAGTCATGATCTTCATTTTTTTTTCAGTGGTTTTGGATGTACAGTTGAATAGATGTTTCTTTAATTACCTGCTTTACAAATCCATTATTATTGATTTATAATTGACAATGCAACAGACTGTGATTCTTAACCACCCTGTTGTGCAGCTACACAGCATGTGCAATGCTGTCTTAAACTAATCAATCACCAGTTGTGGCAGCAGTTCAGAGCTAACCTCCTAAATGTCATTTCTTTATCTTTACCACTGACAGCTCCCAGCCAAAATGAGATTAGCTCTGCACACTGTCATCTGCTGCTGTGTTTTCACCACTGTCCTGCCACTGGTGAAAGGTGCCACAGGAGAGCTCAACACCAGCCTGAAAAAAAGGTGAGCTGCCGGATCAACAAGCACCGAGAGAACATTGTGTTCATTTACAAAAAAAAGACCCATCATTTTGTCCTTTAACATACACGTCACAACACAGAGACATTCATATCAAGTTGTTATTGTCAAAATATCCCAGTGAAGTCAGATCATTTCAAGTTTTGCTTGACAGGTACTAGATTTTTGAGGCCAATACTGATAGATATTCAAACTATAAATCGGTCAGAACTTAAAGAAACCCTGTTTGTTAAGGATCCCTAGTAATGAAGATATGTGGTAAAGAACATTTCACAGTTGAAAAATAAACCGTTCTCCAGTGGACAAACTATGTCACTAGTCACTGTCTCTAAACTACATCAAACATGCATTTGGTCTTTCTGTACTGAAATGTCTTGGAACTCAGAGATATATGCATATACGGATAAGCTAATGTGATAAGCTGACCTCGGCCGATATGTCGCACGGCAATTTCGCATCAAATTAAATTTTCTGAAAACAAGTCAAGATGATACTGCTTAATTATCCAAGAAAAATCTTGAAACGCCTTGAGCTACTTGGGCATCAAATTAAATCTTGTTACATGTTGGACGTTTGAGGCTGTGTCGTACCGATATCATCACTTTATGTCTGTCCCCTACAACTTGTCTCTGTGAATAAATGTCAGTTTCCTCTATCACAACCTCTTCCGTGCCCTGTGGCAGGTCTAACGTATGGCTGATGAACCGTATGAAGAGAGACCTGTGCAGCTTAGTGACAGCCAATGAGCAGCACTCTGACATCGATGTTGGACCGCAGCAGGACGAGAATGCAAAACTTGTCTCACCTCTATCCAGGTAACAAGAAAAGCTGAGTTTTGAGGATGTATTTGATGTCTGACATTGTAGAGATAGACAGTACACATGGAGAGAGAGAAAGGGGTATGAAAGGAGCTGGAATCGAACCAGTGGCATTGCAATTATATGGTATGCCTTTTAACCATTAAGCTACCAGAGACCCCCAAAGCTCTGCATTTTTAAGCATTCAAAGTGCCCCAGATGCAGTTATAGTACAGGAATTCAAAAAAGGATATGTCCTACACGTACAGAACGGAGAATTTGAGCTCTTGCTCTCAGGACAAAGATTTGGACTCAAGGTGTAACAGGCTGAATAATTCCTTTATTTACCAGGTCATCAAACTGTTACATCATGAGCATTGACCTAACTGATGATTAGTTTTCCATTTAACTACCGGGCTGGCTGATGATGATGGTTTTAGCGATGGCATACTCTACATTTCCTGTTGCCACTTGATTTATTCATGTATTTTATTATGTTTGTTGTACTTTAGTCAGTGTGCCTACATCTCTGGGTGTTCTACGTTTACCTGGCTGAAAATCATATTTCTCCACGGGAACAATAAAGTTAAAGAGATATCTTTAAGATAACTAAAGAACGTTGAGGATTTATCCTCTATTGCACCGATACATTTACGTGAATTTAGATACATCTTGATGACTTGGGTTTAAACCCTGTCATCAATTTGGGTTTAAACCCTGCCAACATATTGTATGTTGCCAGGTCAGATTTAACAACCCTGGTAATCAGTCTGAAAATAGAGCATAAATATTTATTTTCCTTTTCCAGCTTTGGGCTACATATCAGACGCAGGAGGTCAACATCAACCAGATCCGGCTGCGTCTTAGTCACATGCTCATTCCACGACCTAGTCCACCGACTGCACCTGATCAACAACACGGAAAAAGAGGTCAATGCCCCAGAGCACAAGATTGGCTCGAATGGCTACGGACGCCGCCGCCGCTCAATCCTGGATCAGCTCGCACTCCAGACAGGAAGACAAAGACGGAGCACTGAAGCTGGTCAGCAAGTTCGCAGACACAAAAGCACACGCAGAGTGGCCTAAAGACAGGCATGGAAAGGCAAAGGAAAATCCTTGTTGGGGTTATTTGCTCACAGCAGATCAAGATAAGTCCCCTTAGAGGTTTCATTCCACAGATTTTAAAACTAGATATGCAGAAAGAAAGGCTGCTACAGTCCATCAGAGGGAGATTTGAATAGGTCACTCTGGATGAAAGCGAGATTCCAGTCATAGATTTGTGCATGCTTCAGTGTGTGATATATGGATGAATTCAAGTCAGACCTGTGCGACTTGACAAGAATGTCTGTCTCTTCTTCAGCTTCCAAAGTGAGCAGCCGAGATAGAAGACAATTGCTGAAAATCTTCTCTGAAACACCCATGAACTGAAGAGGAGCCGAGGCCGCGACGGGGAGGATTCTTTCTTACATTACTGGAGCCCAAACTGCCACATGGAGGATCACTTCACATGTGACCTGGATGTGATGAACTGCTTGTGAAGTGCAATTTAAACAATACGTACTACGATATTAAAAAATATATAATTATCAGCTTGTATATAAGGATATATAAATCTGCCTTATATTTAAGCATACAATACAATTATATTTTTTTATACAGCCAAAATACATATTAAACATGTATCTTTTTAACTTCAATGAAGTATGTATCTGAACTGTGTAAATAATTATCGCGTCCTGTATTCTTCTTGTGAATTAAGCATCTTATTACTGAGTTATGCGTTATATTTTTGTAACATTATTGTGATGACTATACATTTTTGAAATCAATTATATTAGAGATGTTTTAAAAGACATTTGTTTGGATGGTGAAAGTAAATGCAACTTAAGAAAAACTGCAAAGTAGTCATGTAGTTTTTGGCCGGACTTTGGATGCCACGGAGAGGGATGGAAAGCCTGAAGTAGTTGTACTGGTGAGCGAATGAAAGTGTTGTGCTGCCATCTAGCTTTACAGTAGGATACATGTAACAAACGCAGCTTCAACAAAGCACTTACTGTGGTTATGCTAAATGTTTCATCTTAAAAGCCTTGGTTTTGAAATGTATCTGCTCCTTTATTTGAATGTACGGTAATAAATCCTAATTAACTCATAATTCAGCTGAAATTACTTGACATGGTATTATGTAAGATGATTTATGGTCTGTGGTGTGGTGAACGTGGGAGGAAGTCTAATAGTTTTCAGCTGGCTACGAAGTCCTTGTTTTTTTAAATAAATGAATGAATGCAACAATGAAAAGAACTTGAAGCAACTTTGATGTTATCTGGTGACCTAATATCAAATATTCTGCTTGTACGTGCAAGCGATAGAGTTGGGAGGCAACATCGTTTGTGCGCCATGTCATTTTATGATGGTAAGTGTAATCATTAAATCCACAATGGTGTACATTCCATCCTAAAAATAATCTGTTTATCAACTGCACGTTCTCAAAGAAACACATGTTCTGACACTATATTTATCTTGGGTCAACATGTTCCTAAAATTGTGCAATCACAATCATTTCAACTAAATTAATTATCTTTTGCCGAAGAATTTAAGTTTTGATGAAAGGAAAGAAAGGAACAGTGTGCTCCCCTTCAAAAAAGGAACACGCAAATGAGGACTAGATAAAGATATTAATCACTATGGAATTTGACCTCCACTGATAGTGTGCAGACTGGTCACACTGTCCTGAAATTAGAAGCAAGACGCAATTTCACCATTAATCTTGTTATTTTCATTAAAACCTCCCAACTGGATACAGTAGATTATATAATATGATACATACTGTAGTAGAATGAAACAAGCATTATATGTTTAACCCTCATCCTGTAATAGTTCACGTCCATTACTTTCTTATATCTTCAAATGGTAATCCATATTTTTGCCAATAGTTTTTTGCGTTTGTAATAAAATGTAGTTCTTTCTGCCAGTTGGGAGATATTGTAGCCCTAAAACAATTCCAGATATCTACCACTTATATTTAGAGCCACACTGATAAATAATAATAAAACTTTATTTCTATAGCGCCTTTCAAAACCAGAGTTACAAAGGGCTTCACAAAATACAATACCATACAATATGTGCAAAGATGGTCAATCATAGAGAAATAAAACAGAACATTTAAAAGAACATCATAGATAGCATATGCAATAAAAACAGGGATTTCTAGAAGTGGTCAAACATAGAGGTAAAACAAAAAGGTAAAATAACGTATTTTTTTTTTTAAATTGAAGAAAGAAAATGAAACCGATGCCAGTCTAAAACATTTATTAACGGTCACTGACTCAGCTGTTAAGATATTGAGGGGGAGTTTGTTCAACAGTGTTGGAGCTAAAATAGTAAAAGTATGATCCTCCTTTGTTGTAAGCCTGGACCGTGAAACTTTTAACAACATTTAATTCTCTGATCTGAGGGGTCTCGGAGCAGAATAAGGGGTTACGAGTTCAGAAATGTAAAGCGGAGCTGGACCATGTAGGGATTTAGAAGTAATCAATAGATAAGTTTAATATGTAAGGAATGGAGAGCTAGTGTAATTTGGCCAACTCATGACTGGAGGGATGTGTTCTCTGCATTCTGCAGCAACTGTAGACGGGCAACTGCTGCATCGTTTAGGCAGTTAAATAATGAATTACAGTAGTGTAGGCAGGAGGAAATGAGAGTGTGCATAAATTGTTCAACTATGTTTTTGGGGAGCATTGGTTTGACTTTAGCAATATTTATGAAAAATGCATAAATTATTGAACTCATTATGTGCTAATTGAAGTTGAGGTACAGATCAAAAAGTCCAAAGGTGAGGGGGTGACACTGTTAGAAATATGATCAGGACCAATAACCAGGACTTCTTATCTTTGCTCAGTTGCAGGAATTTGGAAGTAATCCAATACTTAATGGCAGCAAAGAATCAGTGCAGAGAACCCAGATTGTTACGATTTTCAAGGTTAAACGAGACATCTGCCATGACGATATATTAGTAGATATAGAGATAATTAAGAAGAAATTGCAATACATAAATGCCAAACTAGAAACTTTAGAAACTGTCTCCATCAAATAGTTTGTCCACCAGAGAGCGCTGTCAGGGTAATTATTAAACTGCAAAATGTCCTGTTAAGTATGCATCTTGGTCATAATTTATTTTAAGAAAACGGAACTCGCAGATAATTCTTCGCTGTGATTTCAAGGGGCGCTCCATTACTTTGTAAAGTGTGCTTCTCTAAAATCGACACTAAAATCAAGGGGGGAGGAACCAAGTCTTACACTAATTGCACCTCAGAGTATCTAGTTAGAATGAGAATAGAAACAAACAAAAACATTGTGGCTACATACTGTAGTAACAGTTTTTTGGAACGTCAGGCCAAAACTTTAAAATCAGCATAATTTAAATCTACCAGTGTCTTTATTATAACATAAAACATAATTATTATAATTCAAATTCAGATCCTGCCATCCAGGGGCCATGAGAGGGACTTCACTGATGGAAGATTTTCCTTTACTGTCCAGATGGTGGTGCTTTACTCCACCACTCTGTAACCACCTCAGCCATGCTTAGAATACTAAAGGTAGTCCACAGACACATGTGTACCAGTGATGTGCATTAGCATTCCTTACATTGACAGTCATTTTGCTAAAAACAAATTTCAGAAATGCTACTTTAAGTACCTTTTTTACTTTTTTAATAATGATCCTTTTCCCCTTCCTGCTTCTTCACCAGTATAATTTGTAATGGTTCAAGTCAATTCCTCTTGTGTGTGTGTGATACAGACAGGGAGGTCGAAATGCTGTTTCTCATAGTCCCAGCAATAAAAAAATTAAATAAATATATACAGGTATATATATGTATGCATCAGAACACCCACTTCTAGCATGATCCAAAAATAACCAGTTTAATATCATATAAAACAGCAAAAAGCAGGAAATCTCCATATTTAAGAGGCTCAAAACAGCATTTCTGCAATTTTTGCATGAAAAATTACATTAGTGATTAATCAATTATTAAAACAGTTGTTGATTATTTTTCCATTCATCGACTAAATGATAAATGATTAGTTGACGAATCGCTGCAGCTCTGATTAGTACTGTAAGTACATGAGTAATCTAAGGTAACTAAGACTGAGATGAGATCTACCTTCATAACACTACTGTATAGTTTTGGTAAGGTAACTAGACAATAAAGTAGATGTGACAAAGTTATTAATCACAAATTATTTATCAGCAGTGATGCAAGTAGGCATTATTGACTGTTTTTGGTCTTTCAAAGTCGAACACCTTTGTCCAGGCGACACAGTCAGGGTTAATCAGACCCTGACTTGTGTCATAGGAGCACAAAAGGTCAAGGCAAACTTTAATAAATTTAACTTCCTTTCCTTCAATTGTCAACACTTACTTCCCTCTTTAAGAGAGTCAGGAAAACACTAACCATTATCTCAGCCTTAAATTGAGATAAAAACAACCTATTTATCTGTAAATAGTATCTGACACAGGTCCTTTATGCAGATTTTTGTGCAATCAGAGCTCTTACCTGCACAATGAATTCCACATACATCCTGAATAAACAAAGATGGGTGTGGTCTATAAATAGTTTCCATGGCTTAACAAAGTGCCAAATATACTGGTGCAAGCACCAACTTCCTCAAGCACTTCCTCTACTGCATTGAGGAACATTGATAAAGATCACTTCCTGAACCTCATTTTGAACGCTGGAACTTGAAGAATTTGAGCAGGCATTACACTTGTTCAGACTGGCAGTGAAAGAGTAAAGCGGCCGTGTGTACATGCTAGAAGAGACTGCTCTTCCGTTCTGTGAAGCCTAATAAGACTCTCGTCAGTCACAAGAGGTGCGGACATTGTGCACAACCCTGCAAACTGTAAGTACACTGTCGCAATGATTCTTTGAGCCTGAGCTTTTAACTTATTTTCTTTAGCTCTTCTATTGTCACATCTTATCATTTTCATCTTGCTTTCTTTCTCTAGCACTTCCCTACTGAAATATTTTACTCTACTTTGTCTTGGAGGTAAAAACAGTTAAAATATTCCTAAGTAAAGATGCGCATTTATGAAAAGCGGTAGATGATTTTCAATCTTCCCAGATTAGAAAGCTTATCGGGAGGCATCAGAATAGGAATTGGAATATTTTAAGTCGTTTCATTCCATAGACGAGTATCAGTTGTACTGTAATTAACACTTGCATAAAAGTGTTTTATTCCTCAGATTCAGCTCTTTGTACAGTTTGTTCTTTTCCATTCTGTTTTTGCGTGTGTATAATTGCACTCTTGTTTCCACAGTCCAAAAACAAGCCAGGTCACATGAGAGGCTAACACTTTGTTTATGCAAAAGTTACAACAGCAGTTAACTTTAAACAGCAAATTCGATTACAGTTAGAGAAACAGTTTAGTAATGGTAAAATAATATCAACTTGGTTTACATTACCCATCCTAGCATGAGCATTGGAGGAAAATGCAAATACTCCTTGAGACTACAGTTTCTACTTGAGCCTACTTGATTTGAACCTTTAGCTGCAGGAGAAACTATTTTCTTTTTGTTTGTTTAGAGGGCACATTTTTGTATTTTCAAAGAATTGCAAAGAATGACAGCCCGTCTCAGTTTGAAGTAGAGAAAATACATGAGTGATTATCCTGAAAAATGTAGGATTAATATTTCTGTATGATTATTGGGCCTCATACATCACTGTTTTTGTATGTTTCTTTATTTGTTCTCTCACACAGCAATAAGAGGAAAATAAGAAAATCCTACGTGGTATTCATGAAATATTATATGAGAATATCGTTCTCACACAATTTAAGATCAAACCTGTTCGTACGCACGATTAATGCATGAGGCCTATTGCTTTTTTGTATTTTACTCGACGTTGCATATTCTTTTTAATAATCTTTCGTAATTACCTTATTGCCCACGGCTCCTAATACTAGGATGGGTTAAATGCAGAGTCTAAATTTCACTGTGTGTGCTGTGCTGTGTACATTTGTGTGACCATTAAAAGAAGATTCAAAATCCTCGAGTTCCATTTTTTATTTCTATCCTGCCAATCAGTGGAGGTGGGGAAAAAGCAAGAAATTGCTTTTTCCAGAGTTTTTTTTTTCTTCACATGCTACAGTTTCTTTTTAGGAACCACTTTGTTGTGCCCTGTAAAGCCATTTGAGACATTAAACGTGATACAGGGGGCTATAAGAATAAAACAAACTTGCCATGGCACTACTTGCATATTTGACGTGTTTCAATACAGAAAATTAGCCACTTACTCCTATACTAGAAAGTTGGAACTCAGTAAAGGTCTTTGGAAAAGGGTCAGTAAAGGGTCACTCAGTAAAGGGTCGTTCCCTTTACTGCCCTTAGACTGTTTGTAAAATCAATATTATACTGTTTACTGTGACAGTGGCAACAGTGGCAATAAAACACTGAAAGAGGAAGAGAAAAGTTGGACAGTAGCCTTCTAACCATCTGGGTACTCATAGTCCATTTGAAGCCGTTTGGTCATTAATGAACATATTGGATAAATGAAAAATGACCTAATAATGGTGGAATAGAGGAAACGTTAAGAGATCAACAAATTCATACTGAGTGGGACATGAATGTGTATAGCAAATGTCATAGTAATCTAAGGCAAACACAAATGCAAACCTTCTTGTGGCACCAGAGGTCAGAGGATAATTGAAGTAATGAGGACTCATCGTATGGGAACCATTAATGTCTTTACCACATTTCATGTCAAATCATCCAATAATTGTAGAGATATTTCAGTCTGGACCAAAGTGGTTGACCATCTAAACCACTGACTGATATAGCCAAACGTAGTATGGCTAACAATATGTTGATGTGCATCAGGACACAGTAAAATGCACACTGACCAACATTTCACATATAACTAAATTACTTTCTTTTGTATGGTAATAATTATGTTTAACCAAAAATATTGCTACTGTAGCCTTTCTGTTATTTTTGTGAGCACTTTTTCTACACTTTCTTTTCTTTTAGTGTGCCAAAATGAAACTACAAAACAAACAAAGAAGGAAGCATCTGATAACAGCAGTTACTTATCTCCGTGAAAATACAACATAATAACCATACACTTAGCTGAACATTTCAACTCAGATTATAATATACAGTACAGCTGTTAACAGAAACAATAACATTCAGCCATGATTTAGGTCTCCATATCAATGTTTGGTTGTTTGCCATATTTTATAAATGTATATGTCTCGAGATTCCTCACAGCAGTATCCAGTCCACTATCAGGACAGAACTTGCCGTGCAGGTATTTTCCCAAAAATGTCCCAAACCACAACATGCTTTTTAAAGAAAGGTTGTACACATGAACAGTTTAGCTGTATCTTGATGTTTACTTTTCATGTCTTATACATCCTGTGGTGATAAATGACTCATTTCAAGGCTAAGACACGCAGATACGTATATCTAAATATACCAATGACCCCATTGATTGTGTTAGGTGTTAGTACGGTGTTACTGAATGTCACTGCAGAGTCTTCAGACATGCAAAGCGTGAATCAATTGTGGCTCATGTTGCAATGTTTGGCTGCAGGAAATTCCAAAACCAACAGAGCATCTGATGTGAAACTTTCTCAACCAACTGCCAGCCTGAGTTTCTTTGTTCTACTTTTTTTTCTCTCACAAGTTTCAGTCATCTTAAAGTTGTTCACTTGATCAGACCACTAACATTCGTCACCGTTTAGTCATAATTTAGTCGCACTAATGGACCAGGGGTAAAATGGATAAAGTTAAATGCAAGGCTTATATTTCATATGTAGGTCAACCAATTTTTTGGTTTGTTACTCACTTTCTGAATAACAGCTTTAAAAATCAACCAAGGATGTCACGACACCAGAAATGCAGTAGTTGATACCAATACCAGTGAAATTCCTCAATTTTTGATACCAATTCGATAGTGATCATAAAAAAAATTGTAATAAATTCCCATGTACTTCAACATACACTCCTTTATTACCTTTTGTAAACAGTTTTTTGTTATGAAGTTAAAGTCATAACTCCCTCTCTAACATCTATTCTATATTGCACTTTTAAACTGTATGTATTCAAGTTTCTTGCCAAAAACAACATTTTACAAAACTACATTGAACACATCATCATAACATTATAATTGACCTTTGCCCCGATATACTTTTTTACTGAATAGAGCTTAAATGCACTGTAGTGCAACTCTATGGAACCTCCGTTCACCGGCAACTAGCAGTTAACAATAAATAGCTTTCCTCCTGCCGATTTCAATATGGATTTATTGTTAACAATGTAGCATTATCAAGAAAGTAATAGGGTGTGTCCACTGGATGCGTTGATAGTGAGTTTACCGCATCCCAAACACATTTTCAATCGTCCCTGGGACACCGTTAGTCTCCAACCCTGACGGTACTACCGGGCACTATGATACCTGTGGTACTGCAGAAAAACAATTACAGTCATGTTTTCAGAATATTAGCATCGACTTGGTACCGAAATATCGGTTCTCCTGATATCCCTAAAACCAACACAATCATGCTTTTATAGAATAAAGAACCTGCGCTTCCTGCTATGTACCTATAATCTATAATGTGTGTGTGTGTCGTGAGGAGACCTTAAATGCACAATAGTCTCCTTTAACCCCCCCCCCAAAAAGTCCATTATTACAAACACATGTTGTGTGAGCAAGTGCTGTGCAAAGCCTCAGAATCATGGCAGTTAAGTTAGCATTTTGGCAACTTTACAAGACTTACAACACCAAATATTTCTCACTTGCACTTTCCCCCTGCACGGAATAAATCTGTTATTCTTTCAACACTTGGCTGCATTGTGCACCATTTTATAGTTTCATTGGTTCCGAATCTGAATCTTTTAACAACTTCAGCACATAATCTCATAATTGGAGCCAATGTTAAACAAATATTTTATTTGCACACTACAGCTAACATCAATCTTGGCCAAATGCATACAATCAAAACCTCAATGGAGCAGCAATTGTTGAATGCTAACAAAATTTACATATTTTACATTTACATATTGCATCATTTTGTATCTTATTTCCACTTTAGAGTGGTAGTGCGATCACTTTGCTTATTTTGCAACCACCCAGTGACAAAGAACAGTTGAGGCTAAAAACTTGAAAAACCAGAAGAACGAATGCAATTGCTTTAGAACTGGAAAAGTGACCAGGTCAGCTTGAAGAGAATATACACTCTTGAAATGTCAAGTCAACATACTGTACCACTTTGGAATGTCTTATTTACTTTGAGCTGATAGAGTCTCAAGTCTACAACTACTACACTCCGAATTCACCTCAAAGTTATTTCACCACTAAACTGTGGATTAGTCCAATGTTGATTAAAGTTTTGTTTCTCTCAATCCAGATTAAAATGAAGAAAAGCGATACGCCCCTTTGTAAGCAGCAGTCTACACCCTGCTTTGGGAAAGGTGAGTAAATACTCCAGTGTAGTATGAATTTAGTACACACAGACACATGCAAATTAACAAACAAATAATGGTCTCATTATAGTAACGCAATTTGAATTTCCACTTATTAAACCATGCTGTCACTTTTAACCATGTATTTTTTGAGAGTTGATAAATCAAATTATACCTCTATCATTAAACTGTACAACCCTACTTAACATTCTGGAAGTACTTGAAGTACTTGATGAAGCTATACTTAACTCTGTCATCTGGGGAAAATGTAAACGTTTAAATGTACTTTCCCAGGGCTTTAATATTATCTTTGAGCCCTAGTATTTTATTTCCTCTTCATTGCTTCATCTATGCTCACATGTTAGCAGCCAGTTGTGACATACCAGCTTGGATTAGCAGCCCCTGTTGCCATGACGCTCACTAAACCCTAAAATAGAGATAGAGAGGGACACTCAAGACAGCAACAACTAGCAGCTGCATTATACATACAGGCACTGGACCACATAAACAGCAGAGTAAAGCCTGAGTGAGTCAGTCGGAGTGAAAATCCAGAAGAGAAGCATCGTAGATCCGAGAGAGATACAGGAACCAGACCTGAGGACAGTCTTGTCAGTGTCAAGAGGTTTCCAGCAACACTTCTGAGGCACGAGGAGTGGCATATAAAAATAAAAAGCTAAGAACTAGGGAGTCTTGACAGAAGCAGACACATGAAAGCTGAAATACTTGATTCAACAGGCACAGACTGAGAGACAAACATGGCCAAAATCACAGCCGAAGGTAAGGCACAGAGAGAGCTTCCTCTACTGATTATGAAGCTCTGTAGACTAAGATGCAATGCTATGACAATAACCGGTTATTAAAAGGTTCAGTCGATGTCTACAGTCTGAGATTTGACGGACAATTCACTTTCTACACCAGCTGTTAAACAAAGGGAAAATACGCTATTATAAGTGAGTATTGTGCATTACTAAAGCATTTTATCAATGTTAGCTTTTTTATGATATTTTAGGCTAAATAAGAGGCTTATTCTTCCAAAACACAGATCAGCATATTGCTTGAACATGTATTACTCATGTTAAAAGACCCTCCCGACATACACAGACTACTTTTCGTGGGTCAGGTTTCTATAATAGGGAGATGTAGGTCAAGGTCATCCAAGAGGCAACTCAGCTGTTCCAGTTGGGAGAGTTTACACATGCTGAAAGGCTTGCCAGGAATACCGGCTTCCGAAATGGGATAGCCAAGAAACAAGCAGAAGAAATGATGCCAATGTGAGGGCAAATGTTAATGACGGATAGAGTTGCATGTAAATTACTTAGGATGGTGAGTCTGCAGAAGAGAAGTTTGCTATTTGATACAATGGTGCAGCATATTTTGTCTTGCCCTTGTTGATTCAAATGCTTTCGCAGGGGGGACTGATGCTGGAACTGGCCAAGTGACCTACACTGGCTGGCTGCATCATAAATATTATTAGTAACAGTGATGAAATGGTGATCAGAATAGCCAGACATCTACACTACTGATGTGATGTTGGATGGCAACATTATTTTTCACACCAAGGGGATTAAGCAACCAGGCAAAACTATTTAAAACAACAACTTTGCTGTCCTGATCAAGATACAGTATGAATCCACAGAGTCTCTAGTTTAAAAATAGAACCCTATTTCATGCCATTGGAATGATTAAGGGTCAGTTTAATGCAAATAAACATGACTGTTCCCAGTCAAAAGGTCAAGGGAACCAAAATAATGGTACTGCGGTTCTAACAGCAGGGTCAGATATTTAATTTCCATTTACAGTTAAGGCTGAATTATCAAGAGACTCATCTGCAGATTCTTTGGGAATGTTTACTAAGTTTCCTGGTTTAGAGTTTCTGCAAAAACGCTAACTTATAAATTGAGATGTTGAGAAAAATAAGTTTGACTGACTTAAAAAGATTACCATAGCAAAATGCAGCAATAAAAAAGAAATCTCAATAAAAACTAAATATAAAACTGTCAATCAGTCAACCAAACAAAAAAAATAATCATGACCATCGATATAGCAGTCATTAATGCAGATCAATTACAAACTCATACCTTATATAGGACCTTAAGTGCAGGATAATGTCATGCTATTTGATTAAAAAAACTTAAAGATTTACTTAAAATTGTTGCATCTACTTTCACGTCATAGAAACTAAACACAGCGATGCACCAGCAAACAAATAACACTTTTTTTCATGTTATGGCACAGTGAGTGCTATGTAATGACCCGCAGTCCCCCAGGTGTTGAGAGGACACACTGGCAGTCTAGGACAGCCTTGACAGTGATTAACTGTGTTTACAGTAACTTACCCAGCACATTGGCAGAATACGTAGTCATTCAAGACATGTTTACTGGGGAGTTATGAGCCGGCATTGCAAAACTTTCCAAGTTCATCCCCCCGCCAAAACCTACCTCAAATTTATATTCCTAGTCCCATGTTTATTTTGCTGGTATTTGGATTTACTGCCACCACTAACATAATGTTATTTCTCCTTCAAGTGCTGCAATATTTGACATGTTAACAAATTGCTCAGATTTTAAAAACAAGTGACTACATCGGAACTGTAATCTCAGTTTCATGTACACAAACTGTAACAAAACTACTTCAGTAACTACTACGTTGAGTAATAATTATCTAGTAATCAAAATCATTCCACAATATCAAAATGGAGCAAGCATGTAATTTCTGTAATTGAATCTTCTCCCAACACCAGTGAAACAGAGTTTTTGGATTATCTCCTTTTCATTAAATTGGCCACCTAACATTGGACGATGTCATTTGGCATAACCCAGCGTTCACTGCAGGCCTACACAAGATGAAGCTCTGTGCCAAGCATCAGTCCTTGTCATTAATATCATTATGAATTATAATATATGCTTTCTTCGGAGATACTTTAAGCACAACATTTCTTGGTAAAACAAAAAAAGCATTCACTAAAACTGAAATCTTTCTCGACTCCCTCAGATATGCCACGGCTTTTCCCAAGATTGTCAATGAGCGAGATTGATGAGAAGGTATGTATGCTAGCAGAGAAGGTGTATGCCTCTGCCCTGATGGAGGAAGACAACAAGGATGCTCTGGCAATGTTCAACGTGCAGGAGGACTGTCCCATCGGTCTGCATGAAGACAGGCAGAGGACGCTGCAGAAGGAGCTGGCTGAGCAGCAGTCTCAAGAGTCTGCTAAGAAGTATGAAATGGAAATATATTTGATCGAATATGCCTCTCTTTCTGCACAGCTTTTGCATCTTAAATCTTCTGACAAGAAAAAAAAAAAAAAAAGTCTAATGTTTGGCAGTAGACCTTTGGCAAATATGAGCTTTTAGTTTGAGAGTAATGTTTGTACTGTGTGTCACTAGGAAGAAGAGTTTTATGTTGAAGCGTTCGCAGTCGACATCTTTGCAGACACCAATCGGTGGTGATCGGGCCTTGTCTGGTTCCCCAAAGCAGTCGCCAACCACACCAGATCCTATTCCACCAGAGGACTTTCTAGACTTTCAGCGAGTAACCATCAGTGGAGACTACTGTGCAGGGGTAAACAGGATTAACACTCGAGCATGTTGACACGCATTGATTAGACATAGTATAAACATGCAACTGTAGCTTCACACATCTGAGATGAGTACCATCATAAAAAGAAGGCTGTACGCAAAGAACAAATAAACACGCTACAACACGAGAGACCAAGACTTAAAGTCAATAAGCATGGTAGGGACCCAGTGAGGTTGCAATGATCCTTTCCCATCGGGAAGTATTTTAGATTCAAATCAATATTGGGAACAAAAAAAGTTTTGGCTTAAGGGTGTCAGAGGAAAGGCCATGTTTTTTACCCAAACGTTAAGGGTTTATCCTCTGTACATCCTCTGATAATTGTGGGACAATATACCTCAATAGAAAAGTGATAAAACTATCAGAGTAAAAGAACACTTTTAACCCAGAACAAGCACATAAATAAATGTCAATTCAATATTGCTGAGACTGCTTATTCTGTGGTCTTTGAAAGGCAATCTGCTTTTAAACACCGTTAAACGTTGCTCAAGAGCCGAGGCTAACATAAAGCAACACCAGAAAGAGCATGCATTTAGTTGTGTACCATATTTTCAAAGAATTCTAAAATCAAAAGATTTTTCGAAAATTTCTTGAAGAAAAATACAAAACTAAACTAACTTTTCCATGACTTTTCCAGATCACAGTTGAGTATTATGAGCAGGCAGCCAAAAGTCTTCTTGGAGCGCTGTTTATCAGAGAGAAATACTCCAAACTTGCCTACCATCGCTTCCCCAGGACCACTGCCCGATTCCTTCGCAACGCAAAAAATCAAAAGTGGCGAGTGGAGGATGAGATCATGCCAGGTAGGGCACCCTTACTTCCTCTTTTCCTTACTGGAAAAAAGTAATTAAGTTAAAACTCATGCTTTTTGTTTCAGTCTTGTCTCTACTCTTGCATGATCAATAGAGTTGTGACATGCAAGGAGTTATTTTGGGAGTCCATTATCCCTGGAAGTTTAAGTACCACTCTCATTCTGGCTGGCCTCTTCTCCATGGCGATGGCAGGCGGGGCTCTTTGGTTTTGTAGTATGAAGAAAATAATAAAAACTGAAGGTGATCAAACAAACCTTTGGGATTTTTACATCACCCAGGAGAGAACCATGTTTTATGTTAAGTAACATTAAGGATATGGTTGGAAGAAAAAAATTAAATGGGAATACAAAATGGGAAAACATATTTACGGAACCAGCAGCCCTTCTGACTTCACAACTCTTTCCGGGGCTATTTCATGCTATACCTGTAAGTTTAACCGTTTCTCCACCTCAACTGACTAACATTACACTCTTATTTGGGTATTGGACAAAAACATAGAGGATATGTGCTAACTGAGTTAACTAAGGAAAAACTGTTTGGGTCCTGCGATAAAAAGGATGAAATATTGGCTTTGCTGTCAGTAAGCCCCAATTAGCTGACACAATAAGGAAATGGGCACTCTCGCATCCAAGGTTAGCAAAACAATTCAGACTGAGAGCAGAAACAAGCAGAGCGAACTCTAGAGAGCAGGGTTCGAGACTAATGGCGTCCCATCGGAAGGAAATGTGTTTGGGGCGGACAGAGATCTTCTCCGGGATGCCCTCGGTACGACAGGGAGTTTCACTTGTATAACTAGCGCTGCTGCGCTTAGCAAATGACAAGCTAAACCAAGCGCTAACTAACGTTCCAATGGAGGGCGTCATCTCATGCCGTTACTATAGTTAATATCACGGTACTCCGAGAGCTCGAGACCTTCTATTAAAAATATGAAGATTCTGTACACGTTCCCTCGGTCAAAAGCTAAGGTCTGTAGTATGGACACATTTAAAATTGATAGCTGTTAGGCAGTAAAGTCCTGAGGTGTGTTTGGTTCGCAGGGCTAACAGCTAACGTAACAGAGCTAAACACAGAGGAAAATTAAGCGTAAAACAGAGAACTAGTTTAGGCCGGGTGTCCATAAAGCCTTTTGTTTCCAAAAAAAAGTGCTGGTGCTGGGGAGTGCTCCCGGCTTGGGTTAAAACTAGACCATTTCTGGCAGAAAGCGCTGTAGGTTAATTTCTCCTATGGGCTGTCACCAGCAACATTCAGTGTCCGGCCAATCTGCTCCCACAAATGAGCTTCTCTGTCTTTGTTGTGATAGTTTTGATCTGACATATCATGCAGCTCGGGACAGATGTATGGGACAGAGACAGACAAGGCAAAAACAAGTCCATTTTCTTGGCAACCAGGGGGACGAGTCCTGCCCAATCTAATATATAATTGGTTTGCTGAAAAGGAGTGACGGGGACGACACCAGCGACTTTCTGAACAGTCTTTGAGTCAAAATATTTATCATGATATTATGATACTGTTCATAGAACTGTTATTGTAAAGAATTCTCTATAGTTTAAATGACTTGTGATTAACCCTCATTTTCCCTTTTGTGTAATTCCTCCCGTTATCTCTAGACATCTGGCCTTTCCCTCATGAAGGGGAGGACCCATACTCTATGGAGGGTATTCCCGAGAACCTGAACTACGAGTTGGAGATGAAGGGTGGCATTGTTCATGTTTACGACAATGCCGAGGCTCTGAAACAACAGCAGCCTCACAGCCTTCCTTACCCCGACCTTGAGACCTTTGCCATAGACCTGAGCCATGTCCTCGCAATGATAGCTGACGGCCCAACGTGAGTACACAAACGTTTCAAATATTCTTAACAAAATAGGGCAAAAGGACATTGTACGCCGATGTTAACTAATATTTCACAAACTAGTGTGAATAGTTTTCCCTTCCTGAACTGTGGGGGCAGTATGCCTGGAGCAGAGGATCAGTCAGCAGGTGGGAAAGTAGTTAGTTCTGAAAATGACTAATTTAACATTTTCCTACATGTTGTACCAATGTTTTGCTGATCCTAAATTGCCACACAGGAAAACCTACTGTCACAGACGGTTGAACTTCTTGGCCTCTAAATTCTACCTTCATGAAATGATGAATGAAATGGCAGAGCTAAAAGAGCTGAAATGTGTTCCACACAGAGACTTCTACAACGTCAGAAAGGTTGGTTGGTACTTTTCCCATCTTGTTCAGTATGAAAACAATTAATAACTTGGTAGAAGCTCTTAAAAATGATGTAATACAATTTATTCAAAATGGCTTCAGCCCAAGCTTTTACTCTGAAGGGCTGTCTCACTACAGCAAGTTATTTCTAACTTAAGTCCAATGAAGTCATTCACATCGTCTGCTTTATGTCAAAACACAGGTGGACACGCATATACACGCTGCTGCTTGTATGAACCAGAAGCATCTGCTGAAGTTTATAAAGACCACATACCAGACAGAGACCGATCGCGTGGTCTTGGAGAAGGGCGGTCAGAAGATCACGCACAAGGAAGTCTTCAACAACCTTAACATGGACCCCTACGACCTCACTGTAGACTCTCTGGACGTGCACGCTGTAAGAACAAATTCATTGCTGTCAAATGTTCTTAAAAATTTAAACAATTCCAGTAACATTTCGGCCATATATCAGTTTTGCCTTGTATAAATGTATCTAAAAAAGTTAACTAATATCCTTGGGGAAAATAGATCAGATAATCACATAATTCCATGTGCCTGCCAAGAATTAATGTGTTGTTTTAAAATAACTACAGAAGATTTCACTAACCTCTGCTTACTGACACAAGGATGCAATTTCATTTCATATAGTGTTATGCAATATTTTTTATGTTCCATGCAAGGTCCTTTTTAATGTGTAATCTGACAATAATCAACATAGTCATTTTGTTGGAATGAAAATGTTATTACAAGATTCACCCTCTCTCACTAATTACCCTCGTAGGGAAGACAAACATTTCATCGGTTTGACAAGTTCAACTCCAAATACAACCCTGTGGGAGCCAGCGAACTGCGAGAGATTTACTTGAAATCCGACAACTACATCAAAGGAGAATACTTTGCACGTCTCATCAAGGTGTAGTATGAGTTTAAGTACTAATATCACTTATATCATTAAATAAAAAAGAAAATTAGGGTTAGTGAGTTCTCTCACTCGATTTATATATATATTTATATTTATTTATATATATATAAAAAAATTGGGTGTTTTTCACTGAGGATATTTTGACATCACAGTAGTAAAAAGCACGTGTAAAAAATAAAAAAATGATGATGAGCAGTAGGGCTGCAGTGTTGCAACGATTAGTTGATTGACAGAAAAACAATTGACAACTATTTTGATAATGAATTCGATAATGAAAATAATCATTACTTGCAGCCCTAGAACAGGGCCACTGTGCTTTTCCTTTCAAAATAAATGCAGTGAAAAATGTGTTAATAACTCCCATGTACCTCTGTAACCAGCCACATTGAATTTAATAATTTATCTATAAAAACATTATTTATTTATGTTTTTTAAGTACTGCTGAGATTACTTTTTTTTTGCCGGATCACAGCACACAAAAAACAAGTTAATCAAGATATAAAAAAATCAATAGTGCATTGGGTGAATAATAAAACTGATTGCAATAAAGTATCTCTAGACAGCAATGGTGTGTAGGGCCGTTGACTTTATTTAAAGTAGATGTTCTCTTTCTCCTCCAAACACCTTGGTGTATAAAGGTTTATCTTGGTGTCTTTTGTAAAGACTTCATCTATCTATCATTGGGATAAGTTGTAGATGCCTAGCGCAGACTGCTGGTGGACTACTGAAATGTTACAAGAGCACATGAAGTTACTTTCATATCTATAGAGTTTCTTTGAAGCATAAAGTTTGTTGGTATTTAGAAATATCACGGATGTGACAGAATTATCTTCTATCTGTCCAGTGAGCAACTAACAAAAGTTAACATCTACTTTATCAAGAATCACCACCAGACTTCCTGTCTGTTTCAGGAAGTGTCCAAAGACCTGGAGGAGAGCAAATACCAGCATGCTGAACCCCGTTTGTCAATTTACGGCCGCTCTACCAGCGAGTGGGAGAACCTGGCAACCTGGTTCATCCAGCATAAAATCCACTCACCCAACATGAGATGGATGATTCAAGTTCCCAGGATCTAGTAAGTGCTCAGTGAAATCTATGAGGCAGCAGGCAGTCTTTACAATAAAACAAGCACGGTTCTATAAACCTACAGGATCATTCTATATAAATCTATAGTGGGCTGTGTCCACTTAAATTTGATAGTAAGCCATATAAAATATTACTTTACCCATGATTCATCGTCACAATTTTTATATTGTTTCCTCTTTTAAATGAGTTATAAAGTTCAGGTAGTTTATTTGGGGTTAACCATTTTGAATTAAAAACTAAAATATGTGTCCAATTTTGCATTTTTTCATAGATTAAGAAACCCTGAGAAGTTTAATTCTAATGTCAGTTGTGTCTAAACTCACAATAAATTCAGGAATAATCAATAGGCTATATCATTACTCAATAGGCTACTCTGAATGAGCAAACAAATGCTGAATATGTTTTTATGGGAAGATGAGTTGATTTGATTCCTTCTGTTTTGCAGTGACATTTTCAAGTCAAAGAAATTATTGCCGAACTACGCAAAGATGCTGGAGAACGTTTTCCTTCCACTCTTTGAAGCTACAGTCAATCCACAAAAGCACAAAGCAATACATGTATTCTTAAAATACGTAAGTACTTTTAGGATTGGAATCTGAGACAATTTTAGAGTAGTTTTGCCAAGTTTATTCGGTGATCTTTAGTGACACTTCTTTGGGAAAAGACTGAGAACACAAACAGTAAAAGACAAAACTACATCTTATTTGCGTGAGTGGTTGTGTAATATTTGTTGTCCTGTAGGTGACAGGCTTCGACAGTGTGGATGACGAATCAAAACACAGCGATCACATGTTCTCCTACAAAAGCCCAACGCCCGAGGAGTGGACCACAGATGACAACCCCCCCTACACCTACTACCTGTTCTACATGTATGCAAACATCATGGTGCTCAACAACCTGCGCAAGTAAGTCCTGCATGCAGTGTCCGAAAGTAACTTTGACTCACCACCCAAAAGGGACTGGTAAATGAAAAAAAATCCACCTGCCAAGCATATTTTTTTTAATAAGCCAAAATAATAAATTGTCTTTTTGTGTAAAATATACATTAGTTTCAGTACAGTTCATTGAGATCATAAGGTATTATGTTGCATACCAACTTAAAAGAGGCTAGAGCAAAATTATTGAGCAATGTGAAATGCAACAGTCCACCATGACAGGACAGAAACAAGACGCCAGTCAGTTTTGTGCCACTGTTTAGATTGCCGTTAAAACATATCTGGAAGAGTGTGCATGTGTGTGTGTCAAACTCCGACACAAACAGCAGAGGACAGAAGCAGCGCACCTGTAAATGACACCAAAATACTCTGTTCATACCGATTCATTCGGGGAAATTCATAGTTTCTAACATGATCTGCATGTCAGAAATTAAAAAAACTGGATTGTTGAAATGGTTTTGGCAAAGGTGAAAAAAATGTGGTGTATCGATAAAAATATGAAACCAAGAAAGCTGATGACGCTTGAGTCCAGAGAGCCCAAAAAAGTAGAATGTTTTTCACACAACAATGGCCCATGTATGCATGAAGGAAATAACAAAATGAACCTCATGAAATGCTGCATATTTTACAGCTGGTAGTACATGATATCATTATTTATCCCTCCACAGGGAGCGAGGACTGAACACCTTCCAGTTTCGTCCCCACTGTGGCGAAGCCGGCTCCATCACCCACCTGGTTTCCGCCTTCCTCACAGCTGACAACATCTCCCATGGACTCAACCTCAAGAAGGTGCAACCCCTGAATTCATACTAGGGTGTCATACTGACACTTGAATGCTGATAGCTCAATGTGCTGATAGATGATATTTTGTACTCATATGACTACTATTATCCCTATGGTTTTACTGCCAACCACATGGATACCAATTTAATGGATTACTAATTTAAAAGGTTGGCTTGTTTTTACACATCAACTCAGAAGCAAGCTTTGGCATTTCACAAAGAATACAGTCGCTGGCTGAAAATAATGACAGAAACAATAAAAGTCACTTTGATTTATAAACACGTTTAAATGTGAACTGTATTTCTGTAGCTGGCACTCTTTTCTTTGTAGACATGGTGATCAACACTGTTTGTACTTGCAAAACAGTTCTGCTGTTTATTCAAAAATGACCACTGACAGAAACCCAAAAATCTATCACAAGAGTATTTGTGAACTGGATGTAGGTTGAATCATCATGCTATTAATCACTAAGCAGTACCCTATGTGACTTTTAAATCCAAGGTTTAAAAAATCTGAAAATGTTCACGGAGGAAACTTTCCATGTGACTTAACAGGAATTTATGGTAATTAGGGTTGATTTGCTCAGGCCGTATTTACCATGTCATATGCAGATACAAACAAACCTTTTACCATATCGTGAGCAAACATAGTTGTGGCAGTGGGGGGTGTGGTCTCGGCACCGTCTGCGGGGAAGTGTCGGGAGTGGCTCAGCAGGGGATCAGAATCAGGTAATCAGCGACACAACATAAGCACGCTGGTAACCTGGTTCTGCTCTCTTGCAGTAGGCTGGATCCTGAGGCACGAGGAGAGCTTTCAGCCACACCACCCTGAACACGCCTGATCTCGTCAGACTGCAGAAGCCAAGCAGGACGGAGAAAAACGTTGGCCTGAAAAGGCTAAACCCTAAACTCCCTGCTTGGCTTCCACGGTCAGACGCCACTCCCGACACTCCCCCGCAGATGGCGCCGTGACCACACCCCCCACTGCCGCTATAGTCTATTAATTTGCCAAATAAATACTTACATCTTTCAAAAACATAAAATGTGCCATCTGGTGAGTTAACTGGCAAGTTAACCAAGCCGAAAATGTGGGCTGTGTGTAAATTTAGGGTTTAAAGTGAACACCTTAGCTATAAAAGAAATGATTCAGAATAAAGAATGAATGGAAATGGATTAATTAAAAATCCTCAACGAGCATGCTTTTTATAAATGTATTTTGCCCAAAATAAGTTCACTGTTAAAAAAGGTAAACATTTTTACATTGAAATTGTGTTAAATTGAACTTCCTTTGGAAGTTTCCTTACCCTTTCCAACCCTATTTATATTCATGTTACTCCTTTAACTTCTGAATTTTCTCCAGTACCACGAACAAATTGATATACATCATTACTCACATTGCTTTGGCGTGTACACCCCCTCCTGCTCACCAGAGTCCAGTGTTGCAGTACCTGTACTACCTGGCCCAGGTCCCGATCGCCATGTCCCCACTGAGCAACAACAGCCTGTTCCTGGAATACTCCAAGAACCCTCTGAGAGAGTTTCTACAGAAAGGCCTGTGTGTGTCGCTGTCCACTGACGACCCCATGCAGTTCCACTACACAAAGGTCAGAACCACTGGAAAGAGAATCCATCACATGACAATTTAATTCCCTCAGTATCACTTTAAATCACTAATTACAGCAGATATAAATCGGGAGACACCTGGGCAACTAAACAAGTAATCAGTATTATGCACAATATGTGGTGCAGGAGTAACAGGACCTCACTTATTGAACATGAATTAATACATAGTGGGTAGGGCTGCAACAATGTTTTTTTTTCATCAATTAATCCTTATCAAGGTATCGTTTTTTTGTTAATGAAAAGTCATAAAAAAGTAGAAAAAAAGGCCAATCAGTTTCCCAGAGCCCCAGGTGCTTCAGATGTCTTGTTATGTCTGACCAAGTCGAAAAACCCAAAAACATTAATTTTACTATGATATATGACAAAGAGAAGCAGAAAATTCTCCCATTTGAGCAGCTTGAACCAGAGAAATAAATGCATTTTTCAATATTTTTCAAATAATAAATTATAATAAAATCTATATTATTCTTCTATTTAATTCAACTAATCATTTCAGGTGTAATAGTAGAGCACATATAAACAAAATTACTCTGATACAAATCAGCCATACATATCCACTTTGTGAAGTGAAAAACAATTTACACCGGATTCTAAAAATGTACATCATTAATTATCCCTTAAATCTTCGTATTAACAATTTCTGACGAATGTTCTTTTTAACCCTTTCAGGAGGCCTTGATGGAGGAGTATGCCATTGCAGCCCAGCTGTGGAAGCTGAGCACCTGTGATTTGTGTGAGATAGCCAGAAACAGTGTGTTGCAGAGCGGACTCTCACATCAGGTAAAGTCCAACTTTAAAAAAAAAAAAATCTTAAAATCAGTGGCATTACTGGGTTTTTGGACTGGAGAAATTGTTACACTGCTTTCTACATATTAACCATCACTCCTCTACTTATTTCCATTACAGTTTACCAGACAAGCTTTATAAAACTTTACAGGCGGCCAAAAAAAAAGTCTGTAATGTTAGTTGAAGAATTTTACTTAGCTAATCCTCTAAACTATGTATGTATGTATGTCTCTAATTGAGTGGGTAATATACCGCTAACAAACAAATGTGAGAAAAACCTGAGAACATTGCATCAGCTGAGAGACATTTCATGGTTTAAAAATAAACTTGTCAATGCTCTCTGGTGGACAAACTATGTAATAATGACATGGTTACTAAATGGCCACAAATGTATTTTAGGCATTACTACAGTTTTTTCACTTGTCTTTGATAAACCAGTATTTGCCTATTTGATTTTAGTGTATGGGTTGATACACAATCTTTCCCCGAATAGACAAATTACTGGTCAAACTTACACTGGGAACATTATATTAGCCCCAACAGCAATATAATGAGAAGCACTTCCTCTTTCCTACAATACCCAGCCTGTTATCTAAAGGTTCATAAATGTCTTGTAACGTCGCTATAATAAATCCAACTGTCTAATGGAACAGTCCAAAATGAAACCTTGTCCCGGAATCAGAAATCCTTTATTCGTCCCACAGCGCGGAAATTACAAGAGCTTTACTGAGGTCATATTGCTACTGTGTCCATGATACGGAGGAAAATAATTTTTTTCAAAATTAATCCATACTATCAGCCATGTACCGCTTGTTGAGATCACCTGCTCTGGACAAAAAGAGCCTGCCTCATAATAAAAAGATTTTAATATCTGCTCTTTTTTAGTTATTTAATTTTTTACCTTTTCACCTTACAGGAGAAAAAACACTTCATTGGTCCGAACTACCTACAGGATGGACCGGAGGGCAACGACATTCGGCGGACAAATGTGGCACAAATCCGCATGGCCTACCGCCACGAGACACTGTGCAATGAACTCAGCTTCCTAGTGGACGCAGTGAAGATGGATGTTGGCACTAACCCACCTGAATGATTTACAGCGCCAGCACAAACTGCATGAATATCTCCTCAGTGATGAAGAGGCATAGGTTAGACAACATATTTTCTAAATTTTTTTTATTACATATCTTTATGAAACTTCCTGAACCGGATTTCATTTTACGTTGACCTTGATGCAGAAAATCTAGGGTGGCCTAGGTCATGCATTTTGTAAAATAAAAATCATTGATTGTGGATATTTAGACCACATTCAATGACTTATCAGTGAACTTTGCCAATCACTGTGTGCTTAATTTTATCGGGAAAGAGGTTTATTTTATTTTGAAGGGTGTGAAGTGTACTTGTTGATTTGGATACATGATTTAGAATTGACACATTCATTCAGAAGCTGAAAAAGAGTTTGTATAATTGAAAAGTTTGGAATGCTTGTTGATTTTTTCCCCTGTCACTAGCATTTATGCATGTTACAAAGGTTTTATCTGAACTACAAGTCAGAAATGAAGTGTAGAAAAAAAATAGCTTTATGGGGAAATCATAACCAACTGTTATACACACACAATTGTAAAAAGACTACATGATTATGATTTTCTTTTTTTTATGTTTGCCATTTCTTATAGTTTTTCATATGTAAATAAAAGCTGCAGAACAGTCGATAATGGTGTTGTGTAGCACTTTCTTTTTTACTTGCGTACCTCCAATAACTTACATTTAATATAAAATGAGTCGAAGGTGAGCAGAACCTCTCAAAAACTAGGAGTAGACATCTGCAGGCAACGTGTAATAAGAAACGTTTCAACTCCCTCCTTCAAACTTTTATGATGAGAGTACTAATCATTAGTTTTATTACACTTACTTCCTACATCTTAAACAAAAAAGCTTGAATGTAAAGTAACAATAAGTCCATCATTTCAGTTTTAAAATTGCATGCTAGTTGAAATTCTATTAAAACTGAAAGGGTAACTAGCCAATGCTAATTACACGTTGAACAAACAAGTTACAAATGTACACCTAAAGTCCATGTACTGGCTGACTGTAGCTTCAGGTTCATTTTGAATGGCCAACATGACACCACTTCATACCATGTTCCTCTGGCGTGAGTGTCTCTTGATATAAATATAACACTGTAAAAGATTAGTAAGGGCTCTCTTTGCAGTTCAAATTGCAAAATAACAAAAAGGGAGAAAATGAGCTGTTTTGAATGCAATTCAAATAGTAAAAAATATGTTCTTTAACTGCCGAGATATAGATGTCAAAAGTCAGGAAAACTGTCTTGTACATCTGAGGGCATATTGAGGACTACAACATCAGTAGGCTATAAACTGTAGATGTATTTTTTAAAAATAACAAACGAAAATGCATTGCTGATTTAAAAAAAACTGTTTTGATATCTCAAAAAATATCTCCTTAATGTGACATATTAAGAGGAAATTGAGCAGGGGAACATAGGATGCTTGGAACAAATAGGCTACAGTTTGTTTAGCTAACTTAGCATAATGCTAATGTTATCCCCGCAAATGTGTAGCGTTAGCTTGATAGGAAAATGCATTCCTTGTAGTAAAAATAGTTTACACGTTGAGTGGGCAAATATATGAAGAGGTACGTTAGCTACTAATCAATTGGCTAGTTAACTACCCTGAACAGGGAAAGCAACTTTTAAAAGAAGACACCAATCCCGCCATGACGGTGTCAGTGCCAGCCAACGGTCTGTTAGCAGTTAGCTTAGCCTTGATCCCGGACCGTTTGCTACACAAGTTAAAGTAAAAAAAATACGAACTCACTGGAGGGAAAGTGAACTTCTCAGCGACCCATCTGGAGGTGAAAATTTGACAGTGTTAAAATGTAACACGACGGTGAAGTTTTAAAGTTGGATCCAGCAGCCGCGTCTTCTTACTCAGGTTCACCCAGTGCTGGCAGCAGCACGACGGTTAGCTCGCTTCCCAACCGTCGCGCTCGCGGTTATCCGTTGGAGGTTGATTTAGGGACCGTCAATAAAAAAATAAATCACTGTTTTGATGACACAATACTTATGTTTTCCCCACAATATCTTCACGTTGACTTGCTCATATTGGGAAAAAATTATAATACAAAAAATATATAAAATTGGTCCCATGTAGCACACCTATTTTGATTGCTAACGTGTGATTCGTTTATTTTACATAAATATATGAATTATTTTTTTAAGCGATTCCGTATAGTGTAATGTGACCAATACCAAACCTTATTACTGCTATGGACAGATAGGACATACCTCTTTATTTTAGTGCTTCTTCTTTTTTGTAGAAATATAATTTTTAAGGGAAATTATTATTATTGTTTTTTGTTATCCAGTAGTTTCCATGTAATCACCCAGTAATCAATACCAAAAGTTATTACTGCTGGACACAGGGCACACACATTTCTCAGTGGTGTGGTATAAAATGCATTTTCACAGTACTGGGCTCACATGATGCATGAAATGAAAACATACACATAAAAAAAAAAACTAAAAAAAAAACATAGCTTTAATGTTACATCATTGATGCATGGCAGCATTAAAGTTTTGTTGCTTATTTTTTCCTTTGCATGTTTTTAAATGAGATGGATAAATGGCACAAAACACAAAGTCATAATGTGCAAAAAGTGAGTATCTCTTTATTAAGGATAATACAGTACGAATCAATTCAATTTGAATACACCTTTCAATTCAGCAAATGTACATACCGGTACAATGCGTGCATGTAAGATCAGATGCTTTCTAGTGAGCTATTATGAAAGTTGAACATTTTTGTTTTATACATTTTGAATGGACCACACAGTAATGAAGAAAGTCTCCTACTGCTGCACATTTTGTTGTTGTACTGCTGTGAAAGAATAAGTGTGAGATAAAAATTTTCACCACAGACATAAAAATCCTCTGCTAAAGCTACAGTGAGGTTTCAAAGTGCGATCAGCATTGACAATCAAAAAATAACTTTTAATCAAATTAAAATTCACATGTTTATGGTCTATTAATAAACAAAAATCATATATATATATATATCAAAATATATATATATATATATATATATATACACACACTTGTTGTTTATTAATAGACCATAAACATGTGAATTTTAATTTGATTAAAAGTAATTTTTTGGTTTGGTTATTTTATTTTTTCCCAGGAATTGGCTACGCTGTTAAACGAAAAAGCTTATATCATGTTATTGTTGAATAATTGTAGTTACTGTCTCATATTTGCAAAAATCTGTTAATTTATCTAAATGTGATCAAATGCGAAACAGATAAACTTGCTGAATGTCGCACATCAAAACGCTAGATTAGCATTTCATAACTTTAAATAATGAATTAGATTTCAGTAAAACAGAAACTTATCACTCTAATGAAAGATTAAGGTTAATACATTTTTCACATTTTATGAAATACTTCAGCATAGATTCAGTACTCATAAATCACAGCCACCGTCCTCTTAATCTAAAAATGCTGCCTGTGATTTATGTGATCTGGAAACCATGTCAGAAATACTTATTTAAAATAAAACTATTTTGTGGCTCTTAAACTTTACATATCTTTAATTACACAAGAGTTCATTTGTAACTGAAAAACTGCCTATCTCAACAAATCAGTTATCTTTAATTACAGACATGATAGAGCAAAGCAAAGACTAGACCGGTTGTTTGAGTGTAAACTACAGCACTTTTGCAGCAATCAGATTAAAATACCCTTAATAAATTGATGGTAAATTAATATATATATATATATATATATATATATATATATATATATATATATATACACACATATACACACACATATATATATATATACAGACAAAGTAAAAAGATGAGAATAGCATAGATGTCAAACAGTGGTTATTTCTAACAGTGAAGAAGACACTACAGCAAGCCAAGTCATTTAAAATCATATAAAACCATTTAGTCCTGTACACCCAAAATACTATAATCAGTCACTATGTGAGGTTCTGAACAGTTTATAACAGGCTCACATAACACGGCTCATAAGGCAGGTCATGTGGGATATAAACATGCAGGGTTACATTGCACACTGAACAGCTTTATGGGTGGAAAATTAACTTAGTATTATGCATTTGAAGCAAAAGTTGGACATTTTGGAGAAAGCGCTCATTCACCTTAATGTATTTCCGTTATATATTAGGCTACAGCCAGAGGTTGGTTAGCTTAGCTTAGCATAAAGACAGGAAAGAGGGGGAAACAGCTAGCCTGGCTCTGTCCAACGATAAGAAAATCCACCTACTGGGCACAGACATGCAAAAGTCCCCACGTCTCCTACAAAAGGCGCAAAACATACAGACTTTATAGTTGTTAAGCCGCTTTTTGTTGTTGTTTTTGCGTGTCTTTGTAGTCGTTACACATCTCTCTTCTGTGGTTTTGTGTCGCTTAGTCGTCATTTTGAGTCTCATTGTACTTACTTTGTTGTCATTTTGTGTCTCTTTGTTGTCAGTTTGAATCTCTTCCTGGTTGGTACACGTCTCTTTGAGTGACATTTATGTAGGTGAAGGCCTAACCCGGACACTTTGGGCCCGTGGGCCTTTCCTCAGGAGTCCATCCATTGTCATAGGTTTGTCTGTACACTTTGATGCTGGTACGGTAAACAAACAAGATATAATGTGTTCATTAGTGAGTTTAAGAGGTGCTGGTAGGATGATTTTGTTTTAAACAGTGCCAGGTTAACTGTTCCCCCACCCTGTTTCCAGTCTTTGTGCCAAGCTTCATATTTACTGTACAGACATGAGTGGTATCAATCTTCTCATCTAAATCTCGCCAAGAAAGCAAAAGAGCGTAATTTCCTAAAATGTCAAACTATTCATTTCAATTTCACGACTATGGATATATAAGTCATACTTGAAACCCTCTCTGAATACGAGGGCTGACCTCAGTTCACCTCCTTCTGTCACATTCATATTAACATGAAAGGATTCATATCATAAAGTGCCTGGTTAAACCCAACACAGGTTTCCCATCTAGTTTAAATAACCCGAAAATTACTGTAAAACCTGTACTTTTTGTTATTCTGTGTGTCAAATGAATAAATACAATTCATTATAACATATTACAAATACTGAATTTTCACTTCAGACAACGTTTTATCACACACAGTTCCCATAAAGCACCACATCTACAATACTTGGGTTACAAAGAGCATCCTGGGATTTTTTTTAGGAATTCAAAAGAGACAAGGTTTCATTTTCCAGACCCGTCTCTAAGAACAAACGGAGTAGGAAACCCTGCTGGTTTCTTTAAGGAGTTGTTAGCTTTTAAGGAAAAATCTCCTCCTAGTGAAAGTGTCTTTTTGTGTTGCAACATGTCTACTTGGTGAGGGTCGATTTCTCTTGTTATCTACTTTGCTCAGTGTGCTGCGTGTTAAGGCCTGTGTGGGTGGCCCGCCTCATCAGCCAAGTTGAGGATGTAGCCAGCTATGTCGTCCTCTGTGGGGATATCAGACATTACCCACGATTCATTGTCAGCAGTCACTTGCAGGCGACATATCGGACAGTTTCGGCTCTGCCCACTCCTGCAGAAACAGAAGAGAGTGTAATATTTACAGCAGCACCGAATAGTTTGAAGCTTCATTCATAACATTCAAGTGCTGCACAGTTTCTTTGCCTGTTTATAAGCCAGTATTTCTGCACAGTGACACATAAAGATTAAGCGTCATTAATTTTTCAGTATTATCCTATTTGAGAATTAGTTTCCAGTAGTGGCTGCAAAGGATTGTTTCAGACCTGCGTGATCCAAAAGTTTCCAATAAATCCATGCGTTGTGAAGCCCAAAAGTCAAAATTTACTTAAAAAAAAATAAATGTAATAATTTCCAACATGTTTTTAATCAAACAAAATATTTAAAAACAATATTTTCACTGTAGTCCATAAACTGTTTGCTCAATTTTTGGCACCAACACTAAAGAAAATTGATTTAATAAAAATTTTAAAATAAACTAATTTAATCCGATGCATCACTTTAATCTAATAATGGATTTTGTTATAGGGTTCTTTTTTTTCTGGGATTTGAAAACTAAATAGAAGCTTCGATGCTAAAAAAAATGAAATAAAAGACATTCGGTACAGGTCTACTAATAATTAGTGTTAGCCATTGTTCATATCATGGGTGACTAAAACATCTCTGTGACAATTTAACATCATTTACAAAGCAGTAGAAGAATTACTGAAACTAATCTAAGCTTTAATTCATCACCTTACCATTTATCAATGCACTTCTGACAGAAGCTGTGAGCACAGGGGAGAATCAGGTCGGCCTTTCCGTCCATGCAGATGCAGCACTCCTCCTCATCAGTCAGCTGCTCCACTCTGCATGGGCACAAACACAGGAGGAGGAGGAAGATATTGCTTTTTCGCCCCCAAAAACAAAATCATATTTTGGAATGTAAAGTTTGTTGGATGAATCGTGATGGCTTGCATTCAAAAAGAATTGCCTGAGATGCATCTTTCAGTGTTATACAAATGTATGAAAATGTAAAGATTATCCCCTCAGCTCCTCCTCTGGATGGGAATTTATCCAGCAGTATAAGCAGTCATTCTGCTGTGAATTAAATTGTTAAATCCATCATTTAGGCAGCCTGTGGGACATTAAAGAGCAAGTTTTCTGTTGTCCAGCAGCACTGACATCTGTGGCGAGTAGGAAAAATAAATTATATTATTTAGATTTTTTTTGGCCACTTAGGGGCTGGAGCTGAAAACACAACATTAGCATATTATCACGCCTGCTGTGAAGTTGTTATGGTGAATGCCAAAGTACACTTTTCAAGAGCTCGTTGTCCTTTTTTCATTTGTCATCACATTCTTGAAGTGTGTATATATATTTTCTTTTCTCTTCTTCCCAGTATTGTTTTTCATGCTTTTTTCTGTTTTAGATTGTTGGCTACCGTTTGTTTTTTCTGCTCAATTTCTGCACTTATTGTTCTCATCATCTTTTGTTGTGTTTTTCTAAATACTGTTAGTTTAGTTTTATTTTATTCCTTTTTTGTGATTGTTTTGCTTTACTCCTTAAATTGAGGGGAGGTCCTCTGTAAAAGCCTTCGGCTTCTGGAACTCTTCCGACACAGATCTTATTTTTTCATTATATGGATTGTATGCAGTCTTATGTGTGTGCAATAAAACCAAAACAGCTGCAAAACCTTAAAATGCAAAATTAGCTAAAACTAAAAAGAGGCTACCGCAAAGCTAAGAGTTGTAAAAAATAATTTTTAGGTTTTACATTACAGATGGTCATTTAAAATCTATAAAATACTGATTAGTCCAACTCTATTGGATCATTATGTCATGGTTGAACAACTACAGAGACCTACAGTCGTAGTGTGAACCCTAACATCAGGAGAAGTGTAAATGTAGTGTTGTACGAAATGTATTCAGTAAATATAAGTAAATGAAGCTGCTAATTTTCAATTTTAAAACTCTCCTTTAATGTAAAAAAGCTACATCAAGTTATGCAGTCTTTGTTTGAGGGACTACTTCATGTGAACCTACCTGCCCATCCACATGCTGGCCTGGCAGGAGTCTGTGGAGGGGAGCTGGGCAGAAGGGCCCTCGGTGGCGCCCTCTGTAGACAACACCTCAGCAGCCTGGCTGGTGATGTCTCGGTACAGCTGGATAAACTGGTACAAGTTCATGATACGTGATGCCTCCACCATACCGTTCTCCTTGTTGATCTGGGAGCAGGCAAAGGCAATCACACGACTGATAGAGTAAACTGTGTGTATGTAAACATGCAGTCACAATCCTGCACTGCTCTAAAATAGTTGGGTTTAACCAATGTGGACTTTTGTGGATTTCTATGTCTAGAAATTCTCAAAGCACTGTCAATGAAACCATCTGAAATAGCATGTGTTCATCCTGAGGCAGTAAAACATGGACAGGAGTTTCCACAGACAATCAGGCTGCGTTCCAAATCACATATTTTTCTTTACAACTTTTAGTATGTACTGCAGCTTCCATTACAACGCATGTACTGCTGCATGCGACATGCAAACAATTGGGACATAGTACTTCGTCATAACATTGCAACTTTTACTTTGACCCTCTTGATCATATATCCCCTGCACAAAGGATTGTGGGTCAGAATAGCCAGAAAAGCACGCTGGCTTCATACTGCAAAATGTGACCGGATTTTTGGCACACTGCATTTAACACAGGTTGTTGGCTGAGGTCGGTTGGATGAGGGGAGGCATTTTGTCTCCTGTATGTGAAATGTGAAAATGCCTAGCAGGAGTTATTTGATTTAATTCTTGTAGGTTGCTTAAAAAGTAGCATACTTTACTTCATGTATTCGATTTTAGAAAGGACGACAGGTTAGACAGGAAAGTGTGGAAAGAGTGGTGGGAGTAGGAGGAGAGGCAAAAAGTCTTGACCTATTTTAATAAACGTAAATTGAACGTCCTCAACACACGTCTCAAGCCCTTCTCATGAGAGCAGACACGCTAAGTGTCTTTGAAAACTTGCACACTTTAGCACAGCTGCTGGAAACAAATCCCAGGGGAAACACTGACAGCCCATGTAATATATAGATGAAACTGCAACGCTTAATGAAACAAAATGCTGTCATTGAAACTAAATACAATTTATAAAGTTAATAGCCAAGATCAAAACAAAACAAAATAGTAGATTTAAAAACTCCAGTTTTGGGGTTTAAACCAATTTCAATTTGCTGTTTGATTCTAAAAAGGCCAACATCTGCAGGGTACAGGTCTATCTCCAAACTGATAAACTAGTCTAACCATAACAAGGAGACACACATAAACCCAGTAATATCCCTGAACACACTTTTCTCCCACACATTGGTCTGTCTCTCTCAAACACGAGATCAAAGATGTGGGCAGATGCTCTTGTTGGCATGCGGTGTGTGTGCAAAAGGTCTCACCTTGGTACAGAGGACTCTGACAGCCACCTTCCACAATGCCGTGGCATCGGATCCTGGCTGCACCTCAAACAGCAGGTGCTTCTGCTGTCCAGAAGCTAGCTTGGCCGTACTGAGAGAGAGCCAGCAAAAGAGAGAGAGGGAGGGAATGACAAAAAAAAAAATCATAAATGCAAGTGTTTTTCTGGCCAAAATGGCTGTGTGTTGTTTATTGAGTTTGCTCGCTCAAGTCTGATCTGTTGTCCCTTCAAATCCCACTTAACAGCAATCAAAATATGAATCTGTTCAGATCCCAAACCTGCAGATAAAAACTGGATATTCCTGGACGTGATGATATACAGTACTGCATAAACACTTACGTACATCGTACTGCATAAATAATTTTTCGATTTATCCAAATGATATCTGCATTTTAAGATAATAAAAACTTTTGCACCAATACTGTGTCATTTCATACAAAATGTCACAACTGAGAATAATTCACTTTAATTATGTTATCCTGTCTCTGATTGAGGCAGGGTCTAAAGTCTAGGGGAAAAGATCACATAAGTAGGCCAAATCCTAGATGGTGGAATAGTTCTGAAACTATCTGTGCAGAGTCAAGTCAAGTCAAACATTCAGGTATTCTTTTTGAGATAACTCACGTCAACATTCCTCATAGATGTCTACTTAAACCTTTTCCTTCAACTGTCCCTCCATAACATTAAACCAACTGGAAAACCGCTGCGTGTTTGCAGAATTGAATACTATTATTTCTATTTGTCCGGAAAAGACTGCGACTTACACGTCGTTAAGTTCGGCCACTCTTGCCAGAAACTCCTCGTAGGTTAGGTATCCGCTGTCACGTACCAGTCCGGCGTGTTTCACCAGCTTCTCAGGCAGACGGTTCATCACCGCCTGACCCGAGAGCTGCTGGCCCATCGTGGCAGCAGCAGCACTTATGAAACAGCACTGGCAGAAGGCTGTAACGTATTCAACTCAGCAGAGCCTGGTGGGAAATAAACAGTTCTAAGTCTTGTTTATATATGAAACCGTCTATATTTCTTTCTCTGGGACAATGAGTGTGAAGGCCACTCTCACACAATTGTGGGCCACATTTCATATGTGTCACATTTGCTTTAAAACTAAATGTTTAAAGCCCTGACAGTTATTAAAAATCTGACAGAAGATACTAACAAACAGCAAGCATGAGATACAATAGTGTATTAACATTTTTAACACAATATTAACAGATTTAATGTGCTTACTTTAAGTAGTATTTAATAAGCATAGCAGTAAAATTGAAAACAAAATGTGCTAAACCAGAATTATTTCTATCACATCTTCTGATGGAAGTTTGGTTATAGCTGGCATGAAAATGATCCCTCAAGTGCTCCACAAGCTCAACAGTGTGTTCCCATTCTAATTAAAATTGCTCAATGATTCAACCACAATGACAGGAGGAATACTGAGGGAACATTTAATATTTCCTGCAATAACTTCATATCTGGTCCTGCATGAAGAGAAATACTGACTCACAAGTACAGACAGAAAGCATTAGACAGGGCTGCCTATCTTTTGGTATATATCAAATATGATACCTATATGATACCCTGAAGACTTCGGCAGCCATCTGCACGGTTTTTATGTCCAGGAAACACCTACAACGTGGATTATGATGATTGCTGTATCATCATAATTTCCGGGAGCTACAGCTTGTGTCTTGTGTTGTTCAACCAAAAGTCCAAATACCCAAACATCTGATGTACGACACAGAAAAGCAGGACATCCTCTCCTTTGAGAGCCTGGAATCAGACAATATAGTGGAATTGTTTCACTAATCTTAACAAGTCTCAATAAAAAATTCATTAGAAACTCAGATAAACAACCAAACGCATAACGTAAATCACCGGTATTAGCTAAATTAGCATAAAGTAATAACGTCCAAACTGACAATAAGCTGACGTCAAAACATTTCACCAGTCACTGTGGTGAATAGCAGTATTATTCCAGTTTTAAAAACACGTTTAAAACACATATCATTTAAGATATAATCCAGCAACAAACCTCATTTCACGATTTGCTAAAATACTTTGCTAACGCGCAAGCAGCAGCACTTTACACCTCGATAACCACTCAATAAAGCCATAAAATATATCGAGAGATATAAGAACGACAACTATGATCCTGTTTCGTGACATGGGGAATAAAATAAGCTTATTTTCTTACCAAACACTGAACAACTCTAACTCCAGGCGGAAGGAGTTTGCGTCCAAACTTCACCGTTAGCTCCTGTTTGTGTTGACACAACACGGGCGCCGTTTGACGACGTTTCCTTCTTCTTCGTTGGTGTTTTTTTGGCGGTTGTTAAACCAGCATAGAGGCGCATTACCGCCACCACCTGGACCGGAAGTGTGGAACAAGAGATGATGCAGATAATTCAGAATCAGAATCAGAAATCCTTTATTGGGGGAAATGTACATGGTTACAGTAGAAAGGTAAAAAAGAATGCAATAAAAACACAGTGGTACAGGGCTAAATACAACAATAGTAACAATGGACAGTAAGTGTAAAACTATTGCACAGAGATATTGCACATAGCAGTGTAATTCACCATTGTTTTTGTCAGTTTACATTCCTCCTTTTGCAAATTCCAAAAATGTATTTTAGGAATGCACTACTACTACTGCTTTTGTTCTGTTCTGTCATGTTTTTCATGTGTAGCATTGATGGACGAAGCTACAACTACATTTCGTTACTGCAACTAAATGTGTTGCAAAGTGACAATAAATGATCCTTGAATCCTTTATTTGTATTTGTCCGTTCCCGGACCCGTACAGTATCCCTACAAACCTTAACTCCACAATTACTCACCTTGTGATAACTACAAACTCAGGCCTCCTATGTGCCGAACATCTAAATTACAGTTTGATTTAATTTACAGATATTCAATGATATGAAATTCTCTGCCATGTCATACTTTAAAATTAGCACCTGTAGAAGTCAAGTAAGGTGTTAAAGCTTTGCTTTTGTCTCCGCAATGTTATCCTTATGGATTATCTGTGTTGACTATGCAGTCCTTTTAATCTTATTTTCATAACTTTTTGTACTTATATGTATATATGGACGTCTATTAGGGTGTTCTTTTATCTTTCTCTCTCCTCTATACTTTTAATATTTTTTTCTTTTATATTCTAATGGGTTATACCTTGTTTTTTTCTGTCACAATATCTACCTGCTTATTTCCCTCGGCCCCAACACGAGCAGGAACCCAAAGGTAGCTGTACCCTTGACCTCCATCCTGTCCATTATAATGAATATTTCATTGATAATATCTGATCTATATGATGATCTGCCAGATGATCTTTTCCTTGTTAGTGCTGAAAAGCTGTCAGATGCAATAACGGTGCCAAACGTCACTTTTTATGATCTATGATTAATACAGAATTCACTTTATAGAAGATTTAAAGACATTTTTATTTTATTTTTTGGTTACAGCAACCTTAATTAACTGCAACATATTCCTTAAAAGGGCTGTCAACTATTTTAATTGATGACATAATAAAACTCACTAACCATATTATAACTGGAGTTATAATAATTACTTTACAAGCCTTGTGAATATTGGCAGTTATTGTAATAATGTGATTCTATTATTTTTAGACAAATTATAGCAATTTATTTATTTTTTTTTTTTTTACACTTTCAAACAAAGAATTGGAACATTTTATTACATTTAAAGAAGTAATTGTTATAGAGAGCTCTCTTGGTTCAATTGCTGATTTATAAACGTTTTTGTGTCGATCTTTAAACCTACCAGCAGGTGGGAGCAAAGGATACCAAACAAAATGAATGTGAAGCTGAAGTCAGAGACATGAATGCATCGAGAGAAGTTCTTGCAGTAGATTAGTGGTCAGAGCTCATACACATGTTCTGTATATAAAACAAAGTCTTAGTTTTTCAAGTCAACCTGCAAACTCCTGATTCCCTGAAGAAAATAAAGATATGTGAGAAGCTATTTCCATTACAAGTTATATTTCCTTCCTTTTTCATGAGTTAAATAATTATGGTCAGGACGTTGCTGGTTGTTGATTCGTAGGAGAAAGAATTCTGCTGACTTGAGTCAAGAAATTCATGTTTTTTTCAGCATATTCTCACACTTTGAACGACGATTACTTCTTTTATGTCATTATCAGGATCTCAGGCTCTTCTGAAGTCTCTCCATCAGCTGCTCTCAAGTCCTGACAGAATTATACATGAAGAGTCTAACGAGCCATTAAAACTTTTCCTTCTTGTTTTTTTCTTTCATATTTCTTCTTTTTTTTTTTTTTTTAGGTTGTGTTTAATTTTAGATGTTTGGAAACTGAACCATCCTCGTTCCTTTTCCAGAGACACTGTGAAAAGGCAGCTATTGATTGATTGAGTGCATGACTTCCTACAAATGTCCTGATATTGGACTAAATCACCATTTTGTTTCACTTCAATTTGGATCTGTTAAAATTAAAAAAAATGTGAATCAAGACATCTGTAACTAGGTCAATAAAAATGCATTTATTTTTGATCATTTTGAAGCTTAGATCCTGTGCAATTCCCCAGTCGAGGACCAGTATCGCGTGTGGACTGGTAGCTGGAGAGAAGCCAGTTTGCCTCCAGGGCACTGCCGACCCCCAAAAACTGCTCCAGTGGCGCCGTACTATGGCTGCCCCTGCGCTGTGACACATCTGAAAATGTGTGTGTGTGTGTGTGTTATCTAGGAGGGATATGAAAAGACTTACATGTCAACTGCATTGTGTGAATTTGACTTATTGTGTTGATTGGCGAGTAAAGCATCTTTCTTCAAGGTGCTATGTCAAATAAAAAACGAGAAAGCAGCCATGTATGAACAATTTTATATACAGATTTAGGAAAATGAACATACGTATAAAGGCTCCATACTGTGCAGATTTGTCATTTTAATACATCAAATTGAAAACATCAGGGCTGAACCGAATACTTTGAAGCTTCAAAGCTGCTTTTTTCTTTTCTTGCACGTCTATTCATTGTGTTTAAAGCCGGTATTTCTGCACAGTTGCAGATACAGATTAGGCTACAGTAATATTATTAGTATTATACTATTTGTAGAATTAGATTTCAGTGGTGGCTGCGTAGCTTTGTTTCTGACTTGTGTGATCCAGTCCAAAATTTATTAAAAAGGGTTATCATTTCCAAAAATCCCAACATGTTTTTATCTAACGAAATACTCTGCTTCAATCCATATTTGTTGGTGTTTAGCCTTTCAAAAACATAATTTTCACTGCAGTCAGCAGTTTGCTCTCCCGCTTACCGCACACACGGGAGGCACACACCTGTATTACCACCATAAATTACTTTTATGGAACCAAAATTACAACAAATCAATTTTATTTCCCATTTCTTTGAGGGTGACGTCATAAAATGTGACGTCCAACATTCGAAGCTTCATTCGAAAACCTCAATAGAAGCTTTGAATGTAAAAAAAAAACATTCGGTGCAGCCCTAGAAAACATAACTTGCCGCGTTCCCACTGCATGGTACGGCTCGCCTCGCTCTTCTTTGGCTTTCCATTAGTAAAAGTTGTGGATAGTAGCTGGAACTTTTTCTTAGTAGCACCTCAGCTGAAAGGTGACGTTAAAACACTGCAGACCACTGATTGGTCCGAGAGAATCGTCACCAGCGCGTCACGGGACATCCTGCACAAACTCGTTTTTAAAACAGCAAACTACCGCCAATTTTTACTCAACCCAGATTTAAGGAAAATAGCAGCCGACAAAACTACGTCGTACAATTGAGTAAGTGCAGTTCCTCTGTTTTGGTTGCAGATGAAAGGATTCAGCGGCTCTGCAGTGGAAAGCTTCGTGAGGCGAGGCGGACCATGCGGTGCAAACGTGGTTCTACAGTAGATCTCTGAACAACCCAAGAAAATATGGATTGCTTTGAATCCCAAAACACATTTTTCCCAGAAATAGTTCAAAATGAACTTGCATCTCAAGTCGATACTGTACATACAGACGCTAACGTTGTTACTTTATAAACTGACTGACAGGCTGTGTGGTCCATAAGCTGATAGTTCTTATGATGAGCCATTCTTTCTGACTGGCAGTGATGACGAGTCGCACACACTCGATGTCAAAGCCGATCTTGTGGTCCACGTTGTTAACCTCGATGCTTCCGCCTTTAAACTCTCCTAATGTGATGTACGACGAGCACTGCCTGCCCTGCTTAGTGTCCACAGACTTCTGTCCGACCTCCAGAGCTCCATGGTGAAGGATGTCATTTTGTCTGTCCTCTGTGCCCGTCACAATTTTAATTCTGCTGATTTTTGTTGATTTGTTAAAGATTATGACAAAGAAATCTCCGGTGGAAGGAGGCTTCCCCCAGAAATATTCATCAACAGTGCTGTAAGCCTTGGTGGCGTCATAGTTTTCAAAGACGTTGATGTTTGTGTAAAGGCTGGCAGGAGGGTTGTCAGGAATGTCTATGGAGTCTTCCTCGAAGTCGTCGTCCTTCAGCTTGTTCTCTGCTCCTTTGTAAGATGAGTAGTAGCCCATGTGCTGGAACAGCGAGGGCTTGAAGCGGATCACGTCCTTCTGGGCCAGCAGACCCCTGAAGTGGATGAGGAGCCAGTCGCAGGGCATTTCCTGGTAGAACATGAGGAGGAAATGAGCCAGACGCGGCAGGTCTCTGGAGTGGTACAGCTTCCCGATGTAGCCCAGCTTGGAGAACTCCAGCATCACCCAGTAGGAACCTTCTCTGGAGGTGATCACCTTCTTCAGCGCCGTCAGGAAGTTCCTGGAGCAGCGCACGTCGTCCTCTAACATCATGTAGAAGTGAGAGAGGTTTGTGCAGAAGTTGAGGAGGAAAGCGTAGTCCACGTTCTGCTTGGAGCGGAAACGGACGCGGTCCTCCGGGTCGTTGTAGTTCCTTTTCAAGCCGTCCAGAGATGGGTAGTACTCCTCTGGGGCCTGGATCACCAGGAGGCGTCCGGCTATGATGTGGTGGGCAAACTTCCTGGTGATTTCCTGCACCAGGTTCTCACACCAGGCCAGGTCAAAGTCTGCCAGGTGGACCACGACCACGATCTCTTTGAGTTCCTCGTAACTGGACTGATCGAAGATGGACTTGATCGTCTCCAGAAGGTAGTTTCCCTTTTTCCTCTTGACAGATGACAAACCAATGGTGAGATACTCTGTGAACAAAAATCACTTTAGTTACTTCATTATGGAACAAACACTAACGTCTACTTATTGTTATTATCATTATTATTATTATTATTATTATTATTATTATTATTATTATTATTATCATTATCATTATTATTGTCATTATTATTTTATTATCATTATTATTATTATTATCATTATTATTATCATTATTATTATTATCATTATTATCATTATCATTATTATTATTATTATCATTATTATTATTATTATTATTATTATCATTATTATTATTATGTCCTGAGCTGTTATGCACTATTTTATTCTAAGATAATTGATCTTAAAAGTTGGAGAAGTTTTACTGTAAAGCTGCCGTTTGGAGTCAATAATGTAATAATACTAATAATACTACTACTACTACTAATAATAATAATAATAATAATAATAATAATAATAATAATAATGTAATGTGTGATGTAAAAACCCAAATCTTCAAATTATATTCCCTCAAAATAAACAGATTTTCTAAGAAATTTAAGTTAGTATGAGCTTGTTATTATCAATTTAGACGACATAATTGTGTATTGAAAGACAATAAATGATCATATTGAGTTATGGCCCAGCCCTACGTCAGAGTAGTGTCACTTTGGTAGAAACACTTACTTTTGCGTGGCAAAGGAATTCCCGCAAGGTAGCGATACGTCACATTAAAAGTGCCAGAGGAGTTGGACAGATCTCTGAATGTGTGCACGTATCTCTCAGAGTTCACCGGATGCATCAGCGTCTCTCCCAACTGCCTTTTCTCAGCCTCCTGAAATCACAAATAACAACACACAGTGTAAAAGCCAGCAGGGGAGGAAGTATTCAGATTCTTTACTGAAGTCAAAAAATGCTAATACTGCACCGTACAAATACAGTGTTACAAGTTCTGCATTGAACATGTTACTTAAAGGAATATTTCACCACCAAAAGGATCATTTGTATTTCAATTCCTCATCCTGTGGTACCTTGAATTTGTGAATAAAAATTAGTTTGATGATTGATTTGTATTTTACTGCACGAGTTGTGTGTGAGTTTGTAAACAGATGTTGTTATAAAGTTTTTTTTTGGATTCTTCAAAGTTTTCTTCAAGAATTCAAGGTAACACAGGGTGAGACTTTTTAATTGATATACAAATAACATTTTGTGGGTGAAGTATTAATTTATGTAAAAGTATGTAAGTATAGTCAGGAACATTTAAATAAAGTATTAAAGTACTCAAAGCAGAAAATTTAAGTTCTACAATTATATTATAATATTATTACTCGTGCATTAATGTAAAAGATGGATTTTACTGTTATAGTTGGTTGAGGTGGAGCTAATTTTTAACTATTAATTATTGATTATTTTCATTATGGATTAATCGGCTGATTACTTTCTCAATTAATTAATTGATGGTTTGGTTTGTAAAAATTAAGAAAATAGTGAGAAATGCCGTCACAATTACTGTCAAAGAGTCAAAGAGACACCTTCACTCTGTTTGTTTTGTCAAACCTCAACATTATTTAAATAAAAATGAAGATAATTAAAAAGAAAAACACTTGTGAAGCAGGAACCATGAAATGTAGGGTCATATACAAATGGAAATAGTGTCCAATTATCTTCTGTCAATCAATTAATCAACTTATCATTTCAGCTGTACTCATACAATAAAGTAACTAAAGCTTAATGAAGTGAAGTTAAAAGTACAATATTTCCCTCTGAATTGCAGTGTAAGAGGAGAAAATGCTAAAGCAAAATACCTCAAATTTGTACTTAATCAAGTACTAAAGTACATAAATGTTGAGTAAAGATTGGATTAAGAATTCAAAGACCATCCTCACCATCAACCTGTCAAAGGGGAGAAATCTTACCAGCACGTATCCATCATCCATGTAAAGGTTGAAGAAGAGGAGGAAGGTGATGAGGAAGCCGAGGAAGGGGAACATGGACCGTTTCCTGAAACACCTCATCTTGTCCACGGACTTCCACATGAGCCTCAAGATCCCTGCAGGACAAAAAGGTTGGTCATCAGAAGGAAATCATTTCATTTTGATTCTAAATATTACAGGGAATTGGTGTCATGTAGAACAAAATCAACACTAGATCAACTGAATTCTTCTAAAATGAGGCTTGGAACTTTTTAATTTAGGACGTTTATTTAGACTAGTGCCAAAACATCCTAAATAAATAAAAAGTTAGAGAGTGCGCGGGAGCTTATTGTGCAGCTTTTGAACTGTCCCTATGAGCCCTTGCTTCCACATTACACACACAGTCATTTGGTCCATTGTTGATATGAAAATATCGATTAGTGCAGCTTTAATTAAAAGAATCATTAGTCGCAGCCCTGAAGTATCAATCTCCGCGCTGGATGGATATACATCTTTAATTGGGTTGTGATGAGGCGCTCAGCGTGACAGATGTGGCCATCAGCGCTGACAGAGATACAGAAGGCTGATTTTATCATTGGATTAGGTGGAGTGACTGCTAATAATGGATCATTTGGTGGTTAATCTCACCGCTCACAAGGGGAAGCGTCAGTCATCTGTTCGGTTTGTGCGCGGCTTCATGACGTTTCAGAACTTAATAAACACCAAGTGACAAGTCTGGATAGAAAGCCTCCGGCCCTGTTCGCCGAGCTATTTACTCATAGTGTTGACAGTCTTTTAAGTAAAAAAGAATTACTCTGCTCACTCTCCGTCCTGTTTGGCACCTCATCTAAAAAACGACTGATCCCACGACACCCTCCCTAATTCTGATGTTGCGTAACTCAAAAACGCAGCGTTCGATGTGAGAAACCGTGAGCTCCCCGATGACAGGGACAATTATGGCAAAGGCTTGTGCGGCTGCCGCTGGGCCCCAATAACTCAATAAACAACTTATTATTCATTGTGTTATTCATTGCTCAAGTTCCATTTTAAAAGGAGGGGGGGGGGGCATCTACCATCTGCCAGAGAAGAAAGCCATTTTGTGTTTTCTGCCACGAAAAAGCTTCACCTGAGAGATGCAGCGGACAGAGTAAGTGGAAATACAATGACAGCGAGGAGTCAATATTATGAAAGTCCTCACAAAAAAGCACCTACACACACACACACACACACACACACACACACACACACACTATAGTCTGAGACAGCAGCCTGCAAAATCAGATAAGATTATAGAGACAATGGAAGAATATCCAACAAGGCGAAATAATGGACGCATGCTTCGTCTGCGAGAGAAAATACTGCTAAGATATTACATTTTTGTTTGCTTTCTCCGAGTGAGTCTAAACAACAAACAAACCTCCCATAGGTCACGTACATTTATATGGAAATGAAGGTACGTCTGTGAATAAATAAGCACCATTTGTTGTGGAGTCTGTTTGCTTTAGTTTAAAAAAAAAAGAAAAAAAAAGAAAAACAAATAAAAAAAGGCTTCTCTGCCAAGTTTTGTTTTTTTTTCCTCAGCAAATTATCAACCTGCGAGCTCATTTCTACGACTGAAGTCATTTCAGATTAGGGCCAGTGGAATAAAAACAGGTAGAGAGGAATACCAATGAGGTTCAGCCTTAAAGATTATAGGATCTGTTTTACTGCTGCACATTAACAGCAGCCTCTCCAGCGCACACAATGAGAGGATATTTCCTGTCCACTAACCTTTTGTTTAATAAATGAAAACTCTGAAAAACTGGAATTACAGCAGTATTTCATATTAATACAAGCCTGGCCTCTTTGGACTACAAGTAGATCCCCTGGATGAAAACTTAAATGAAGCTGGACTCATCTACATCTAAGCAGCTTCAACAATAACTTGTGGACACATTTGTGTTTACAGGTACAGACTAAATTATCCTAACATTTTATTAAATTAAGAGCTTCTACTCTCTTAAATTGCACATTAAGGCTGCCAGCAGTCACACGCTCCGTTTATGCTGCAGCAGAAAGGATTTTTATCTCCTCCCATGTGACATAAATGTGATGTTTTTCAGATCAGTCTGAAGAGCAAAAAGCTGGACAGCCACAAATGGATTTAAGCAAAACTGTATCTTAACCCTCGTTTATTTCCCATAAACTCTTCTTCTTCTAATCCCCAGCTTTCCCTGACTTTAAAGTCACATATATTGTAGAAATAAAAAAATAATAAAAAGTTGCACAGGTTAAAGAAAATAATGTCCAAAAATCGATGCAGCCGGAGCTGAGATGTGCTGACTTTTACACAAACGGAGCCAAACACTAGCGACAGGATGCCATTCATCGTGAACTGAACCACAGACAGAAGCCTCGTCAGCATCTCTGCGAGGATGTGCTTGGGCACAGCTGGGCTTAAATTAATGCTAATGCTAATAAAGGCAACGTGTTCACAATGGAAATGCTAAAAAGATGATATTTGGTAGGTCAGGTTTACCATGTTCACCGCTCAAATTTAGACCTGATGATGGAAAAGTAAAAAGATCAGATTATTATTGAGACAATGCTGCTTCAACCACCAGGGAAGGTGTCTGTTAGTTTGTCTTATGATCTAATCCGTAGCATTTTATGATCTAATCCTACTAATACAGGATTAAAGGTGTATGGGAGAAGGAATAATCAGCGAGGAGACATGGGAAGACATTTGGAGTTAGGCCAAAAATGATATCCATCTGTACATGCAATCCAGTTTCTTATTATTACTATACATAGAATACATATATATATATATATATATATATATATATATGTATGCCCTCATCCAAAGGTATTGTTTTACTTTCTTTTCTGTGTCTCAAATTTAAAACTGGAACAGGTACTTTTGCCTACGGTCATGTTATAAAACCAAAGTATTGGTCTGAAATACTATTAAATGGAAAAAAAAAGATTTTAAAAAGATTTAGAATCGCATTCAATGTCTTTGGTTTGCAGCCTCCTAAGTAGAAATATGACAGCTGCAGCTAGCAAAAAATATATACCAATCTTGCTGCTAGAAAAAATATATTATTACAGTAGACTAGTGATAATATTTCCTTTGTGAGTTTATTTATTAAACTTAAAAAGCTCAAAAACATCCCCCTGCTGAGAATACACCTTCGCAAATAAATGATGTTTTCATACATCGCCCAACCCTACTTTTAATAGACCCCCCTGCCACCTAAATACCCACATCTTTCAAACTCTATCTGCCTCTTTGCAACAGTCTTTCTGTTATTAAAAGCTGCCATAACCTTGATAACACCACAAGGGTTATATTTGACTCTACAAAGCTCCTCCAGAGCCATGAAGGATGTTATACAACTGATTTCAAAAGCTGAGTAGAGCTACTTGAGAGGAGTGAACTGATCTTCATGATCGTGCCCCTTTAAAGGCTTTGGCATTAGATGTAATCCGTTGGTGTTGCAGGATCATCCAATATTGACGTTTTCAGCCCATTATTTTATAAAACCTCACATCAGAAAAAGTTGTCAGAAAGCGGGAAAAAAAAGACAGAAAGCGCAGCTGAGAAGAAGCAGAACAACCTTAGGTGTGTAAGAAAATGTATTTTTGTTTCTGCACATTCATAGATTTTTCACGACGTCCCTGTCAGTTCGTATCGGAGACAGATTCTGAAATGAAGATAAACAGCGAAAAAAAAAGTCCGATTCGAGCAGTAATTTGGAAAATTGACGGACTGAAATGAAAGTTAGGAGATTCTTGCTGGAGGGTTTCAGAGTGAATAAGTACAACCAGCTGTGAAAGTCTGATTGTGGAGATAAATGAGTGATGCTTTGAATTTGAATCAAGGTGCCCTTCAGCAAGGCACTTAATCCCAATTTGCGTCAGTATCAGCAGCAGCAGCAAGACGCCTCCACCAGTAAGAGACGGTGGTGGTTGTACTGGGAGGCTCCCAGGTGTGAAACTGTATGAAACGCTGAAACGTTGTCTGCTTTCTCAGCAAAAACCTTCCCTGAATAAATGAATAAATAAAAAAGATGGATGCGATACTTGTTGCTGCAGCGCCACGAGGCTCCATAGTGATGCGTCTATGTGACAGCTGGCTGACATTACTCACTCCAACACACATGATTCAGAGTAGTTAAAGTTACTACGAGCAGATTTAACTGGTTGTGAAACAGTCTCGATGTAATACTGATGGCTCCATATCAGTGGCACCCAACCGGTTTCCTTAAGGGACCTGTCTTCTACCATGGAGTGAACGGACGACCCCTAACTAGGTGACATCATTTATGGATATTTCACATCATATTCATTCACAACATTCACATTCACCCAAATAGTGAACGCAATAACTGCAGGAAGTTTATCTAAAATGATTTTGATTCATTTTGAGCAGATTATTTCCTGTGAAAATTGCATCGGAGACCAGTTTTCCCGGTATTTTCTATTCGTAATGCCTGTCCCCGGATCCAATTCACCGCGGAACCAGACAGAACGATTTACGACACGCAGACCGGAGCAGCCCGTTAACATTTCTACAGTTTTACAGTTTCGCAGTGAGTACGTTAGCCAGTTAAAAAGGAAGCAGCAGGAGGAGGGTTTTCTTTAGAGAATTTTATTTTTGATGTTGTATTTTGTATTTTTTGATACTGGGGCAGGATCAGCAAAGAGAAAATAATTGACTGAAGAACAAAAAAAAATAAATAAATAAACGTTGAAAGGGCAGAAGTGAAAACACGGGTCAACCTTGGTGGGTCGGTTAAACTGGTGGAGAGATTTGAAATGATTCAAAACCTCTTCCTCCTAAACTGGTTTGGAACATGTCTATTTTATTTGTAAAATACATTGCAAGACATGTTTTTTTACATTAAACTATGAATTTACCAACATTGTCCTTTTACAGTTATTAATCTGACATATATCCACAAACAGATACATTACCTCGTCAGCTATGTTTAAAAATGGTATTAAAAATGTCTGTCGTTCACTGGCTTCTAAAAGAAGTGCATGTGCCAGCCAAATGAAGATCTTTACCACACCCGGCGGTGACGCACATGGAAACACTACCACTCGTGTCCACAGGGGGCGCCAACATCAACACTAAATCATAATTCCTTGTAGTAACTTCAATGCTTTGACTTTAGGTTGACGATGTGGTGACTGTTTTTAAATTCTACTTCTGCTGCGCGCTCTGCAAAAGAAGTCGGATATAAACTCACATGTAGATAATCCAGTTTGTATTTTCTTCAAAGTTCAGCCCCACTGCCTCCTGAGCAGTAATAATGATAATGCCTCTGCAGTAAGATGTTTTGGAGTCGATCATTGTGGCGCCGAGATGTTCTCTGGAATCTGTGCCAAGGGCTGTTAATGGCTTTTTTTTTTAAATCCCCTCTAGTTTATGAACTTCACACAGCCTTGTGGAACTCTGTGAATATAATTTAATACACAATGTGCATCTTAGACATTATATCCAGCTATTATTCTCCATCTCCATCCTGCCTCCGCGGGCCTCGGGCAGAGAGCTAATGTGGGTCAAAGCGCTGACTGCTGAGGAGAGCCAATCCTCATTACAGTCGCCACCACTGGGACTGAAGAAGCCTTTGATGTTCGTCTTTGACCTGAAAGGTAAATACACTCCAGATGCAATTTACATGTACTGCAGGCCTGCTGCTGCACACAAGTGCCACGCTTCAGAAGCAGAGTTGTGTCTGCTGCGGGGTGAAAACTCCTTTACTCACGAGTACTGTGCAGCTGCACTTTGCAGGCAACCGTGATCATTGATTAGTGGGATCGGATTATTTTAAACATAATCTAAGAAGGTTTAATGCAGCAGTGGAATATTGCATTGTTTCGAGTTTAAATTTGAGTTTTAAGAAGCTAGAAATGTTTCCTGGCTCGCAGGATGCATCGGGCGGCTGCATTACCAGATGATCTTTGAATCACATCGTATAATTGTGTATATAACGAAGGTTTTAATCACTTTAAATATAGTTAGGTCATTTAGTTCAATGGTTCCCACATTAGGGGTCAGCACCGCCAAAGAGTCACAAGATACATCTGAGGGGTCAACAAGTGGGAAGTCAATATATAATAATATGTAAAAACTTATAAGTCAATACGTTTTTACATATTATATATTCATATGGAGCAACTTAACTGCTTTTTCCCCAAGGTCAAAGATGAACTTTGAACCCCAACATGCTCTGATCTTCTGTACAACCAGAAGATCAGAGGACATTTCTGTAATTTAGCAGCAAACACACCGAGTGTGTTTTTACATCAGAGCAGAAAAGCTTGTGTTTGAAATTCAGCATCAGTCTGCACAGCAACACAATCATTTCCCGACCGTTTCTAAGCTTCCTGTAATAAGTAATGTGAATATGAATATGAAGGGCTGTTACGGTCACAGCGAATCCATATGCAACTCAGAATAATAATGAAGAGGCCATGCTTTCAAAATATTAATTCTAAAATGGCTAATCAGTGCCTCTAATGAGATGCCATTCTAATAAGCCCGTGTGTTGAACAACAGGCCATTTGGTAAACACCATTGTTCATTTGCTCGTTGACATCCAGGCTGCGTCTGCAGCCGCACGGACGCTGAGGGTTTGTGTGTCAGAGCGCGGCAGGGAAACTATTGACGAAGTGTCACGGATGAGAACAAGTTGCTGCAGTTTGTTTAAATGTTTTTTCACTGACTTTATTTGAATGAGCTTTTAAAACTTGTTTAACTTTTGAACTGAAAGTAAGAAATATTCACATTATTGGCTGATGCAGCTTCTTTAACTTTGAGTCTTTATTGTCGTTGGAGTGTGTTTGATTCAGTCAATAAATGAGAAGATGAGACTTAACGAACTCTGGTTTATGAAACACTGACTCTTCATAATATGAGTTAGCAATATGCAACAAAATCATACTGAAATGGCTTTAAGTAGGATTTGATTCGACTGGAACAATTGTGTTAAAGATATTATTAAAAAGCGCCTAGAATGAGCCTGAAAGTTTATCGACCTGAACCAAAGATTGATTAAAAAAAAAACTACTTCAGACAAACTAAAAGAAAATATTTTATAGACTCATACAAATATTATCTCACTCAATTATCACTAATGATCCACTTGAGTGTATTGCAGTGTCTGCAGAGGCTCCGTCCTCTGGCTGCATTTTCATAATTTGCTGTGTCGGGATGTTTCTGGGTGTCAATGTCTATAAAAACGTAGCGACAACCAGTTGCCAGAACATAAGAAGCTACAAAAACAACACAACTGTGGAATAAATGCACATATATAATGAATGTGTGGTTGGCTTTCACCAGCCGGGGAGGAGAGGTTTGAATGTTGTGTTTAAAAACTCATTCTGCATTAAAGATTATTTTGTCAATAAACTTGTTAAAAAAAACACCAGATACCAAGGCTGACGCAGGATTTTATGTACCTTAATAAGGGTCGTTGAGAGTTTGATTGAGGCACTGAAATTCAATCTCCAGCCCAGAATTAAAGTTGATGCACGGATCCAGAGTCAGAGGAAGATGTTAATAGAGTTCAGAGGGAGCGGCGGTGGAAGCCTCAGCGGGTAAACAGCATTTCTTCCAGAAGAAAGCAAATCTTGTTGCTTCAAGCTGGGAGTTTTACCGACTGCCACTCTGCCTGGTTCGATGTGTTTACTTATTCATCAAGGTGGAGGGGGCCAGCTACTTTCTCAGACTCCAGGATCCAGCAGTTACCCTGTTCCTGCTGTGGGACAACGGGGGCAGACCCCATTAAAAATGCATTGGAACAGGCGCGGCTGCAAGATATTCGTGCACCCGCGCTGCATGTTTGGTTGTTGGGAGGCAGAGCTGATGCAACGCTCTCATCAGAGGGGATTTGAAGTTGATGCAGCATTTTTTCTTTGTTGCGAAAGGTTCTTCAAAAAGAAGAAGAGCTTTTGCATGTTTTAGCCAATTTAATAGAAGTCAATGTCCATTAAATTTGCACAGGCATGAGCAGGTAGGTTCAAAAGGCCAAAAAGAAAAAGAACCTGTACAACATTTTTCAAAAGGAATGAGGAGCAGAAAGGATCTTTTAGCAGAATGAAAGTACAAAGCTGGGTTTGGTGATTGGATGAATAAATCAGCTATTGATGATTTGCAGAGTAAATTTTTTGGGGCACATTTTGTTTTGTCTGATTTTTGTCATTTTATTTAGCTATTTTAATTGTCTGCCTTTGTGCCACTACTCTTCCTGGGAAGACATTCAAACATCAGATTCTTGACAATCCACAACATCAACAAAATTACGAGAGAATGAATCGACTAATCTGTCGTGTTTAAAAGAAGCGTGTTTTACGGAAAGTTACTGTAACAAGGCAATTGAGCTGGTTGTATTTTTCTGTTTAATAAAGAAAATAGGTGTTACGATATGTCCTTTCTTCACACACACACACACACACACACACACACACACACACA
>CALSBV010012175.1:1167236-1190351 GCA_943590825.1 Bovichtus diacanthus | reverse complement strand
TGTGTGTGTGTGTGTGTGTGTGTGTGTGTGTGTGTGTGTGTGTGTGTCGTTTCTGAAGGTGTTACAAAGGTATGACTTGACTTGAGACAACATGAGCAGCATGACGATTAGACAGAGCAGCATTTATCTCCTATATTTGACAGGAGAACATTTTACAAGTCTGGTCAAAAGAAAATCGCTCTTTTGATGTGTATGTGCTCATTATGCAAAGGAACTAAACAGTACGTTGACCACTGTGATCACATATACGCACAACAGTGTCATGCTACAGCGGTGGGTTTAAAGCACAACAGGTATTTGGGTGCCTTAGTGTCTGGTGCATAGAAAAAACTGTACAAATATCAACAGGAAATATAAAGGCAAAGTAATACAAAAGGTCAAGAACATAAATATAGAAATTACGTAAGAAAGACACTACAATAAATAGTTTAACAAATACGTACAATGTTGGCGAAAGTGCTTTTTGTCTGATCATCTGATTGATTGTGTTTCTTACGCTGTCATTACATTTTGTTTGATTTATTTAATGTTTATTTGTATATGGGACAAGTGTGTAGCGTGTAGAAATGCCACACACCACAGCATGCATAGCCCCTCCCCAGTTGGGCCTTTAAAATACATAAAACTATACAAGTACATTAAAAACACGAGAGAAAAAACAATACAGACACAAACTAATGCAACTAGAAGCACTGGATCATTACTACATGACTGATCCTCTTTAAAATGACTTAAGTTTACCTTAATAATCTATGTTGAGTTATTCAGCTATTGAGTACAATAAACTGTGGTAAATTATACATTTTTAGAAGGAATGATTCCACTATATTCTTTTTGAACTGTTGCAGATTTAAGTTTTATTATCATATCATTTTGTTATTGTTCACGCGTAACCTTTAAGTTGCTCATTCAAGTCCCCTCGTGCCTCATTACAGAGTATTTAACGCCGTTGCCATGTTGATTAAAGAAGAATATTCAAAGAGAAACTCGCCCGACTAATTACAAACAGACACAAAGATAAACAGGTTAAAAATGGAGTCTACTGTCTTGTAAAGTCTTAGCGCCGTGATAACCTTCCAGAGTTGAAACATCCATACTATTAATAAACCGCTGTGAAGTATTTTAGTGTTTGATGAAACTCAAAGCTAGCGATGAGACCGCACTTTTTCAATTTGTCCACAATATGGTAGTCTGCAGTTTGTAGTTCAAGTCCGTTTCCCTGCGTTATTCATCCATCTTCCACTTGACACGCTGTCATCATTTTGGTTATCACCAACCTGGGTGTAAATTTGGCAGCAGTGGAAGCTTTTCTCGCCCTCTGAACGCTCCCCGACTTTGCTCTCAGCTCATATTGATATCAGATATATATTACAACCAAAGCAGAGACGTGAACAGTCATCCAAAAAAAAAAATCAGATAGGAGTCAAATTTGGAACCGAGCCCGAAAAACTCCCCATGTTGTGGATGCAGCCGGAGAACGCAGAGCTAGAAAATTATCATTACTCAGGTTCCTGCCAAGTGTGTATTAGAGAAGCTGCTACTATAAGATGAACATAATAGGATGCTAATAAATCCTCTGGGGATCACCGGGAGTTCAGAATGATGTTTCCCAGAATGCTCATCAATCAGTCGAGCGAGCGGCTGACTTGCTCTTGGAACGCGTTCTGTTTCAGCACAGCTTCGCTTCGTCTGCCGTACAACCCACACTCGTGTTTTTCTCTAATATCCCAGTGTGATGTAAATAACCGCCATTTGATGACTGAAGCCACAATGTTTTACCGCTTCACTCTTACTCAGACTGTCAGCACTTCTTGCCTCCAACTTGTTTTCTCCTGTCTTGTCGTGCTCGAGAGGTTGAGGTTTATATATTCAGTGCTTGTTCTCTTAAATAGATTACTTTAATGCAGTTTAATGCAATTTTGAGCCGTGCGACAGCGACGCTCCAGGGACGGCCAAGTCAGTCAATCAGTCGGTCTACCGCTCTGGTCCAGACTGAAATATCTCAACTACTACTACATGGATCGACATTTACTTTCACGTTCATTGTCCCCAGAAGATGAATCCTAACGACTTTGTTGGTCCCATGACTTTCCCTCCAGCGCAGGGGTTCAGCCAATAGAAACACACTCACAGACCACCTGACTCCCAAATATAAAAAAACAATGGTCCTGCTGACTCCAACAGTATATTACACATTAATATTGAGCTTTATGTGACCTTCTCTACATTAAATCAACAATACAAATACAACAAGGATTCTACAAGCATTTCATTCATATGTGATCTAAACGCTAAAAGTTTTTTTGCACATCCAACTTTTTTTTATGAAAATTAAGTTTTTGTTCACATCCAAGGTTTTTTCATGTAAATATTTCATGAAATATTTTTTCACATCCAAGCTTTTTTTCATGAAAATTAATTTTTTTTTTACATTCAAGCTTTTTTCATGTAAATATTTCATGAAATATTTTTTCACATCCAAGCTTTTTTTCATGAAAATTAATTTTTTTTTTACATTCAAGCTTTTTTCATGTAAATATTTCATGAAATTTTTTTTCACATCCAAGCTTTTTTTCATGAAAATAAATTTTTTTTCACATACAAGCCTTTTTTAAAAATAAATATTAAGTATTTTTTTCACTTTTTTTAGGAAAATTAAGGGTTTTTTTCGGGTTTTTTTCACTTTACTTCAGCTTTTAAACTTAAACTTATAATATATTAATTTAAAATGTGACATTTTACCAATATACTCACGGACCACTCTTTGAGAAAGACATGAAGTTGACATTTTTGTTTTGAGTTAGTTTTTTTGTTGCATGGAAGTTGATGTTTCAACTTTGATCCCTTAACTTTTCATTTAGCACAGCACAGAATCTACAGGACAACAAACAGGTAAGAAACCTCGTTTTAAATTATTATAGCCTTTACTTCCAGGTTATGTCTTAAATTGTCACAAATTAGACTCATTTTAACTTTACATGTGTTTTCATAGATATTGACTAAATTTAATTGGATTGGATTATATTATATTAGATAGAAATGGAGTGGATTGGACTAAATTACATTTTATTTGATTGGGGGGATATGAATACGACTTAAACCTGAAATAAAAAAAGGAAATATGATTTTAACCAAGAAGATAAAATTAAAAACTTCTCGTTTCCACTTTGATCCTTAAAGACAAAAATAAACTGGCATGATTCTCCCAACACATGTAATAGCTGGATCATGTCAAATTAATTGATAAGTGTATCAGTATGAGGTGGTATTTAGTTACGTGAAATGTACTTTATTAACACTGATCCATCCTATTAGGAGGAAGTACAATTTATTCCATTATCTGCGAGTTAATACATGATTAGCTGCTGTGAGCCTCCTGCTCCAGAAAGCAATGCAAGTTATTCCGTTTAAGAATCTCATCTACTTTTAAAAAAAGGGCTTTTTCTGGATGAGATATGTTTTTTTCTGGGTTGTTAGAAGGATTAGCAGAGGACAGCGCTTAGTCTTACAGTTTCAGCCTTGAAAGTGGAAATATAGATGTGCTGGAAGAAAACATTTTTGTTTGTTGAATTTCTCTCTTGGCTCAGAGCAGCAGCAGCAGCAGCAGCAGCAGCAGCAGCAGCAGCAGCAGATTCTCTTCTTTACAGAGCAGCTGTTTTGATGAAGACACCGGAGAAGAGCCTCCACACCAACCTCCGCTTCATCAATTAAGATTTTTTAAGCCATTTGAAGTCACTCTCATTTCTAATCTGAGGGCCGCATGCCTGCCTGGAAGAATAATGAGAGGCTGCCTCTGCCAGAGGTTTATCCCGACTACCAGCATAACAATTCACTGCAGGAAGTGTAAACAACCTTCGCTCTGCTCACCAGATCAATTCTAATTTTGTTCCTGAAGTCAATATGCTTCTCATATCCATTTTCTTCTCCAGCCACCATATTTATGGGATCTTTGCGTGCATGTATACGTTTAAATCAAATCTCATGTTGTACATTTTGTTGTAAAAGCTGTTTTTTTTCTTCCTTCTTTTTGTGGAATTGGAGCCGTGCTGCAAGTGATGCACTTTGCACTGGTGGTTCTCTGTGATGCTATTTCTCTCCTCTTTAGGAATTAACACCATTTTAATTTGTCTCTTTGTTGTAGACTGCACAGAGAAAGTGATAGAGTGTGTTTCAATCCACCTGTTCGTAGGCAACTTTTTAATTTAGGTATGTAGAAAACGTGAGTCGAAAATAAACCCTGTAAAATATTGTCAAAAAGTTTTCATACTTGGCTTCGGTGAAAAAGTTTTGCGATAGAAAGAAAATACGACAAACAGACTTAAAGTAAATAAATAGTGACATACATGAATAATGCAGAAGACGAAAACATCAGATCTGCGTGGAGCGATTTCATGCTTTTCTCTATGGTTTTCCACCATTTGAGGTTTGACTGGAGCTCTTTTAATATCGTCATCTTATTCTGCAACAGTTTAATGGCACCAGTTTGGAGAATCAGCTGTTTATCTCTATGAACCAACTCTTAATGTGCGCATAATGGTAGTGGATGGACACGCACATTAATTAGAATTTGATTTCGCCGATTTTCTGCCGATTTCGGTTAACATTTGTGCTACATTTGGATGGAAACCTAACTGTAGAAGCCTAGAGAACGTGGCCCATTTCGGTATTTCGTGCGTACTTAAACAAAAGTTATTTCCCTACGATTCAAGAGAAGAGGTCATCGTAGACCGGAGGATAATCAGACCGGATCCAAATTGGTGCCAACCCAAAACGTAACCAAAATACAGAGAAAACACCAACGCTGGCCGCAGCACGATGCGCCACTCATTTGTGTTTTTATCCCTGTGAGCTATTGCATTACGAGTCAATACTGAAGAAACAAATACCAGTTGAAGTGTAATTATGGGATATTATACCAATATATTATGCAGTAATGTCCCGGTAAATATTCTAGGCTATGACATGCTATCACACTGTAGTAAATAAATATAAACACGGCAACAGTCAAGAACTTGTTGCGATCCAAAACTGCAGATTTTCCAGAATCTTAACAGCAAACTGTAGATCAAGTCGTAAATAATAAAAATCTAGCACTTTACAACAGAAAAATAGACAGAAACATAATCTTAGCATAGTCCACCTATATCACTATATAAAAAAATGGTGGAATTCATTTAAATAATATTATTATAATGTATAATATAATAAGATTTACCTACGTTATGCCGACATAAATTTTTTTCTCAAATATAAACATGTTATACTATAAAGTATATTTATAAATCATATATTTCCCATCATCTGGTTCTGGTGTTAATGCATTATTTAGATTATCACATGTAAACAAGACAACCGGCTCCAACACATAGACTAACTTTAAAGAACATTTCCCATCGTTATCTCTTCACAATCTGCTTCCGTTTCATTTCCTCCACATTCAAGTTTCTCCGAGAAGGAGGTGAGCTGCAGAGACTGTGCAGGTAGAAAACAACACTCGGTTGCTTTTTGTCGCATGTTGCCGCCCTCCACGATGATCAAGAGGTTTCTGTCAGGAAACTATGAAAGGTGGGGACGTCTGGTGAGCCTGCCACCTCGGAGCGCACGGCTTATTAAGACTTGAGGAGCTGCGTGCTGCATGTCGCTGCCTGCTGGGACACTTTAAACTTAGCCGCAGCTCATACGGCACATCATCTTACACACGATAACTCAAACAGATGTTGAACTAAGATCACAAAAAAACAAAAACTGAGCAATTACCAAACTTACAGTCCGTGCCAATGTAATGTATAATCTTTATATGATGCATTCCTGCTGACGCTGGCAGAGGAAATCTGTCTGCTGTAATATGTCTGTATGGAACTGAAGTGTATTTTTTTTTTTTTTTTTTTTTGCACAGTTTTGTTGTTTAGTTCTGCAATGAGTGGTCGTAAATCTCAGCATATTTAGTCCACTTTCATAAGCTGCTGGGAGGTACGATATCTCCACATGTACACTGTCAAAACGCACAAAGTGGATCTGAAATAATGCAGATTGTCCCACTTAGTGAGTGAGCACTCATTCCACAGAAAGCTTCACCTTTGACCTTTTCCCTCCCCCACCTCTTTAGTAAAGAAAAAACACAAAGTGACTGGGAAGCTAAACATGAGTGATGCTGTGTGCGGTTTACTGACAGCTACAGCTGTAAACAAACTCGGAGAGTGAATCCTCAGAAGGACACAGCTCTTTAAAACGGTTTTCTTCGTGGAACTTCAAGGCCAAAAGAAATGGTTTCAAAGACGGCAAAACTGAAGGTGCATTCAGGCGCTCCTCATACACTCGTAAGGTCAAACCTTTCTAAATCTATCAGCAACAAGACGCCTCGAAGCCGTTTCTATGATGATGATCTGTAGATGTTGTGATGGTTTGCTGCAACACATCATGGACGATCGTTCCACACTGTACAGGTTAAAAAGGCTTTTTTCAGTATACTTCACTTTAACAAGTGTATGTTCAAGTCCCCATTATTGGCCGTAGTCATTTTGGACAGGAGCAAAAAGAGACTGCTGTTAGTTTCCCTTTTCAAATAAAAGCCACAACTTAACCACGTGTTTATCAAATCAATCACGTTTGATTTATATAGCCCAAAACCACAAATGGCACATCCATCAGGGGGCTTTACAACTGTACAGCATACGACACCCTCTCGTATTTCAACCCAAACCATGATATTCCCTTAAACTTAAACCAACCCTTAACTATAGCGGCGTCACATCAGAAAACTCTTCTGTGTCGTCTGAAAGAACATTGACAAAAGACGCGTTTAGTCATGAGAAGAAGTGAAGGACTGAAGGAGAACAACATGTCCGAGCTGCAGGTAATTAGCCTGGTTTCTATTATTCAAATGCTGCAGGTGCACTTTCATATGCCTGGTTCATGAGATGATCATCTGAAAGCAAACACCACCTGGTGATGGTGCGAAACTGACCGAGAGCAAGAATCTCTTTAGTAACTGTTTATTCAACAAAATGTTGTGCGATAGTGTATTTGAAAGAAATATATTACACAATCCTGCATAATATTTATTATTTTATTCCAACAACAAATTTGCTGGAAGTTTTGCGGCTTTTGATAAAAAAAATTGGTAATTTTGTTAAACATAAGAAACAACTAAACATCTATTTTATAAATGTCGGTTCACATTAGGATTCTGTAAACATTATGAAGATTATTTTGACATTTAAACCAATCATTCAACTAAGCGAAAGGATGAAATATTATATTATGTAACAGCTGACTGTCAATCTATTCATTTTAGTGGGGTAATTTCACATCCATAAAGATAAGTTCTCAAAGTCTCACACATCGTTTGAACCCTTCAGGATTAAATTTAGGAATTACTTTGAGTTCATCTAAATGATAAACAATGAGAAATGCGCTCAGGATTTTGCTACATATAAACCACCGGATTTTCTTTTAAAGAAATTCGATTTCATTGCCATTTCGTACAGTTACCCCAACTCCTGCTACAAAGCTGAATGCATCATCCTATGGAGAGTAAATGTTTTCTGTTTTGTCTTCATGTCACTTGGTGTCAAGTGTTGATTTCTGCAATAAAGAGATAAAAAAAACAACAACAACTGCCACTGTGTGGACTGTTGGAGGTTGTTCACACCACCTCCAGCATCCACTGCACGACAGCTACAAGCATGGAAATCACGCCCCATGATACCGCTCAGTATTCCAGTGGAAAACAAAAAAGGATGATGACACTGTGCCACTACCACAGTAGGACCAACACTGCAGTACAACTGCAGGGTAGGAACGGAAGAAAGAATGCAAACTGAGTTTGGGAGCTCACGTGGGCGGGCGGGAGTCTGTGATGAAATCCTCTCTGCGATTTGCAAAACAAGGTAAAAACGAGCTCCGACTGTCAAACGCTTATCTGATCCGATCACTGACAGGCTGCGGTTTGTGTCAAAGAGGAGCCGATCCTGCTAATTAGGGGAAATAATCCCTGATCTGAATCGCCATCCTAAGTGTGCTGGGAGTTTGCGTGCTCTTCACAGTTCACCGGGTCGCTGATACAAACGCAGGATTGATAAGCTCCCATCTGATTGTCCTTCTGGCTGCAAATTGATGACACACTTAGTGATTACTGAACTGTTAAGAGGCTGATTTAGTTCATTATGTCGTGTAATATTTCTGCTAAGTGTTAATTTAGATGAATTCGTGTCCGTGCACTTTGACTGTTATATTTTCTTTTGTGGGGATTCTCATCAGGCAGCTATGTACGTCTTCTTGAATTACATTAAGGTTACGATGGACGAGGATGATGATTATTAGTATAATTATTGGTAGTTGTAATAGTATTATTAATGATAATACAAAAGTACTTTATTCAATTAATGTACTTAATTGTACGTTATTTTCAAAATATTGTACTTTTTACACCAGCTACTATCTTATTTGACAGCTGCTGTATAGTCATTAATTATAATACAAATTAAGATTTGACACACAAAACGTGATTATCTTATAAAATATGACTTGTTACTGATTAATAGTTCACACAGTAATGCTACATTAATAATAATATAACACCGACATTCTGCCGGCATGACGAGTACTTTTACTTTTGATACTTTTTACTTGTGTTGCTAATACTTCTGCACTTTACCTTAAGTAACATTTTTGTTTTAAAACACTGTTATATTGCAACTTGTACTTGCAGTTCAATGTAACTACAAAGCTTTCTTAGTGTTATTATTGCACGATGACAAAAAGTGGGTTTGCCGTGAATTTAGCGACGAATTCTAAATACTATTTGAGTGTTTTTTGGTTAAAAAGGTTGTTTAGTAAATGGGACGCTGGTGCTGCGGCGCTGTATAGCATCTCTGTTATGTGGCCTTTCACAAATGTTTTTCCAAAGATGTTTGAGAAACTGCAATAACTTCAAACATCACTCATTTTGTGAACAATAGTTTTAAGCCGCTGAACATCTGATTGTCTCGTCCTTTTTAGCCCCACATGACTTTATCATAATTACTTTTGCCAACAGAGGTGAGAGCGGAGATTTGAATCATTAGACACGGACACTCACCTCTTCTCACATCTGATATTATCATACATCATTGTTTGAAATCCTCTTTAAAAGTTTAACCTTCAGTGTGGAGGAGGATCACACCATGGAAATGAACCCATTCCACATTTATTTAAAGATCAAAAATATCAATTATGATACTTTAATAACTGCAGATTCTCTTTTTTTCGCCCATAATATCCCAAAATTATAAGTACATTTATTTTTGAAGCCAGATTATTGCTGTCAAGTGTCTGTTAAGCAGCTTAGCATTTAGACATCTCTGTTAAAAGGATAAAGTTGCTGTTTTGTAGAAATTACGTTCTCCCGTTTTTAAACCACTCTGTCAAATGTGTTTTAGGATAATGTTGTTTTACAGGGAGGAGGAAGCACACTCGCACTCAAAAATATAGAGCTTTTACAGATAAAACGACGGTCGCAAACCACAGTTTCGATCAGATTTTATTGACTTTACTATTCTTGGCTACATCTGTGCCTGAGCCAAACAAAAAAATAAAATAAAAACGCTCAATAAAAGAAGATAGCGAGCAGTTTGTGATCTTTTTCCGATAGAGGACATAACATAAAGACCATGTCTGATTGCAGAGTCTGGTTCCATGATTTATTGAGGGTTTTGAAAGCAATTCTTATGATTGGCCGCATTCAACTGTTTTTTATCAGAGTGAGAAACTGCAGCGGAATGATTTTATTTTCACGCTTTAACAAGGTTTAGGTGTCCTCTAAATAAAAACTGAGGGAAACACTGCCCATCATGTGTCTGTTCCTCTGCAGAGACTTTTCTATTCACCTCTCAGTGACATTAAAATTAAACAGAAAACCGTCAGAAATCATCAAATGTGTCAAAGATCATTGAGCAGCACTGCTGAAATAAGACCAAAATGAACTCTGTCTGCATAAGAAACAATGATTTCTTACTACAATAACCAAATCTAAAAAAAAAAAAAAAGAAAACAAGCTTAATAATGACACAATTACATCATCCAAATCTTAATACTCCTACAAATGATTTATCTCCATCGCAGCTTTGTCTTTTGAGCACTTGTCTAAACCGTCGCTCTTCTCTTTGCCTTCGACACAAATTGTTAAAATGTCCTTGGAGCAAAAATCCTAATAACAATTCTGCGAACTTTGACGAGGCTCATTGCAGCCGAGATGCACTTCAGAAGAGAAAAGACGATGAAAGAAGAAAATGTGTCTCTATGGACAGAAACATCCACAGAGAATATGACAGAAAATTGAGCAAAATGAAAGAATGGACTTGGTTAATAAAATGCAACAAAAAGCTCTGAAACACTGCTGCAGACCGAGGTTGGTACCCTGACCTTTACGATTTGATGAAAGCTTTAATGCGATTCATGTCTTCGGATGCGTATTTACAGGATAATGAGTGTTCCCATTGGGAACGGGCCGGTCAGAGATGTCTTGCTCTGCCCATTGAGCTACACAGCACCAGCAGTTTTTTTGGCACGGACAGGAGAAACTGAGAGGATTATGTGCTCCGCCTGCCAACACTGTCTTTTGATCAAAGGCCAGGTAATATCAGACAATCTCCATTAATCCTACCATCTCCATCTCCTCTTAGCTCTTGTTCTCTTCCAGGCCGCCCCTCTTACCAGGTTGTTATCAGTCTGAGGGATAATTAAGCCTTGTGGGACTACTGTAGGCTTTCCTCTTCTAAGTTGTCAAAAGTTAGGAGGGAGGCAGATCAAACGCTTTTGAAACGCAAGAGGAAAATAAAAAAGCTAATCTAGCAGAGACAACAGACGTATTGTTGGAGATGTTTTTCTTTTGACTCTCGGCTTGCACTTCAACATAAAAGCACACTCAAAGCCTGCGCAGGGTTTGAGATCATGGCTTCTTTAAACAAATGTACAGCGAACAGGAAGACACATTAGAGTTCGACGCCGGATTGAGTTTAGTGCTCAGGTGATTAATCCGGAACAGAAAATGAATCAAGAAAAATGTTCTGAACTGTAGCGACTCAAATGCTTTTCTATTTATTGAACATTTAAATGCAACATGTTGAGGTTTTGAACCGTCAGACAGACAGCACAAACTATTTAAAAAGGCATCACTTGGCTCTGGGAATTTAAGACGGACAATTCTTCACTATTTTCTGACATTTTACAGACCAAACACTTCAGAAATCATCAAGATGAGGAGCTGCAGTCGCTCTTTGTTCAGCGTCTCTAAAATATCAGTTTGGATTCACAGCATCAAACAAAACTAGAATGAGCTGGAAACCACAAATGTACGCAGCTGGTAAAGTAATTAACAAATCCTTGACGTGGATCAACAGAATGTGACGGATGAGATTTACACAGTTTGTTGTCGTCCAACAGAAATAACAACTCTTAAATCAGCATATTTCTTCACTGGTTTTGGTAAATGTTGAACTATTTGCTCCGAAAATAATTAATAACATGTCAGGCTCAATGAATTAAGAAAAAATGGCATTTTACTCTGATTATTAGGTTAAACAAATGCCATGAAAAGACCAAAACCAACAATATAATATTATAATATGTTAGTTAATCTCAACTCTTTCCAACTTTCCTACCTGTCAGGTTGGGTGATTGGACGAATATATTGTCTATCAGCAACTGGCTTAGTACATTTTGTTTTTTTTGCCCCATTTTTTCATTTATTTTGCTAATTTAATGGGATATTTTGCCGATTTTCAACCAGCTCTGTGTCATTGCAGTGTGTGTAGGCGGCGGTTTCACTAAATACCTAAATCTTTAAAAGACAACTCACAAATATATAGTTTTATACTTTGAAATGGCTCAGTTATTTCCCTAAAACAGGTGGTTTAATCCACATTTGGTGGTCTAGTAAGATATTACGGCAGTAGGACGGTGTGTGTGGCATGGACTTGTAATGAACCACAGTGTGTGTGTGTTCATGGTAATGCCAGTGCAACGATGGAGCTCTATGGCACAAATGACAAAACAGGCTTGGATACACAGAGAAAACTTGTTAGTAGGAGAAACATTGTTTTTTTTTTCCTTCTTCTCTGGAGGGCAGAGGTCAAGATCAGGCCCTGAATCAAGTCTTGTAGGGATTCAGAGTCTTGCTAAAGGGCACATGAGCACGTCGGATGCCTGCCAACACCATTTTTACTCCAGGAGCAGCTGTTTCGATGAATCTTTAATGCAAACGTACTTTGGGGTCTCTCCACAGCAGAGCAGAGTACCAAACCATGGGAAACGTTTTAATTGTTAAAGATGTTGTAATTTAGGAATAAGCGAGTTCTTCTGAATAATTCATTTCATGAGCTCAACAAAAGTGATTTGTCTCATTTTCATGTTGCTGTAACCCCGCCCCCCCTTTTAAAAAAGTGATTAAATGAGCAAAGTGTTTTAATTTAAAAAGCATGTACTCCTTTAACCGCAGTTTGAGCTGAACTCACACGTAAAGCAAAAGAAAGTCCAACAGGGGTTCAATCAGTCGAATGAACAAACGAATGTCTGTCTCCGCTGTAACACAAAGTGTGTTTGTAGATTATGCACACAACTGAAACTGACACGGATGAAACGATGACACAGTCTGATCAGAGCTGCTGTTCTGCTGACGAGTCACATTTGTGACAACAATTAAAATGTGCCATCGCAACTAATTTGACAACAATGTGTGATGGGAATTAAGAAGATTTTACTGACAGCAAGGTCATTAATCGGTTCTGTTTATTGTTCCGATTCTTTAGCGATTTTGATTGATTCCTGATCAATTTTCTGCGCTGAAAAGAATTAGGGCTGCAAAGCTTTTCAGCGTCAAAGCAGCTGTTTTATTCTTATAAAGTCTGCTACGCCTGCCTGTGTGCCGCTAATGTTATTATAACACAGGATAGAACGGTTATTCTGTAAACGTAAAGCACTTTGAGCTGCATGTCTCCTATGAAAGGTGCTATACAAATACAGTTTATTATTATTATTATTATTATTATACTGGTCAAGCTGCCCACTGGTGCGTTTGAGTGTCAAATACTGTTCCTGGCATTCCTGGGATATTAGCTCGTTTTGCGTCGACACGTTTCAACATATTATGATGTTACTTACCTGAAATTATCGTTTTATGTTCATTACTTCATTACGTGAAATGAAGCCACGCTTTGGAGCGTTTCCTGCAGCGCAGCCGCAGAGTTTGACGTCATGACGCATTAGCTTTTGCAACGTGCAACTGTCAGAAAAACATGCTGGAAATGTAGAACCTCGGAGATACAGATCCAATGGTTTGGACTATTTGGAAACGATTCTTGATTCCCATCCGTATTTACAATCCCAACACTTTGACAATCTTAAACTCTTACCTGCTTGCGGATGTGTTCGGGTGGTTGCCAGAGTTTCTTCTATTCACTCGATGGACTGGCATTGATCCTTAATCACAAAATGAGTCGGCCTGAAAAGAAAAAAACAGATGGAGAGAAAAAAACAATACACGGTGACGCATTTTGTTTTGTAACTCAAAATACTGTAATGCATTTTCACCCACACATCCTCTAATGAACTGTCTGGCCACTTGAGATGGAGGACTGCATGTTCAGTCAGAGTAAAGCATCAGACTTTCACAAACAGGAAAGCGTTGTGCCGTTTCCCCAAAACTCTACATCTGTGGTGAGACAGGAACAAAAACAGCCTCATTATATCTCCAAAAAAAGTGTTGTCTACTTTCTATCATCGAAAAACAAACATATCTGCACTCGAGTGGGTACAAAATGTTCAAGTATAGTGTTCATTATAACTATTACATAAATATTTTTAAATGTTAGATACTGAAAAACTGCACCGCCCACCTAAACACCAGGCCACTACATGCATTTACAAGTTTTCGTCTTTGAATCTTTATACATTTATTTATTTTTTCTAACTCTTCTTTATTGCACACTGGCCTTTTTGCCCTCATCAGTATGAAACCCTGTGTTTCTCCACACATTTTGTACTAGCATATGAATTTTGAGGACACACATTTAAATAGCATTATATGATTAGGCTCTAGAAATCTCCCTTTTAATAAAGTGCAAAAGTAAAACATCAGCACAGTACAATAAGAAGATAATTAGCTTAAACATGTAACAAGTATAACAGTAACTCACTAAGACCACTCTTTAAAGTGTGTCTAATTCTCCTTTTTGTCACAAACTTATATAAAAATAAAAGAGGGAATAACAAGTCGCTCAGGAAGTGTTGACACCGAGGAACTTGTGCAGCATCTGTTACCGGCACAGAAGCCACACATTTCAACTCAAATTAGATGCAACTCACATGTTATGCTGTGTGTGCCGTTCGCTCTTAGTACAAGATGCTAAATTGCAAGAGTGAGAGAGTGTCTGGATCTCACAAGGCTGCAGCCTTGAGTAAAAATAAATAAAAATTCTGGTGCGAGCAGATGGCTGTGTAGACTTTGCCTGCTTGTTTAAAAGTAGGCAGTCCACCCACCTTCCAAATTTGTTCACACTTTCTCTCATCATGGGGGAAGCTGAAAGGGAGACAGACTTCTGAAGGCCAACAAATAAGAAAACACACTTTCCATTGTTCCGAGGTTGATGGATGTTTCTTTTCAGCGATGAGGTTGTTGTTGCAGTTTTTTTTCAAATCGAAATTGACCTTTGAATATTCGTTTATACTTGTTGTTTGCGTTTTGTTAGTGATGAGAAACATCACTTTTTTTTTTGCCAGATGGGAGGTAAATTTGTTGATACTGAAATGACTCAGTCTTCAATCTTAAACTCCAAGAACATGATTTGTCTGGAGGTTTACTAACACACAAAAATGGGTCAGTGCTCAACGTGCAGCTCGGTCTCCTTGAAAATAACAATGTATACAAACTCATTTGTTTTTGCTAAAGAAGCATAATTGCTGCCTGAGATTTGTTTACTTTCAATGTTTGTGCAACACTTTACAGAACAGAAGCCGCAGGGAGCCGGTGGAGGTGGATGCTGGGACACCAAAGACCTGAGTCTAGTTACACTTTGGATAAGGAAGGTTAGGTTTGGAAAAGATTGTTGTTATGATTGAATATTTAAAAAAGTAAAAGTCGTGTTTCAAGGTTTATTTATTGTCATTGTACATGGTTGCAACAACAAAATGTAGCTGTGGCCTCTTTATAAACCCTTTTTATACACAAGTAAAACTGAAAAAACAAAACATAAAGCAGAAGTGCATTCCTGTAAGGCATTTTTATTTTTATTTTAGGAATGTAAACTGCAGAGATACCTCGTGATGCCAACATCGTTTTACTATTGGCTCACAAGCCTCGTCAGCAGCCACACGTCAGAGACGTTACTCAGGACGTGGACACAACGTTCGTTTCGGACCCGACACATTTGTACAATAATTCATTCACATATTTTTCTTTTTTGAAAAAGCAATACTTTTATTCTGCACCGTTCTAAACGTTTTGTGGGTGTATTCTGATTTTAAATAACAGTCTGCAGCGGTGATGTAGAAGTGTTGGGTGTGGTTACACTTCTGTACAACACAGCGACACAGCAGTAAAGCGACAAGAGGTGAAACACACTTCCAGTTGGACAGCGCAGTGACGAGTTATTATCATCTCTGCCAACCGAGTGCTTTGGCTGCCTAAACATAACCATAAAAACGTTACTCGTGGGGCGACCAGCTGGCCGAGGGGTTAATGAACTGCAGCAGTTTTAATGTTGCGTCTCATCTCCCTCCCCTCATTTCCTGTCATATTTCTACCGACAACTCACTAATAACGGCAATAAAATACCTAATAAATATTACAAGAAAAAATGCTGATGCACTAGTTGCTAAAATTGGATACTGTAGGAAAATAAAATGAAGTACGATGTCAGAGAACATTTAGCAGACATGATCAATAAGAACATTTTGACACTTGTGATATTTAAAACGTTTTAAAATGTTAGGAAAGCTTTTCAGCTGCTGCAAATTCCTTGTACATACAAGACGCAATGATCCACCTTTTTCTCTTCTCTCCCTAATTACGACACTCCAAATTTAAAATCTGTATAACTGCGTAGAAGTCCTTGGAATAATTGTTATTTCAGGTAACACGAGGGCAGAGACATCTGTGGTGCTATAAAACGAGTCAGGGGCCCACTGTGACTAAATATCTGTAACTGATAGCAGAAACACTCAAATCTATAATTACACTGACTAAGAAACTTTATTTAATGTTAATTGGTCACGTCATAGCCAATTATACCCGATGCCATTTAATAAGGTCAGTATCGCTGCCAATATCGATCCAGCAAATCAGATCTGTGCATCCTTTGAAGTAGTAAAAGCCTTTTCTAGGATGTGAATGTGATTAATACACAGGGACAGATCTAGAAACACAAAAAAGCGAGTAATACGGCTTCTTTTATTCACAATCATCAAAGTTTCATGGTCCATGGGGAAAACTGTGGGAGCAGTTTTAAGGACTGCATGCCCAAAATTTGTTTTTGTCCCTGCATGGTCTGAAATCTTTATTCCTCTAATTTAGTTTTGTGCTCACTCGATAGTCTTGACATTAACAAAATGACACTGATTTGTAATTCTACCTGCTGCGGCTCAAGTTGTTAAATGTGTTTACTAGCTGTATTGCTTCCCCCTCGCATTGTTTCTGCTTGTTTATTGATCCTCGAGCGTGAGCTACTTCACTCGGCTGCGGCACTGAAACTTTAATATGATGTCTTGAATTTAAAAAAGGAAGGTGATTAAGTTAAGTTTGAGTGCAAGACAGCTCACACAAAGCAAGAAAAACCATCAGTAAACTGAATCGGAAAACACGTCAGGGATACTTTCTCTTTCCACAAAGCGCATGAATGAGGTCAATCCAGGTAAAAGCCTTTTTCCTTTATTGATTAATTTCGCCGCATCAGATCCATACCAATCCAAACAGAGGTAGAGAGAAGCAGATACATTAATGACAAGGATTGTTAACAGGGATGTGGAGAAAGGGGCTGACGACCAATATACATAAATACTGAATATTTTGCACGTTCAATCAAGGCCTGTGTTGAGGACTATTTTGAGGGCCAGCCAACAAAGACAAAAATATCCTCTGGACTTGTCCTTTACGGGGAGAGAGTGATGGAGGTGCTCGCTGACGGTAAATCCAGCCCACAATAAAAGTAATTTCTAATTTTAAAGGGTCCATTAATTCTTGTCTAGCACCACTGCCAGTAGTAGTTTTGATGGGGGTCATGAGGAGAGCTAGCATTAATAACAACTTCCATATTACAACTGGATGTGACTGGCGACAGCGTCTCGTTTGACAGTGTCCTCTTGGAAATAACATATGATGCCATTAGGTGCCATTATAGGTCAAACCCCACACAAACACACCCAGGCTGACGGGGAGCAACAGTAAATCACTGTAATCCAGCCGTGAGATGAAGGCAGGTTATTCCCACATTGCTGAAGGGGACGGGGATTTGTGTCACAAGCTGAGCTGCAGTTTACCAGTTTGAGTCATGATGAAAGCTGTGATAGAGCTCAGCTGTCACTCAGGAGAGCTGAGCCACAAATCTTAGATCACCTGCCTTCAAAAAAAAAAAAAAACCAAAGCCTTAGTCAGCGCGGACGTGAAGGGATGCCCAGACAGAGAGAGAGAGATCAAGCTCTTGGGCCAATGTGGTTTTTCCAGATGTTTTACCTCAGCTGTGTTACGAAACCAAAAATAAAAAAGGCTGTGTAAAAGCCAAGAAGTCTTCGTGCAGCATTATCTTCTTTCTCTTTCTCTGCTCTTGTACAGATCTGGATCATCATCAGCTGTTACCCTCCTGGTCCCTCAAGCAGAGATTTGACTCATTTCCCTCTCATCCTCTTCCAACCCTCAGCCCCTCTCAGCCCGGCTGTCAATACTGAGACACTAAACGCTGCTCAGACTGTCAGGGAGAAGCTGCAGCTCGCCTTTCACACTTTACACAGTCCCACTGTACAGCCTGCGTGAGCACAAACTACTGAAATGTTGAGACTGAAGTGTATTTAAAAAAAGGGGGTGTACTGGGGAAAGGAGAGGAAAATTAAACAAGACCCAAACTCTGCAGAAGTTGTTTGCTCCTCCTCACAGGAGACAGGAAAGAAGAAAAAAAAAAAGAAGCAGATAAAACAGTGAGATTTACACCCAGAGAGAGAGAGGGAGATGCAGCGCGAGCTTACCTGCCCACGGCGCAGACACACAAACAGATCTGGGGCTTTCTGCTGCCACTCCGCGACGCTCCACTCACCTAAATCACTTCCATGACTCACGCAGAGGGAACATAACCGGCTCTCAGGAAAAGTGGAGTAAACACTCGTCGCAAAGGCAGGCAGGGCGCTCGCTCTCTCTGCAGCGCCGCTATCTCTCATCCTCTGTCTCTTCCTTTGAGCTCGCTCTCTCTCTCTCCCTCCCTCTCTCTCTCTCCACCACAAGGTGTCACAAACAGAGTGTCTTATTGGCTCTCACTTCTTTCCTCTCTCTAACCCCCCCGACCCACCCACCATCCCTCCCTCCCTCCCTCTCTTTGGATTGCCTGCCTTAAAGAGGCAATGCATCACACCACCGCTGCACAACTCAGAGCACTTCCATACTTAGATTTAAAAACGTCAACACATAAACTGCATTTTCAGGTCCTTATTGCAAAGATCTCTATCCACACTAACACTCCTTAACAGGACTCCTAAATAGGAACATCTGCTCTGCCTCTTCCTCTCTCAGTTGACAAACGACAAAACTGTTGATCACAGCAAACATCTGGATCAGCGGGAGACAAACACAGCTCCGGTAATCTGCTGAGTCTTAGTGCTTCACCTATATTGACTTTTCATACAGGCTGCAACTGATGGGTATTTTCATTGTCAAATTATTTTTCTTGAATAATCCAGCAGTTGTCTGGAAAACCAGGTATCTGCAGCCGATGCATGAGCATCTAAATTTATAAGCGGCAATCATTTGTGAAGCGTGATGCTTTTTGTGTTCTGTGATTAAGCAGCGCTCACAAATAACTCTTGTGAAATAAGATCCCAGATACACTAATTATTCACTGACAAAATAAACAGGAACACAGGGTTAATCACAACACCTGCATTGCGTGCTCAAACGCACTGACATGATGTTAGAGGCAACAGAAAAGCAAGCTTGTCATCATTTGCCCCAAAGTTCAGTTTCCCTCATATAATAAATTGTCATTTCTATTTGTTTTTTTGGGCATTAAAACCCCTCGCTTGAATTTGAATGAAGGTAACGGTGCGTTGTGGTTGTCTGCCAGAAGCTGTCATTTACTTTTTAACCAGTTATTAGCCACATTTTTAAGATCTTGGGTCTAACTATAACATTTTAACCGGATAAGGGATTTTAGTCTCCGTTCTCTGTCCACCGGTTTTTACTTAGCAGCTCCTTCTTAAACCTTCTGAACAATAAAGTAATGACAACCAGAGACGCTGACTGCACTGACAAACTCCCATAATCCTACACCACCAAACTTTTGTCTTTTGTCTGTAATTGTTTTGATTGAGAGCCCCTCGTGGCAGAAAATTACAAATTGTGCGTTTCAGTAAAAACATCTGAGTACTCCTGCATACTAACCCTACATGTAACCTTTCCCCTTAGTTAATCTTTTCTTTTGTCAGTTATCTCCATAACGTTATAAAACTGCTGATTTTTTTCCTAAAGCATTTATAATTGAAGATAATTTTTTTTTTTTAAATGCATGTAAAAAATATTAAATTGTGCTGCACTGCATACGATGCAAGTTTAAAAATCACAACACCAAACTGAGTGAATTTTGAGGGGATGTAGCCTTTAATGATCAGTTCAAACTGGGCCTGAGCCGAAAGAGGGCCAGGAGTCAAGTTGCCAATTTGCAATTATAATTAGCCTTCAAGCCCCTTAAAATGTAGATTACATATATTATCCATGCTGCCATGTCCTCATGTGGTATTCGTTTTAATTCGGCATGAAAAACAGAGATGTGCTTGAGTTGAAGGCGTGAAGAGCTCTCGGTGTTGTCGTGTTTGCCTATCCGAAAAAGTGCTGAGGCTGTTTTAAAATGTAAGTGCTCCTAAATCATTCAGATCACACCGTGTAACACCAAGCACCAACACAGAGTCCCCGCTGTTACAATACTCCAGTAAGCATTAGCCTAATTCAAGTGCAGCAGCTTTGATATGAACAGGAAATTAAAGAAGAGAAGCTGTCCTGCTCTTATTGGGAGCTACAGTGTTTGTCGCAATCAGGAGTTGTTGTTGTCCTTTTTTATTTATTCATAGGTTGTATATGACTGTTTGTTAGCCTCCAGAAAATACAATTTAACTTGAGTGAGATTTGGTACCGCAGATTTCCATGCTGGACATCCAGAGTTGGATCTGGAATTTGAAGCATATGATCTTTATTTAGTCATGAGATGTATTTATGCAACGGAGGAAAGGTTCAGCAGAGCTTCATGTTTTATCCATGTTCTGAAAATAAAACATGGGAGGACAAACATTTTCAGTCTGGGAGGAAGCAGGTCTTTTGTAGACGTTTTGTAGTAGTAATAACACCATTCTTGTACAATTTTATAAAAATAATTCTACCAGCTGTCTGATATATTAAAGATAAATGTTCTTTCATCTTCCCATTTAAGCACAGATGGTTTCAGGGATGATTGAGGTCTTTGGAGAATTAAAGATCGTAATGGACGTTTTTAACTATGTTTATTATTACGTTGTTTTCTTGCTGCCTAGTTCAAACCTATTTGAAAACTGTCCTTGCTGATGCGTTCAGGGACACACTCCCATCTAATATTTGAGTCATTTGCATCAATATATTTAATTCATGGGCTGTAGCGTGAGATAATCGAACCTAGACGATAAATGCTGTGAAAACAAAGCTGATAAATGTTCCCGGAGATGGATTATGTATCCAAAGCAAATTTAGGTCACAGCTAGTTGATTATGACACTGTTGTGAAATGAGCTGAAACCTGTGTCAACCTGAAAGTGATAAAACAAAACAAAAAAAATCAATGAACAAAGGTTTGGTTTGGAAAGATGTCAGCAGTGATGTAAAGTGACTGCAATTTGTAGTTAATGTGCAAAACCACTTTATGGCCCTTTAACACACTGTGATCTGGTTTTAGTCATAAACTTTAAGGTGACAATTCCAGAGCAATTTTATTATGTGTTTTTATTTTATTACATCTTTAATAGATGGACATCATGCAGGCCTCAGTGCTCTGGTATGTTTTTAAAGTGAAATAAAAATGGTAAAGTGCTCCAACTCTAATGACTTTGACTGCACAACATATACTTGCCATCTATTTTTATTATTATTATTATTATTATCGTAACTTGTCCATTGTCTATGCCTGTTGGCAGATGTGCTGCTTTGGATATGTACGGGTGTATTTACTAGAGTTTTATTAACAATGTGTTTATATCATATGTGCTGCATAGTTTACGTTTTAGTGTGTGCTTTAAACATTTTACTGACAAACTAATTCTACAAACATGTATAAAGATGATCTTTATTGGGTGTTAACCCTTTGTGCACACAGAAAATACTTTATTGTCTATTTTTTTTTGCATGCAAAAGGCAGAAATGTGTCTTTGGTTTGCATGTGCGAAATCTATTATAAAGAGTATGTTAAAAACACATCTCACTTCCAGACAGGACGTATAACAACACATTTACATAAACACCATATACAAAAGAAGCTCCATTATAAAAGGAGCAGAAGGTCTAAATAAAGGTTTAATAAATAGATATAAATCTATGAAAGTTGCTTCATACTGCTGTGCATGGCTCCGTAATGGTGGATGTTATCATCATATTACTGCATCTACGTTTGGCTGCTTCCTGTTATTCTGCAGGATATGTTGACTATCATGAGCATAATTATTTTGTTGCTATCGTTATGTTTGTATTTCTTTACTTCTCACTTCGTTGGTTGAACATTTGTGGATATGTTGATTAATGTGCGTTGTTTTCATAAGTAAAGAAAATGACTATGACAAGATGCTTAAAGGACAACTTTACAATGCAACACGTTACAGTTTAGGTCACGTAAAGAATGAAATAATCACTTTAATTTAGGCAGCGCTGCTTGGTACCGAGAACTAACATGGCTTTAAGGGGAATAATGCAGCGAGTGTTAACACAGTGATTATATCAGGAGCCTAAAGCAACTGTCAATGTTCAGTCCAGTCAGACAGAAAACAGGCTTCAGCAGACTCATCAATGCCTGGATATTCTCCACACGCCTGATTAAAGACATTTTTTACAGTATTTTGTCTTGGGAACTTAGCTGTTGATTGTAATTTCAACAATGTTCTCCTGGGAAAGACTTCATTAAGGGGAAAAGTTCCCTGTCAACTTCTCTGAGCGGCAGAGAACCTGGAACCATTAGCAGCCATGATGATGAGTGACAGTGAGCCGACTATTGATACACCGAGGGAATGCAATTATACATCAGGAAGCTGGTGTGTACTTTAGATATTCATGTGTGCTTTGGAGACAAGCTAAGCTAATTCATGAATAAATCAATTAAAAATTGATGAGGCAACGCAAAGTCCTGCTCAAAGACATCCACGGGTGACTGGTCTCTTGGCGTTGTGCTGCATGACCTTCTTCTCTCCGAAATATGAATATGGATTTCCTGCCGGAGAAATCAGCGCGGAATGTGTCAGAACAAGTCTTAATTAACAGTTTTAAAAGTTCAAGTTACTCTGAGAGCCGCTTGACGTCGACCGATGGCGCTTCAGACCATCGCAAATACAGGAGACGGGGAGGAGGGTGAGGAAGGAGAAAGAAATTCAATTTTCTTCAGCAGTTTGACACAGCCTCGTCGTATCCCGCTGATAACAGATGCAAATGGCTATTTCCTCCATCTGGAACACATTAAAAAGAAGATCCTATCCTATTTACCTGCCAAACAAAGTTAGGACTATGGCAATAACTTGGTGCGTGGCAAGTCTCGCAGCCAGATAGAAAATGAGTAACAGCCACAGTTACAAACACACCAGTGGTCACAAATGTTTTTGTGTGATTCATGTCATCGCTGAGTGATTTGGAGTTTTCAAACCTTTTATCCAAAACACTTTGTTCCCT
>CALSBV010012175.1:1119124-1166836 GCA_943590825.1 Bovichtus diacanthus | reverse complement strand
TCCCCGTTTGTTCCCCGTTTGTTCCCCGTTTGTTCCCTGTTTGTTCCCTGTTTGTTCCTTGTTTGTTCCCTGGTTGTTCCCTGTTTGGTCTCTTTCTTTCGCATGATAAAATAGCCAATGGTGCATAATAACTGAGTGCATTTATTAAACTACGATACTTTTGCTTTACTTGAGTATTTCCATTTTACTCCATTACATCTATCTGACAGCGAGAGGTCCTTGTGTTACTTTTCATTTATGCATATAATACACAGCAAATTGTTAAAGATTAAACAAGTTCTCAATCTTTTTGGCTTGTATCTGGTTGTGTTTTGTAATGTTTCAGAAATCTACAGTTTGAGTTGTTGGCAGCTCCAGTAAAGAGACATTTCATCTAAATGTCTTTAACTTTAATAACAGTTTGAGGCCTCCAAGGGGTAAAACTCTCCAATACCTTATAAAGAAGCAGAGCAGTAGAGAATGTTCTAAACAAGTTTTAGATTTATTTTGGAACCACTGACCAACTTATAAAATAGTTAAAACTGGCTCAACCTCAACCAGCTCCAATAGTAAATGTGCTGCTTACAAATTGTTGCATCAGTACAGTATTAGCAATCTTCTCTGTAATATAAAGTAACATATCAGTTAGAAGGGTACATTTTTTGCAGAATGAGTATTTTCACTTTTAATATTTTAAGTACATTTAGTAGATAAACATTGCAAATGTAGAACTTTTACTTGAAATGCAGTACTTTGTGGTATTGGTTAAGTAATGGATCTGAGTACTTTCACCTCTGAAAATAGCATTAATTCCTGAGGCAATGAATGATTAATACGAGACCTTGAGGTACGCAATGAGAGCGATGATTGTGCGAAGTAAGAAAAGAAAAAAAAAAAAGTCAATACTTTCTCCTCATCTCCTCCATACATCATGAGATTTCCAATCACAGAGGGAACATAGTGGATCATAGCAGCGGTTGAGATTTTTTCCTTCATCTCCGGCGGCCGGCAGCAATTTACATCACCACCACGGCCGAACCTGAGCTCAATCCATTAGCTTGTCAGAAACTTTGAATTGGAATTGATTCCCCTCGCCGTAATTATTCATCCGTCTCGATTATTTATTGTTGTGACAATAGAGTTGGTTTTGTGTTTGCTTTGATTTTTGGGTGCAGAAGAAGAATTCAGACAAATGTGTGAGTGTCGTCCCCCGCCCCGAAACACCGGACCTGTCAGTGTTGGGTGTTATTAAATGCATTAGTCATTGTTGTAGCTGTTCCACCTAACAAAGAGCTTAAATAAAACGACAAGGATGTGACAACTGAGTTTTTAAAGAGACATGTTTTTGAGGCATTATTTCCTGGAGGAGACTTCTGGTTCTTTATGTTGGTGACAGGTGATTGACAGGGAAATAATGCAGCGCAGATTATAGAAACACCTACAACTAAACCAAAACAGCAGTTATATTTTTACTACGATGGATAATGTCACTCAGGGGAAGTATGAGTGGCAGCAAACGAAGCAAAAATTAGATTTAATATCTCATGCCAAGAATATTAGACAGGGGCGTGATCTAAAAGACCGGCACAAAAAATCAACTAGGACCCAATGCCAGGGAGGTGAAGCGGGCGACACAGTTCAGCAGCAGCGCAGGATCCTGGATGAACGATGTCGCAGCAGGTATCCTAACTTTTCTGCCTCCTAATGAATTCACTGTGAGTCGCAGATTTAATGAATGAATGTATGGAAACATGAATGATGCAGAGAAATACGTTCCACTGATAATGGGTTACAAATAGACACTGTTTTAAAGGGATAGTTTGGATGGATTTTCCCCCGGTTTGGAGAAACAGATGTCCACAGCAATGTACTGCTGTGGACTTAGCTACATTAAGAATGTATTTACCTTGCCATCAGACAGCCCTTTCTGACGGGGAACTACTAATTTATTTATGTTCTCATCAAAGTCACCAGACTCCATTGACAAAAACAGTCATTTTACCTCACATAACACAGAAGTTGCTGGTCTAGCGCTGGCTCGATCAGTTAGTTTGTGTGTATTATTGTAACTGTGATGAATCCAAACTGACCATTTAAATTTTAAAGTCACACAATAACACAAACTAACTAACCGATTGAGGAAGCGGTAGACGAGCAACTTCCGGATTCTCAGAGGAAAGAAAATACTGTTTATGTCAATGGAGTCTGGTGGCTGCCTGACTGCAAGGTAATTCGTTGAAAATATTCTAAATATAGCATGCACTTAAACTGATATTGATTGTTTTTAATGATCTACTGTAGGTAATGCACTGACTATAGATAAGTACCTCATACAACCCCACTTCAAAAACTCCAAACTATCCCTTTAAGGGGCCAACGTTTAGGAACTATTGGCTTACAATGTGAGCATTTAATATTCTTCACTTTCAGATGTATGAACTGTTATGAGAGGGTTAACACATACAAGTCTTTTCTCAAAATGTGGTCAATTAAACTGCTTAATGTGTGTATGTTTAATTATAGAGCAGTTATGAGGAGGTTTTTCGTGCATAGGACGCAGTTCTGAGATGAGCATCTAAAGTTGTTATTCTGTGTACTTTATTCATGTGTTTTTTTATATTTAATCCCCAGTAGTTGCTTTGAAACACTAATTTATAACACCAGATAAGCATACGCTGATATTCCAACTTCATGAATATATTTTTCATTTTGATTGAAATGTCAGATGTACTATAATTTCAAGCTCCTAATTGTTTCAGTGTTATTTTTATCACTGGTAATGAATAACTGTTCGCCCAGTTGCAATGCTCCCGTCTCTATTCTGCCAATTGCCGTATTTTCTAACTGCCTGCACCATAATTACATGCTTGAAAGGCGTGAAGGGTAGCTATTAATGTCAGCCTTGTCAGTGTAAAAGGTGAATGCAGAGTAATAACGCAAGCTGAAGGGAAACTCTGTCGCCCAATCAGCTGTCGGAGCTCCTGCTGTGTTCCTGCTCCGTCCCCACAGAGATGAGGTCTGAATATTTCATAACCGATCATTTCAAGGGTTGCAAGAGCTCACAGCGTGACTAAATATTCAGTGAACTGCAACTCACATTTTAACCCGGTGGAACGGGATGAAAGGCAGCATCGTGGACGAGACGTGAGCCGCCCCTCGTCACCTGGAGGACCAGGCCACGAACTCCCTCTGTGCCGAGTCTCGGGGTCAGGTTTTCTGAAACGAGATAAATTATTTAGTAATGAATTTAAAACATATTTAATTCATGGTAAAAGTAGTGGTCAACAGTCTCCTTATTCTCCAGGAAGGGACCTCAAGGTGCACTTGATATGCAGAAGGGTTTGCAGAAGATTCAAGATTGATTTATTGCTTTTTAATGCTAAAACATTTCCACACTTTGATTTTTATAGATTACAGATGAAGTTTTATATCATGCAAATTGAATTTCAAAAATAAAGACGTCACCTTGGGCTCAGTGACCCTTTAAAAGAGCATTTTCACAAGGTTTAGGCATTGTTTAAGTTTTTCAGGGCGACAATTTATGCCTTTAAAGAGAGAAACTGGGAACGACATTCAACAAAAGTTCCCGGCCGGACGTACTGCAGGGATGTTGCCATTGATGGTGGATACCTTAACCCGAGGTCACCGAAGCACCTCAGCTGATTAACTGACAATGAAAGAAGTCATTAATTGTAACCCTAATCCATATTTGTCTGCTATATATTTAATCTAATAAAAATAGGCATGATATCATTGGTTCAATATAATCCATTTGGAGCTCCTGACATGTTTTTAAATCAGGACACAAATCCTAATTGAAAAACAGAATAGAAAGTTATTTACAAGGACGAAGCTTTGGTTTCAGAAGTCGGGGAGAAACAAGGAATATAAAATATATATATATATATAAATAATTAAGGGTATACAATGTAACTTTTCTGCATTAAAATGGTGTTATATATTTAGTTGAGTTGTAAAATCTTCAAACCGTGAGAAATCTATAATTTTGATCAAAGTAACGGTTTGTTTCTTTGGCTGATGGAATGGCGACATATATGTATAAATTGACTTTTTATCCAGTTTTAAGACACATTTTTACGCTACACTTTTGAGATCTTGGTCGTTCTTTAACTGGATGAAGGTATTTTAGTCATCGGACGTCTGGATCTTAAGTTATCAGAGAATAAGCAGAGAAACACAGATTTTTGGTGAAACTGCTTTATTGAGTGTTTTTACCGGTTTTAATCCCCGAGTCCGTTTGTTTTGGAGCGGAGGTTAAAATTCAGCTCGCGGTAAAAACCTCCCGACAAAGAACAGTGAAGCAATCATAACGATTCTCCATGACGTCACCAAACAAACGTCTTTTCTTATTGTTTTGATGAAGAGTCTCCTAATGGTAGAAAAAAATACATATTGTGTGTTTAAATCTGGACTCTGGACAATGGTGAACGGACAGTAAGAGGACAATGTTTAGATAAACTGCAGTAAGGAAATCAACCTGAGAGGCCAGGTCTTTGAAAAGAGGGGGACATTCCCCCCCCACAGTGGAAATTACGCCCTTGCTTCCAGAAAAGGTGCAGAAACCCTAAATTAAACTGTGGTACATGAACGCACTGGAGGCACCATTTAGCTGCTCACCCTTCACTTTGCACTCCTTAGATGGAGGCAGCGAGCAGATATCAATAAAATCCCACATTATCATAATACTGGAACAGCAGCCATGTGGTTAGTACTTTGGCCCCACGCTGAATTAATCTTGTTGATTTCTTGGTGCAGTTTGCATGTTGCACTTAATGAAGGCTTCAAAAGCCAACTGGAAAGTAACTGAAGTAATTTACTGTACTTAGAGGTACTTGTACTTTACTTGAGTATTTCCATTTTATGCAACTTTATAGTTCTACTCCACTACATCTCAATGGTAAATATTAGATTTTTACATCACTAAATGTAATCTGACAGCTTTAGTTACTTTACAGATTACAGTTTTTCATCCTCTTCCCGCCCAGTGAAAACCATGCATCTCCAAATGTTGTGATTTTGACTCTTGGATAGTGTGAGCTACTGATATGACCATCACACCTAACAAACAGACTTCTTTCTAACCCAGAAACTCCAGTTACCCTGACCAGAAACAGTCAATAAAATAGTTGGTAATGCTGCATTATAGCTTTGAGGTAGTTGGAAAAGCTCGTGGAGCCTCCAGCTTGGTGCATCTCACACTCCAGTCATGCTTGACTCCAGTGTAATAACCTTAATCAAATAGAAAAAAATATCACGTTTTCTCACCATAATACCAGCTTTGTCTTTGTCGAGTGAGTCATGTATTCAAGGATGACAAACTCAAACTGGCTGCGGATGAAACTACGCTCACTATGCCTTCACTGGCACGCTACAGTTTGCTGTTATGCATTATTATATATTATGAATTGTTCCATTTGTAATTTAGTATGTTTTATTCCTTTCACTACAACTCTGATACCTGCCATTTACTTTCTTTTCAGGCTTTTTACATCTGTTTCCTTCTTTCCAGCAGCCATTGCTGTGAACTACTACTGTTGCGTTATATTATAACACAACAGACTTTCTAATCAGCCTAAACTTTCACCATCATGACTGTACATGTGCAATGGTGTATTTGATGGTGTTGTCATGTTAACTGTAATGGCTTTCTTGGCTCAAGTTTTTCACACCATTTGAATATGAAGAGAAACTAGTAGCTGTCTGAAAGAGAGGAAAAATGATTTGAAATGTCAAGTATTACGTAAGGCTCTTCATTTGAAATATCAAATTATTATTATTATGTTTTTTTTTTTTTTAGGAGGTTTGAAATTGATTTCCACCCAAATTTCCACACACATATTCAGGACTCAAAGAAAAATAGTTCTGGCTGAGTGACAAGAAAGATGGAGAGAAAAAGTGACTGACTTGCTGATTACACACCTGAGGCCATAACTATCATTAAAATTAACACTGAAAAAAAACACGTTTTTGAAAGAAAATAAAGCAATAATTAACATATATTATATTAATTCAAAAGGGTAAGACTGTCAGTCGCACTCGAGCCCAATAGTTCCTGCCGAAGACGTAAATCTTAAAAAATGTGTCACAGTTCTAAAGTTAAATAAAAATAAATAATTTAGGACGACAGCTGTAGTAGCAGGTATTACTCCAACTCCTGCGTTTTTCGGGGACTATTGTCAGCTGTGGATTAATACACATTTGTTGCTCTAGTGAGTATTTTCGGTAGCAGGATGGTGTATGTGGGATTGATTCAAAATAAATTATCCATGTTTATGGTAATGAAGGAACATGTCACCCGGCGCAACAGTGTTTTTAGTTGATTTTGGACAACAATTGAGCTTTGAGGCAGGCAGGAATCAGGGGAGGATACACAGACAATCCTTGGTGATACAATCAATTCATTGTTGTTTTTCATCTTTTCGTGGGATTTGTTGACAAGGAGATACATATAGAGTACCAGCAGACATATCTTTCAAGTACACACACACACACACACACCCAAAAACCTCTGTTAATTCACTTTCAAATGGAGGCAGCAGAAATCATATCACTGCACAGTGATGTTTGGCAAAAAACTGCTGCAACAAACAACCAGAAGCTGCAGATAATGTGTTTTTGGGGACAAGGTGATAATGATTTTTTAAACGATTTAGGTATTTGTCCAAGTTTAGGAAACAGCCAAACACAGAGGACGTTTCACTTCAGGCCAACACATCCACTGAGTTCTGTTCTCATCGAACCTGGAGGGTCCTCCACAGCCTTTTCACCGACATACACCAACTCATCTGCCTACAGTACGTTTCAGGAACAAAGCATTTGGCTCAACCTCTTATCTGGTAATCAATGTGAAGAGACCACTCAACATAATTGATATAGGATGTGATGATGCTCTTTTTCTCCAGCACACACGCACATACACAAAGCTGGAGCTCCCGGCAAAGTGGAGACTGAAGAGAAGGGTGTTCTTGTAGATAGGATAAGTTTGAATTTGCATATGAATAACAGGCAATAATGAATTCCTCCTACTTGTTATTGTTTGAAGTGAAGCAGTACACGTGTTCTTTTTACATGAAGCCACAATGAAGCATGTGGTTCATTGTTTGAGCTGCATCACCATTGTAAAACACTTAGGCCTATTGTATTAATTTAGCCTAAAACATAGCATTTCATACAACTTAAGAAACACTACTTTGTGTTTTATTCACATTATGATAATGTTCTACTTGTGTATAGCCCTGATGATGATGATGATGATGATGATGATGAACATTGTATTTTTATTTCATTTGAAGCAGAGACGCTGTAAACAAAAAGCCACATTTGTAACCAACAGTTGTGTGCTGAGAAGCAAAACATCAGCGCTCGGGGACCTGAATGAAAATGTCCCACAAAAAGTAACACTAAGCTTTTGCGCTGATAGAGAGCAGAACTCCCAGCGGCTTGTTTGACTCACTCATCTGAGCGAGTCAAATATAACAGCGCAGTGATGGACGTGGCTCCTCTCTCACCGGGTTTCCTCTACTTCTATGAATTATGGATGAAATATACAAAGAAAGAAAGCTCTCACAACCAAGTGTCTTTTCAACCACATTACCATAGTGTAAAAGCCCCACTGTGGCCCAAACAAACAATCGTCTTATACCTTCACATCATCTGAAACGAGACGCGTCAGTATTTTTGTAATATTGCAAAACACACAATCCAACCATCACGCCGACTTCGAGCACGATCAGCCAGGTGTGTGGAGGTGAGAGAGTAGGTGGGACTTGAACTTCTCCGTCAAGCAATCTTTCTTTTCAGCCTTTTAGATTTGTCACAGCAGGAAAAACAAAAGGTAAAACATCACTATCCCAGTAAGCCATGCACAAAACCAGGACCCTGGAACTAGCTCAGAATGGAACCGAGTTGTTTTTAATATTATTAATTACAGCTATGAAAAGCCCAGATGTCTTCCATCACTTGTGTCAACATACTGAATGCCTTCAAGAAGAGACTGTCCAACAGTTAGTGCCATTTTTCCCATTATTAACCATAATCATGATCTTTGACTAACACTAACTAGTTAAATAGCTATAATCATAATATTTCCTTAACCTTAAGGTAGTTGCTTGGGCTACCTTGAACTTGGCTTGGGAAGCGGAGGGTTCAAGTCCCCGAATGAATACGAGGATGGGTAAAATGCAGAGTCTAAATTTCACTGTGTGCTGTGCACGTGTGTGTGACCATTAACAAAGCATTGAAAATCCTCAATTTCCATTATATGTGCTAATACTGAAGAAAGCAAACATCTAAAAAAAAAATGTTGGCATTGGCTGTCAAAATACAGCATTGGCGCGTTCCGGGAGTTTTACAGAAAGATCAAATATTGACGTTCCAGTCTGGTGATTAAGTTACAAATATATTACATCCTTTTCAGCGACAGCGATATTGATTTATGTGAAGAACAAAGTAATACACCAGAGCTTATCGGGGCAAAATTACTGCAAATTTGTTCTGGAACAAACTCATATATCAAGAACAAATGTCATTATGACATTATTTAGGGCCAACTTCTAAAAAGTGAGGATATGTACTTTTCTGTTTTATGTCATTGTAAATTGAATATCTTTGAGTTTTGGGCCGACATTTGAAGGCCATGATAAAATATGAACGACATTTATCAGTCGTTTCTTATATTTTAATATTTGACGGACTAAGCAACTAATCAAAAACAATAATTAATTGATGACAAATTAATAATTAGTTGCCATTCTAATGTAAAAAAGATGAATACGCATGAAAATAAGCATTTAAAGTCAGGAAATTTGGCCAACTTGGCTCAGCATGCTGCCACTGTGACCTGGACCCAGATAAGAGTCTGAAAAAAGATGGAGAGATGAAAATCTTTTAAGGATTACAGTGGAGAAACAGCACAGTGCTTGGCCACTACCATGATTTTAAGCAACCACTTTGGACCCTTCACTTGTCGGCTGAGTGCCCGTTGAGGTTAAGTGCGGCTCCTTGGAAATTGTTTGCATGTCTGGACCACATCTCTAACCAAACAGATAGCTTGGCTGCAGCCGCTCACACGAGGTTGACTTGCTCTCATACTCAAAAGCCAGTGCATCCAAAGTTCAAGTACCTTTGGTTTGACATCGTGACTGCTGAGACGTAAAGAAACATTAGACAATTTATGGCAGCACACTCCCCTCCCCTCCCCGCACCCACATTATGAGGCAATGTCACCTCTCTTCTATTCAGAGCAGGCGATCCAAACTGAGGCTGTAATGAGCTGCTGTTTGTTTGGCTACAGGCTGTCTCAGATGACACATGATGCTGTCACTCAGATTTCATGGCAGCAGCCCCCGTGGCACTGAATCACCGTCTGACTCCCTCCCCGTCCCTCGTTCGATCAAAAGGCAAGTTCTCAAACAATTTAAACGTCATCTCTGGTATAAAATGTCCTTATCCTGGCTTTATTTATTCTTTTTACTACTGTTGTTAAACCTTTATTTTCCAGAACATTTGTTATTTACGCAAATGACTTGGAAAGTTAACTGTGGGGGTGGATGTGTTACACATTAGTCATTTGCCAATAACCACATCTACAATGATTATGTGCTGTTGGCTGCTTTGCTGGAGCAGTTTGGGGCAAAGTGCCACACTCAAGGGCACATCAATTATAGCTTTTGACACTCAACCAGACTGACTGGAGCTGTACAGTTCCCTGAGAGTTTAATGTGTTAAATCAATTGTTAAAAGAACCCACATTTAGGCTTGCAACTAGTAAGAATGGCAGTAAAAAAGTACTAATTACTTTTCTCAGCAACCTGACTTCCCTTCTGTTTTGTTTTTGTTTTAAGATGAACATGTTTTGAAGCTTCCATATATAATTAAGCAGTGTGTGTCATTATTTTAACCGTCCTACAAAAATGTTCTGGCGAAAAGCTTCATTGTTAAGACATCTAATTTTTTAGATTTTCAATCTGCCGCACTAATTCGTGACGATAGAGAACATCTGTAGCCGTCACTCCATAAACACCTGTGTGCTAAACAGCTAATTGTGTCAGTCTGAAAGGTAACGGCACACACGTCAGAATATCAACTGGGAGTCTGACTGTCTGACGCTGTATGCACGCAGCACTGCAGTGAATAAAAAATTAATGGAGGCCTATCAAAATAATATAAAGTTGTGCATGTATTGTATCTATGGGGGACTGTTCGGGTTGCATGGCTGCTGGATTCTTGCGATATCACGGGATCCACTGGAGAGTATTTTTTCTTTGAAAGAAGAGCAAAGAACAGCGCTGAAGGCTTTTCACGATGGGAGAAATGTTTCCGCTCTTCTCCGACTGACAGTGAGGCTTCATCCAAACTCCTGCCCAGTATTTTTTGAAAGAGCCTTCCTCTCAGATGGCTCTGTGTCACAAAGCACAGGTTAGTAGGTTAGTAGACTGTACTCGTGTAATCATTTCTGTTTGGTATCAAAATTTGTTGTTGGTTGGATGAATGGATTCTAAAATTGCATTTTCTAAAAGTGTGTTAGTTTAATCAGTGTTTACAGAATGGTTCAGGTCAAGGCGTGATCACCGGGTACTGCCTGGCTCTCCTGAGGACTTAGATATTAGAGAAGAAGTGGTTTGTACAACGTGTTGTCCGACCACGTTGGAAATCAAGCGTTTATATCTGATCCGAAGGCCACACTCGAAGAAGAGGTAAAAAGTCAGAGAGAGTGGGAAGACGTCATGTCAAGCTTTCAGACTGTCTCTCCTGGAAGGGATTCAAAGTGTTGCACTCGGTTGTTCACTTGAATGTAAATGACGGAGATAGTTGGGTCAAGGATGAAAAAAGATAGCTAAGAGAGAGAAGATCAAACCCCGGCTCCTCTCTCACCTTCACATCGCTGCTCAATCAGAGCGTGAAGTGGGTGGCTGAAAGTTACAGAAATGGTCGGACACGACTTCTCAAATATGATGTCGGAAAGGTGCGGAGGGGCGGTGGGGGGGGGGGGTTCTGAAGCTATTCAACCGACTGACAAGCAGTTCTGACGGAGTATACTGGTCCCTTAAGAGACCTTTAATGGTGAGAGTTGCTACTTGTAGGGATGTACCAAATGCCTTTTTTTTTCTTTTTTTTTTTTTTTTACATTCAAAGCTTCGATTGAGGTTTTTGAATGAAGCTTCAAATGTCTGTCGTCATCACCTTGAAAAAGTCCTCCAACAAAATGTTCAATTTTAATCGTGATTCATCATTACCTGACTTTTTTATTAAATCAACTTCCTTTAATGAACTTGTCAGTTTTGTCAAAAATAAATAGGTCTACATGTAGGTGTAGACGGAGCAGTGCCCTTATGAAGGTGTTTCTTTTGAAAAAAATCTAATATTCACTCTTAATAGCACTGAGGAAATATGTTTGCCAGACAATATTAAGGACATTACTAGTTTTTCTGCACAAAGAGTGGATTTAAAAACCAAACCATGAAAACTAAATAATCAAGGACATTTCACTCCCCCGACAAAACCAAGGTGTCGAAGTCCTCAAGCAAGAACTGAACTGATGCAAACAGCCGAACGCGGCCACAGCTTGTCCTCCAGGTGAAAGCCTACAGATATTAAATATTCCTCATTACACTGTACATACGTGATGTAGAGACCAAAGAGCATCTGACCGAATTTGTTTTACGGATGTTCTAACAGGCAGCCTGCAGATATACTGTGGCCCTCCTAAAAAGTACTTGTGGTATTTCAGCGGAAGGACACGTCACTGCGGGTCTGCTGTAGCGTCTCTGTGTCCTTGAGAGCACGACTGCGCAATGAAGCAACAAAGTGCTTTATTAGATGTCCCCTGATAGATCAGGTCTGAGGTAGAATTCACGTCTGCAGTAAGAGGGATAATGTTTGGCTGCAGCTCAAAGGGGAGGTTCCACTGGGGGATCTATCACTGGAGGTGACTGGGTGTCAAATAAAAAAGCAGTGCTGGGTAATTTTACAGGATGAAAGTCAATACAGTCGATACAGGCAATCATCTAAGGGACGCCTCTCCTCAAGATACTCAGTGGTAAAGTATTCACATCAGTCCTGGGGCAGATTCTCAGAAGGTTAAGGGATTGGATTTGGCACCGTAGGTCAAGTAAAAAGAATAGTTTGACGTTTGGGTTTTTTTAATCTACTTCTGTGCAGGAAAACAGGGATTTTCTGTATGATGTTTTTTAAATATATTTAGTTAAAATAGTTGAATAATAAAAAGCACAAAGATTTTCAGTATTTTAACTAAAAAACAAAGAAAAACAGCAAATCTTCACTTTAGAGAAGCTAGAATCAGTATCATTTCCCCCTTCAATATTACAGAATCGATAAATCAATTATAAAAATTGTTGCTGATTAATAGATACTGATCATAATAATGAATGTCAGTCACAAAACATATCGTAAATGAGAGGGAACGAAAGGTCCCGCTGCAGGTACCAGGAATAACTCAATAGAACAATAAAACACTATTAAAATATAACAGTAATAAATATGTAAATAAATATATATAAAATAAAGAGTCTAAATGTTCCGTTTAGCGACTAATTCATTAACTGACTAATCTTTTCAGCTCTTATCACATCATTTAAAGATAATTTAAAAATCCTCACAAATGAGAAGCTGGATCCAGGAAATGTTTGACATTTCTGCTTGAAAAATGACTTAATTAAATGATCAATCAATCAACTTATCAATTGTTTCAGCTAAAGATCCTACCAACCTAAAATTCTAATTACTGTATGAATTATTATCTTCTCTTATATGACCTTAAACAGACTGAAAAGTACGACTCAAGCCTTTGAAATATGTGACTAAAACATAATTATACTAAATGTTTTTCACATCTAAGAAAATTTGAATCTTATCGCAGAAAAATAACCAGCATAAGTTTGAGTTCCACCCTTAAAAGATGACGAGCTAAGAAGCCAAGACTAACTTTCATGTTTCCAATCTTGAGTGGGCAAAACAGGATGAAAAAAAAAAAAAAAGAGCAAACCAGCCTTTGATTTATATTCAAATGAGAAGTATACAGGGGAAATTGGATTTCTCTTTCATTTCAGAGAATGAATTTCCTGGTGGCAGATCGTATTGTATCATCTCGTGGCGTTAATATCCAGCTCTAAGCGTCAGGAGCTATTCTTCATTACAAAGACTCAGAGGAACTTTTACACCTCTTCGCCACAGAAAGCAATGACAATTTCCATTTCTGTTCAAATGTTCAAACAATACCCCCAAGGCCATTTAAGACATTTTCACCCGTTTTAATTTACACATGAAAGGCGATAACATATCAAAGGAGAGGAGAAAACTTGTTTCTGTCTTATGTCCCCTTATGTCAACGAATTGCACTAATTCTGTACCTCAAAGCGAGCCAGCCGGAGGAGGATCCTTTTGTAGGTGTAATTGAGTTCAGCGTATTAATACACCGATGAAAAATTCAACAACGTACACACAACAATTCTAATCAGACTCCACTGGCTCATGGGAAAAAACACCATCCACTGCTGCATCCAGAAAAAGGAGCCACTCGCTGTTAGCAGTAAGCTTTCTGGGCAAAATCCCTTAAAGCTTAATTCTGATTTGGTCTTTGGGTTTGATAGATACATGGTGTAATCCCCAAAGGACACATACATCCGGCTTTCAGGCTTCTGTGACGTTGCTACTCACAAACACAAAAATCACACACTGGAATAAAGGGAATTCACAGAAACACTGAGGGGACTGGTCATTGGAAGATTAGTTAGTTAAGCTTTCAGAGCGATCATAAACAGAAGAAATAAATTATAGATTTTAAAATGGCTGTTAGATATGCACAGCCAATCACAGGACAGCTCACGGTTGCTTGTTATTGTTAAGAGCACAATATGTTTTCCGGTCTGTGAGATGTAGGGCTGCAACTAATAATTATTTTAGTTATCAATTACTCTGCAGATTATTATTGATGATAGTTAATGAAATTTCTTTTAAAAGTTGGGAAAAACTCAAAGTGACTTCATCAAACTTCTTGGTTTGTTTGACCACACAACATAACATATTTAATAAACTATTTAGCATTAAAAATGACTGAAAATATTATTTGAGGAATTATCAAAATAGTTGTTGATTAATTTTCTTTACATTGATTAATCAAAAACAAATAGCTGCAGCTCTAAAGCCAAGATTTGTCACAGTAAACACAGCTGGTAAAAAATAAACTACTAACTTTCAGCTTCACAGACAGTTTTTTGCCAGTTGTTGAACAAAGATATACGTCACTGGCTCATTTCTCCAGCAGTACTGGTCGGACTGGCAGGTGGTGACAGTCAGTAACTGTATGAGCAGCACCAGTTTCCTGGCCTTCAGCACTTATCCTACACACTCACTGACACAGCGGTTATGGGACTTTAAAAATGCCACAGACTGTGTTGACTTTTTTTCTGGCACCACCTAGTGGATTTATACAAGCCCATACTTAAAAACACTGCTACAATAATAACACAATTGTTCTTATTTTTTTTTTATTGCCACACTGCAAACTGACCAGTGATTAAGTATTAAAAGTGTCTGTTCACCCAAATTAGGAAAAATACTTTTTTCTCACTTAGATTTAGATTAGTGGTATTTAGCCAAATAGTTTTGATTTGATTTGCCAAGGTTTGTAGATTTCTGCTGCCACCAAATACAACAAAAGGTGAAAAAAAATGTTTTTGGAGCTCAAAGCATTGAAAAGTTATATTAACAATTCATTAAAGTTTTTTTTCCAAGACAATGTCCTGGTTACTTTTCTTCATTAAAGTACACCTTCTTCTTTTTCTAGTCTATATTATACATTTTTTGGTGGATTATCCCAAGGAACAGCAACATTTCTTCTCCAAGGATGTTGTTTAATGTAATTTAAACAACTCCATTGAATTGTGGCAACAAAGACCTGGACAAATGTTACCAAAACTATCTGCATAGTTACAGTAGATACCGCTAGACGTGAAAGAAAAATGTGTTTTTTGTCTTTTTATAAATTTGGTTGAACTGACCCTTAAATCTTAACAAGCACAATTTATGATACAGAAACAAATGTTTACTTGATCACTTTCCTCAAACGAGACCAAAGATATGACCGACTGTTTCTAAAGTGCCACTTATCATTAAATAGCTTCGAGGACTTGTGAATCTTTGGCACGTGTGATAAGCTAACAAACACAAAGTTAATGCTGCAGTGATCTGACAAGTGGGTAACGACTGTTTTCTCTCCACCTCGGCATCCATCTTCTGTGCGAATCTGCTAAAAAACTGAAGCATCAGGGTCTCTGTTCGGTCCTTTGTGTCACTTTCCTCACTGTTTTTCATGCAAATTGTAAACGTATCCAAATAAATAAAAGTTCAAGTTCTCTCATCACAAAACTGAAGTTCATGAACATTTTTGAAAAGTATCCTCTGTCCAAGAAAACATTTCTTATTTGACTTCCAACGTACAGTACATCCGTGCTCCTTGTGCAATCCAATGGAAATAATCCGTCTTGGTTCTCTTCGTGAGTCTCTTCGACAGGATATTCCAAAAATAATGCAACGATATTGTTCAGAAAATTAAAAAGCAGTCAATCTGCAAGCAAGCAGTTCATGGAAGGGATTTCCAAACAGCGAGGGAGGCATATGGCGTGGGAGCGAGATGAACCAGTATCACATGTGACAAATATTTGTGAAGTGCAAGATCCAAAATCAATCCACTGCATTTGCAGAGGTGAGTGGCTCTGATGTCTCGGGAGGTTTTGCGCAAATCTCCAAAGCATCCGGAATTTTTTGAGAAACTTATGTCACTCACACCCATTTCAGTCTTTATAACCTGCAACATGTCTGCAGGATAAGTTTTGAAGCATATGGAGTTCATTCTGACTCAATCAAAAGTGTTAGTTCCTCCCCTGCCTTAAGATAAGTAAGGAGAGCGTGTGCCTGGAAGATTGCCAGTTTTATTCCCTGCAGGTGGGGGATAAGTAATAATCTCCAGGCCTTCTGCAGTTAGGGCACATTTGATCGCAGCACTTCATAAGTAGGCATCTGCTCCAGTAGAGCTGCTCCGTTGCCAGTAGCAGAAGGTTGTAGTTAAACTCAGGTATGAACGTGTGCGCTGAGTAAAGAAGCCATCCTAAGTATGAAGAAAGTGGCAATAAGCAAGTTTTTTTCCTTTAACTTATTATTATAGAGTAAATGTCGATTGCACAATGGCTGTAGAATGAGGATACAATTGGCATTTAGATAGGTTCCCCATAAGCCTTGCTTTCACTATGCAATTCGGTCTGCCAGCGGGAAAATAAAGGCTCCAGTTACAGCACAAAGCAGTGTGTCCTGTGCAGTGCTGCCAATTTTTTTCCAATGAAAGGAGCTAGCACTAGCTCCAAAAGTTGCTAAAAAAGTCACCAGATGAAGTCATACACTAATTTGCATATTGGCGACGTAATTGAACATTAATTTGCATAAAGCTTAGTGGTAGTGTGGTGTAAGAGACTGCCAAGAGGAGAGGGAGAGACCCTGTACTGTTGGCAGAAGAGCCGTGGACTGAGATTACTCTGATCAGATTGGGAATTAATTACAATATAGTATGTTTGAATATATTTCTTGCTTTTTCCCAGATGGGTCTGGATAATCCACTAAATTTGTCGCTAGTAGTAGGCTCTGAGAAAAACGGAAAGCGACCCGGTTGTCTTCGCCAACAATAATCGCTAGGGGGGAAAAAGATGTCTATTGCCACTTTAAGAGTGCGCGTTCAGCAAAACTTCCTGAATTAAGTAAAATAATATAATAACTTGACCAGAAGAGCTGACTAGAGCAGTCTCGCACATTTACACCTTAGCTCTACCTCGACTATAAAAACAAAAAAACTTTAATGGGTAATCCCTACAGCTGCACAGACCTGCACTTCCTCTTGGACACAGCACTGGATGGAGACTCAGGTAAGGAGCAGCTGTGTTGGCTTTAAGGAGGCTACTTGGTAGCAGAATCCCCATCAGGCCTCATGCTGAAGGGCTCCAGGCGCTCGCTCTCAGGCAGCATGTTGTTGAGGCGCTCCATCAGCGGCACTGTCTGATCGATGCCCATCTGGATGCGTCTCAGGATCATGGACATCTCGTTAACCTTTTGGATCTGCTCGGCGTACTTGGCGTAGCGTTTCTGGCGTTCTTGCATTATGCTGAACAAGGTTTCCACTGAAAAGTCCATCTGGACGGAAACAAGCGGAGGGAGAAGGAGAGATAATCTTTGACTTTCGAGGAGACTTGATAAATCGTCTTAAAATAACTCATACATTTCTACTTCAGCGTCACCAAATACATGAAAATGATTGACATAATACAAAAATGCAAGCATCTCTCCATAATATTCAAAATTATGTGAAATCCTGACATTACCAAGAGTGTAATAAATGTGTAGAATTTCAACGTTCAATTTCATTAAAAAATAATTTTTTTTAAAAAACATGTAATAAATTGTCAGTCTGTATGAAGTCTTTCATATTTGCTTGAAATTTTCATAGATTACTCTTCTTTTTTTATGACAAAGTAAATCACTTTTAATAATTTAATAATTATAATATGTAATAAAATAGTGGAGCCCAAGGCGATTGGAATAGAGGACTTTTAAATAATTGTCCTTTTAACATGTTTTTCATTGAATTATTAACAGTTAATGCTCTTTTAATGGGCACACAGTGAAATGTAGACTCTGCATTTAACCCATCCTAGTATTAGGAGCAGTGGGCAGCTTTTATACAGCCAGTGAACAGACGACCCTCCGGTTCTCAAGCCAAGTTCCTACGGACTGAGCTTCTGTTTATTATGAAACAGAGAAAACCAGCAAAGACAGGAAATATTTAGCATTTTTACTCAACAAAAGGATTTCAACAATTAATTGATCATCAAAATTGAGGTTAGTTTTTTGGATGAAAACATAGACAATGAGAACAATAAAATTATTATATTGTGCAATATAACTTTCAACATCATGTGCATTATTACTCTTGTCTATTTTAGTTTACTTACTGAATGCATCTTATTGCTATTCTATTCGGCATTTGCTTCTTATACACTTTAATATTTATTACTCTAAATGGAAATGGATGGCATTTATATAGCGCTTTTCCAATCTTAGCGATCACTCAAAGTGCTTTACAACACACGTTAGCACCCATGTGATTCACCCATTCACACACATTCATACAGAGCCAGAGGCTGCCAGACAATCCTTGGGGATTAACAATGTTCTATTTTATCCTATAATTAAAAAATAGAATAATGTTAGTGATTTTTATATGATTTATATATTTCTTAACCATAAACCCTCTACATTCAATAGGGAACACAATAGTCAATATGGTTATTTTGGGATTGACCAATGAGAAACCCTGCATGCTAAACATCTCTTGCTGTACTTTTGTAGCCGTACCTCTTTGATCCTCTTGACCAGGGCGTTCTGGTCGAAGGCCACGGCCTCGGCACACTGGTGCAGATGGTCCTGGTAGCGGATGCAGAGCTGCAGAACTTGACCAGCATCCAGCCTTTCCAGACACACACTGCTGGGTGATGTCTGGCCACTCAGCACTCCTGTGGAGAGCGAAAAGCAAAGGACAAACACTTGACAACTGCGTAACACTTGGTAATTATTGTAATTAGCTATGCACAGGATCAGACAGAATTACCCCTTCTGGAGCGCCTACACACGAAACTTGGCTCATTATCCTCCGTATAATACAGTGCTAATGGTTTGCAGTGACAATTAACTTCGAAAATGGACTGGTGGGAACTTGTTGAAAATACATGAAACTCTTAATATCTTCATATGAAAACTGAAAAGATGGATAAAAGATCTGCACACTCTACTGATAGCTTCCAATAAATATAATTTGATATAGCAATATTTCAAAGCCAAAAAAAAAAACATTTTGGAAGCCATCAGTGCAGTGAGCGGATCTGTTTTTTAATCTAACACCTGTGAAAGTTATTTAGATGTGTGCGCTATACACTCCGTTTGTCTAAAATGGTACCTATTTCGCCTAGTGATCCAAATCAGTGTCGGTGGTTTCATGCTTTTATAAACATACATTTCTGGGGCTTCATAAATTCCAATAATTTATAGAATATCTGCCAGAGAATATAGGATGTCTGCTGTAGGTGAGCACTTGTCAAGTGTGTAAAATGTACTAGACAGCATTAGACTTAGAAGGTGTACCTAATGAACTGTCGGTCTGAAAGATGACACTATGATTCATGTCATCAGCTTGGAAGACTTGAATAATGTACCTTTTAAAAGTGGTTGAAAGGTGGGTATCTCCTGAAGCTTGATAACATCTGGGTCGTTGTGGATATTTCGCATTGACTGGGTCCCCTGAGCCACAACGACGATATCATCCATCTTTGCTTTCTGCTTTGCTGGGGAGGGCACCACTGCAAAGACAATCTTCCTGTTAATATCATCAGGCAGTAGTTACTTCATATCACCTCACCTTGTTGCAATAAGATCACTAGCTGGTAAATCTGGGAATGTTTTAAGTACGTTTTTCAAGATTTAGGAAAGCTGTTGATCCATTTAATCAGTCTTTGTATTAATACTTTCTTTGTCATTTTGAACAGTGGTGAGAGAAGTGTTCATAACCTTTTACTGAAGTAAAAGACGTAATGTCACAATGTAAACACAAGTACTATATGCAAAATGTGATTTAAGTAAAAGCACAGAAGTATTATCAGCAAAATGTGCACATGTATCAAAATAAATAGAGCTTAATCCCAGATCAAATGTACTTTGAAGGCGCTTCAAACATACTGTATTGTCATCATTAATTGTAATGTTATGCTAAATAAATGTATCCTTGCTTCTTGTCTTCAATATGTATATTTGTTGATGTTTTCAATGGAGCTGCTGTGATGCAGGAACAATGTCAAACTTGATCTGACAATAAAAATATAATCATCATCAAAAGTAAATCTTCATTGGTCAGAATAGCCCATTTTAGAGTTAATTTGGGTATAAGAATGTATCTGTAGTTGTCAAGTAAATGTAAGGTAGTAACAAATACAATATATCACTGAGATGTAGTGGAGTGGGAGTGTAAAGGCATAAAATGGAAATACTCAAGTAAAGAAGTACTCAGCGTACTTTAGTATTTACATGAATCTACTTACTTTTTACAGATTATAATAAAGATAGCATATGTAAATAATATGTGTGTTATGTTACAGAAGTCATCTTACCCGATGAGCTGTAATCGGAGTGTTTGTGCTCCGCGTCTCCGCTCTGCTCGGCTCCCATGGTGCCAATGTTCGGCTAGCTGCTAACAAGCTAGCTGTTAGCTTTCGTCAACGTTTCCAGAAACGGCAGCGAGATAAATAACCCCACAATACCTGCTAAATTGACCGTCTGTAAAGATTTCACACGACTTCCAAACACACATACACTGAGACAACCATGTCCCGAAAGAGAGCGACTCTGAAGGCAAGGTTGGCTCTGCGTTTGGAAGCTAGTTAGCTTTGTTAGCTAACGTCAGTTTTTCCTGCTAGCTTACAGGTTAGCACACGTTCCTTTGAAGCTAAGCGAGAGCTAAGCAGATTTCTGTCTTAGTGGTGAGCGACACAGACGAATCTTAAAGAATTAACCAATGTGTACAATACACGATACAACAGAAATGACAGTTCAGGACGAGACATCACTTCCGTAAATATTGATCACGAGGTCTGCCTCTTGTATCCAGACCATAATGTTCCCGCCCCCTTCTGCTGCTGAGGCCTAAAATAAAGCAGACAAGTCAACTTCTCAATTCCCCCAATTATTGTCAGTGGTGAAGGAAGTATTCACATCCTTTAATATTACTTAAGCTAAGTTAGTAAGTAAAAGTAAAAAATACTATTGGATGGAAAAATCCAACACGGTACTTTATTACACCTAAAATAAAGAGTAAATAAACTGGTTATGTGAGAATAGAGGCAAACCACACACACATTTTTAAGAATGTAATAACATTTCACTAATTTTGGGAAAAAGTTCATGTAACAATTAAAGGTAATATAAGGTAGGCAACACCTAATACATGCAAAGTTATGTACCTAGGAAATATAAAGGATTGTGTCATTGATAATGAACAAAAATGTACCAAGAAATTATTGATCACCGGCAATAATAAGAGAGACTGAATCCCCTACTATAGAACAATGGTTAGAAATTATAAGATGGATTTATACTATGAAAAAAATGACCTTTCAGTTTAGAGTGAGAGAAAAGGTTTTTGTTTGTAAAAGGAAGATATGGATGATTTAGGACAGTGGAAAATGCTAAAAGTCATAAGTTAACATACACAATACTTTTGGTTGTTTACACAAAAAAAAGTCAAGAAATAATAAAGTAAAAAGAAAAAGTAAAAATACCACAATGTAAAAGTACTCCCTTTAAAGTAAAAGTCCTGTATAAAAAAAGAAAGATATCTACATAAGTATGTAATCAGAAAAATACTAAGTAGAAGTACTCAATGCCGAAAAATCTAAAGAAAAACAAGACCTCAAAATTATTCAAATGTATGCATGAAAAACAAACAACAATCGACTGATCAGTTCAGCTGTACTTAAAAATATATATTAATAACATGAAACATCCAGGCGATATAAACAAGAGCCAAAACATTTTAGAAATCTGGAAAGATTTTTTCTTTTAACGCTAACGTAGAAGCAGAGCCGCTGTATTTAAGACCGTCTTTGTGGTTCTTGTTATTGAACTAATGTGTACGATTTTTCACATGTAGTTTGATATAAACACAGAACAGGCTCATAAACTTACAAACATCTGACCATAGAAATCACCGTTTGGTGTTCAAGATAACTACTTTTCCTGTACAGATAGTCAAAAGATGAAAACACTGAGCATCACTGATATGGTCAAAGAACGAAAATGTAAGCGACATACATGCAAGGGCTTCATGAAGGTGATTTCTTCTACTTGTCCGACAGTTTCCCATTGTCCTCTTCCACCAGAGGGTAGGGTTGCAGGTCCAGGGTCAGAATGCGGCTGAACATGCATTCATCAAACTGCGAAGAAGAGAATAACTTAGTGGCTGCATTGTCACGACATATAGAAATTAAAAAGTTCTTCTCCAACTTGTGAGATGCTATAAAAGTTTGTTACATCTGAATAAACTCCCAGCAAAGCGTCGGACTTGGAGAAAAACTCCTCCTTCAGGGAGATGACAATGATCTGCATGTTCTCTCTGGACTCCTCTCTGATGAAACTGGTCACCTGGATACAAACAAAACACCCACACAAGGGATGCATTAATATGATACATACAAATAAGATAATAGTGCACAGTTAAACACACACAAATCTTATTATTATATTTATGATTATTTTTGTAATAAGTGAATCGGTCGTTTTTTTCAATACATCTTTTGGTAATAGTCATTGTAGTCAGAAAAAGGAGAATTCCCCCATAACTCAAAGGGATGCCTGAACATGTCCTGCTTTGTCTATCCGACAGTCCCAGAAATATTCAGTTTACAGTGATATAAAACACACAAAAGCACGAAATGGATATTACAATATTGGCATTTTTAGTTGATAAATGCTAATGTACTGTAATAATTACTTGTAATATTACCTTGCCAATGTTAGTGTTGTCCAAGGCTGCATCCACCTCGTCCAGGATGAAGAATGGAGCAGGGCGGAAGCTGAGACATGAAACCAGCGCGCCGAACAGCACAGACACAGTGAGCCAACGACGAGGGTCAAATGTCAGAGCCACAGCCATTAAAAACTGATGCAACAAGTATTATATTATGTGTGGCAAGGGCTTTAGTGGAGAACAATCAAAAGAGGTGAAAAAGTATTTCATTTAAGGAGAATAGTTTCAGTCCAAAAAAAAAAAGAAGCCTCAATGATGGATTCAGGGAGAAGTCAAGTGTCTCTTTAGAGTTCTTCTCGTAAAGTTAATGATGTGAAATAGGAGGATCAGCAGACTCTCCAAATTACATAGCCTTTACTTTTACTTTATTAATCCATTAATCTTTAAAAAAAAAACTCATAATCATCACAAGTTAAGTACCCCGAGGCCGCGTTTTTTTTTTTCTTCCCAAGAAGAAAGTGTAGTTTCTGAAAGATATTTGATAGTGTCAACAACTGTGCAAATTCCTTTTTTATTTTTTGTTTTTATAGCTGTGGGGGGTGATTATCCAGCTGTCCAGCTAAATTAATATCTAGCAAAAACAGATTTTGTTAAATGATTTTGGGAAATAGGGTGGTGGTATGTCAACCTGACGTTATTATTCTGTTTATTTTATTTGTTATGAGGTGCTTTTATTGCCATTTTTAGAATCTTGAGTGATTTGTTTATCTGATTGTCGGTAACCTCAAGCATACACTCGCCACAATTTTCCAGTTTCTCCTATTATAATATGATGTACTGTAATCTAATGTAATCTAGTGTTTCAGGGTTTGATTGTGAGCGCAGTGTTACCTGTGGATGGCAAACACCAGGGCGAGGGCAGCGATGGCCTTCTCTCCACCAGACAGATTGTCCATGGACATGAAGCGTTTCCCCGGCGCCACGCAGTTGTAGTTGATGCCGCCGAGGTACGGCTCCTCTGGAGTCTCTGCACTGAGAATGGCCTGTAGCACATAAAGCAGGATCTTGTCATTTAAAGCATCTTGCTCTTGTTTGCAACACCTTCTGCAATGCTCAGGGCTATTGAGAATTATGTACAAATGTAGATAAAATGTACACACGCATGATGGTTTTACGTCGCACACGTAGCGACACAGACAACGTCAAACCTTCACACACACAATATGTTGCCAATGTGGACGTTCTTCAGCAAGATTGACAAAGGCGTAACTTTGCAATTTGTTATACATCCAAGTCCCAAATAAGCCGTGGAAGAACAACCCTATTGGTTTGTTATGTTTAAGACTATCATGTACAATCACGTAACGCTACGAGTACTTCTTCTTTTTTAAATTTTTTTGCAGGAATGACCTTTTTTCTTTGGATTGGATCTTTGGGAGATTTTGTTCCCTGCACCACGAAGGAGACAAATCAAGTGGTGTGTTGCCTTCTATTCTACTTTTCCTTTTTTACAAGCATGGCTGTGTTGGAGGCAGGAGAAACAACCAAAATGCAGATATACACAATAAAAACAGAAAAACTTGAGAGTGCTGTTCCTGTGATCGAGGATTTGTTGCTTCACCTGGGCGCTGTTGTTCCTGCATATTCTTTTGTAGATCTGGTCGATAACGACAGACACGTGTTCAAAGCACCGGGTGAAGAGGTGTAAGCGCTTGGCTTTGACTTGCTCAAACTCCTGATTGCATTTTCTGGCTGCTTTGGTGCTGGCATCAAACGCTGAGTGAGGGACAGGAAACAAAGGTGAATCATCCGTCCAGGTACTTTAGTTATCATACAACTCGGTATTATTACAACTTTAAACTATAGGTAGAAAACATCCAGGTGGGAATTAAATATTGAATAATTTCAACATGGACAGCTGACCACTGAGATGTTAAATATATAAACTAAGTGATTTTTATTAGATAAATATTTTTTAAAGGATTATAGAAGATATATTCCACCTATCAAGACTCATTTTGAAATCAAAAACTTCATAGGTACCGTCTGTCACTCCCTGTAACTTGTCCTTCACCTCCCTCATCTTCTCCAGAGCTTTCAGGTTGGGGGCCGTGGTGCGATACAGCACTCCCTCTACGCCGGAGACCGACTCCTTCAGCCTCTCCATGTAGGCCTCCACCTCCTCCTCTGCCTGCAGACTCTGTACACACATTTCAATGCATGTTGTAGATACATTTCTGGTCATAGGGATAAACAGCACTAAGAGAAAATTAGGACAATGATGAGGCTTCATGTCTCACCCTGAGCTCTGCCTTCAGGATTGAGTAGTCGATGACTAGTCGTGCCTCTCTCTCATAGATGTTCATGGTGTTCATGGTTGAAGTGCTTTCAGATTCTGTGTCCGGCTGCAGGACAAGAATCAGTGCTTACAGTCGGTTCATTACTTCTTTAGTTTCTCAAAAATCAGCAGGGTTTCACAGTCTTCATTACTCTAATGTGAGAGGTTCTGCAGCTTCTTTTATTAAATAAATGTTTTTCAAAATATGATCATTTGAGCTGAATTTATTATCCAATACTTTGACAAAATACAGAGGAGACAAAGAGTCTTACCTGGATCTCAGTGATTTCATTCAGGCTCCCTGACAGCAGAATGATGGGCAGACTCTGGATCTTGCAGTCCAGCAGCATGTTGTGTCTGGCCAAGCGTTTCTGTTCCAAGGACGTCTCTGCACACATCGCTTCACGCTGAAGCTTCACCAACTCTCTAAGAGACAGAGAGACAGAAAGATCTGGCCTTGGCATCAAAGATTTCGGCCATCTTCTCAAATCAAAATCAATCAACCATCACCAATATCCTTTTTAAACCAGAAATTAATCACTGCAAAGGCAAGATCCTAATAAAATGTTGTTTCCTTGTGAACTTAAGGTCTTTAAAATGTCAATGTTCAATCTTATAAATACTACAGAATAAAACAACCATGGTTGTTATCTAGTGTTAATCCATCTGTGTCACTCAATTTAGCAGTAATAGGATGTTTTAATGTTGTATTTATGGTGTTGGGGTCACCCTTTTGCACAACTTTTCTGGGGATGAAGGATTTTGAAAAAATATTTAATTGCAATTATTTTGACTGATATGATTTGCGATATTAAAGCGAATAATAATTTTTACATCATTATTCTCATTTGAATTGGAAAAGCAATTAAAATGATCATCTGTACCAAACAACGATGTTTTCTTAAGTCTGTAAAATATGATGTGTAGGCCAGGACATCTCTGCAGCGCCACGATATTTGATGTAAAATAGTATTTTGACACACCTTTTTGCCTTCAACAAATATTGTGGCTTCAGTGAAAATTGAAGTAGGCCATATCGCGATTTAGGAAAATGTTTAAATTATTGTTAAGCCCTAGACTTTTTCTGGCCGTTTGTACAGGGGAAAGACTGCAACAGCAGCAGTTAACAGCAGGTAGTACTAGTAGTGAAAGTAATAATAGTCCAACAGCACAGTAAGTACTATTAGCGGTAGTGTTACTTGTTGATGTCTTGGAGGCTCTGGGTTTTCTGGTCCAGCTCAGACTTGGCAGAGGCCACCTGGCACTTCTTGGACAGCAGCTGGTTCTTCAGCTCCAGCTGTTTGCTCTGACCCTCCTCCACCGCCGCCAGCAGCTTCTCCTCATCCTGACGGGGAATTGAATCATGAGACTGAAAATGTCTGCTGAAAACCACGGTGTGTCCAGAAATAGCTGTTGTTGGGTAATAAATATTTGCCATGTTCGTTAGCAACTAAACCTGTTATTCTGGCCAGCTTTGACTCATCTTACAGGAGGCAGTTTGACGCCGATAGCACAGAATGAATGCTTTGGATGACTACCTTCCTCTGCTCGGCCATGGTTCTCTCCTCCTTGTCGATGGTTTGCTCCATTTTGTTGAGCTTCTTCTTCTGCTGCTCCAGTTGGCCCTGTTCGTACTCCAGCTGTGCATTCAAGCGAGTGCACTGACTCTCAAACTCCAGCCTAAAAGGAGATATATTCAGGTGTTTATTTTGGGAAACAAGTTTTTACCAATTTGCTAAACATTGGCAAAAAGTACATTTTTGTTTATTACATTATTTTATTATAGCTTAATGTATAATGGAAATACACTTAGTGTCATAATAAGGATAATTTAAGAAGCCAAATCAATTAAGGAAAACAACAGGGAATTTTATAAAAAATTAAAAGTGGATCTCATTGGGAATTGTTCCAATATTTTAAATCACAAATGCAACATCTTAGATAATGTTGGACACCTAAAAAAATGTTTATTTTAAATGTTATAGACATTTGGTGATTAGTCATACTGTGGTTGTATTAAAAAAAGCCATTTAAGATATCTTGTTTTTCTTAGTGATCTGAAATAATACAGATTTCTTCACATATAATTGTAATATATGGGAAACTACTCTTCTTTTTACTCCAAGTTCTTGTTTATCATATATTCATCACAGGTTTGGCTGGTTAACTTCAGCACATACAGTATGCTCCTGGAGATGCTGCCGTGTGGTTTGTCGTACCGCTTTTTGTCAAGCTCTGTCTGATGTTTCAGGTTCTCCTGCTCGTACTCTCTAATGCTGTCCACACCGATCTCGGCACAGAAGGCAGAAAACACCAAGTCCTCCTTCTAAACACACAGAGCAAATCAAAAATCTAATTTACTAACCTCAGGAAGAGCAACAGGGCAGGGAGACAGAGAGACATACAATAGATGTGTGAACAGAAAAGACCAGCATAGTAAAATTACAGTACTGGCAATCAGGATGACAAAAATATATTAAGGTTGTAAACATATGAAGGATATGGATCCGGGAAGACGTCGAGCAACTTAAGGTGTTAAGAACATGCGGCCAGTCACAGAAGATTTGGCAACTAAGTTTGCCTACAGGTGGCTTAAGCAGGTGTCAGTGAAATACTTTTCTTTAGCACTTGATCCCGTTAGCCACTCTGTTGTATGCCAGTGGTTCTGACCCAAAACTCCTGGAACTGTAGCAATGCCACCTTATGAGATGCACTATGGCACTGACACTGATGAACATACACCAACCTGGTTTTATTCAGTTCTATTACGGCTATTAACCGAAACAGTGTTGACATGACTGGTAACCTCAGCATGATTGTCAAAACTGCAGTCAAACAGGCTGAGGACGGTGCTCAGGCAGCAGTACCTGGTTGATCCTGTCTCTGATCTTCCTCATCTCTGTATCTTTTGCCTCCACGCTCTCCTGCTGCATCTGGATCTGATAGTCCAGATTTGCTAATTCACTCTCCATACGAGAAATCTCCTGAAAACAATCAGCAGGAGGTGGCGAGACAAAGAACTGTTAATCTGTCTGATACAATATATCCTTGTACGTCTTTTACACTTTGGGATTTCAAGTGATACTGAAACACAGGGGCTCTGGTTTACATGTACACATACAGTAGAGCCATGTCAAAGAACAGTTTCAATTATGATATTTCATTTGAGAAAATCTAAGTTCTGTGATCCTACCGCTTGGCATTGAAGGATGTTTTTCTTACGAATGTTATCCAGCTCAGTTTTGGAGTATTTCAGGCGGGTTTCAGCGCCCTGAGCCTGAGCAATGATCTGTTTCAGGTCTGAGTCCTTCCGCTTCAGCTTCATCAAATCCTGTCACAGGACCAAAACACAGACTGAAAGTGATTTGCGAATAATTTCTACACTCTTTCATAGAAATTTAATGCGAGAAATATACAGTGTGTATATGACAAGGCGTATAAAGTTAAAAACACAAACTACAAAACTGAAATCATTTTTGAGTTACGTGAAGACTCAAAATCCTTTACTTTGGTCGAGACTTTTAAGGCTTTAAGTTTACATGTCATGATTTTCAAAAATATTTCACATTTTGTGTGTTCACTCACACGCATCTCTGCTATCAGCTGGTCCTTGCGTTCCTTCAGCCGCATCATGTCCTTCTCGTCCCAGAGACGAGCTTTGGTCCGCAGGTAACTGGAGCCTCCAGAGATCGTGCCTGATTTTGAAAACAGCGTCCCGTCCAGAGCTACCGTCTACAGAAAACACATCTGATTACGCTTCTGCTGGCTGTAACGGCCACCATGTCATTCAGGGCTGCAGGTGGTAATATTTCTAATGTGGCCTTTATCTAGTATCATTATTACTTAAAGTTTGAATTTCTACCACAAACATGCAAATCGATATCAGGCAGTGAGGACCAGAATTTTACTTACTTTCCTGAATGAAAACTGTAAGAAAGTTATATACGACACTTTCCAAAGACGCCTTTTTTTTCTTGCAAAATGTATGACTTTATAATCTTCCAGAATATTAGTTATTTTCTTGTAAAGCTACAGATTTAATGAAATTCAGTTTTTTCTTGTAATAAAATCCCTCTGCTACGGCACTGTAATTTTTTTTTCTTACCTATAATGAATCTAATACACTGTTGTACCCCCCCCCCTCAACAATGCCTACTCCTTATTTGAAAATGTACAACTCAATTTTGTAATTTTAATGTATTGTCAGGTATACCTAATGGAGCAAGACCCCTAAGACGACAAAAAGACTGTTTATGCACTGTAAAAGCATTATGACTGAACTTAAACAAAATGTCTTATGCTTTTGTTATTTGTTTTTCACTTGGATGGATTAAGCTGCAATGTTTGTGTGAGGGCCAAGTTTACCTTAATGCGCTCCAGCCCGTCAAAGGCCACACTCCTTGCTTCTTTGATGGTCTCGCACACCAACGCGTTGCCACAGACAAACTGCACCACTTTCTTCAGCTGGGCGGCACCTGTGGCACTGTTAACCTGTACAACATCGACCACCATCTTGGCACCGGGCACCTCCCTCAGCCGCTCAATCAGAGGACTCACCTGGTACACACAGTAGTGACGGTTATCATCGACACTATATATGCATGTGTGTGTACCGCAAATATAAGATTCTGCATACTGAAATACACGGACAACTTCACGCTTATTTTCCATTTTGCATTTTCATCCATCCGAAAAAACAGTACTTACATCCAAGTAGTCAATGGGGAGGATGGTCTCGCGTTCAGCTCGCTCCTCCTTGATGAACGAGATACAGTCACGGGCCACTTTCTCTGAGGCCACTACAATGGCGTTCATGTAGTAGCCAAACACCTTGATGACAGCCAGCTGGTATTTCTTATGGATGGGGCTGCACAAGTCAGACAGACGACCAAACTGGGATAGAAAATTAAAATAAATACTTTTAAATTTTTTTTTAATGGTTTCAGAATAATTTTGATATTTACAAATAAGTATCTGGTTCACAAGGATTCACCTTCTAAAAAAACTAAACAAATTTCTCCCTAAAGATGCAGTCAGACATCAGGCAGCACAAAAAATAGCGCTCAGTAGGAAATTAAGACAGACAAGGGACTTGAAATTATTAAATTGTAAACGACGAATGACAATGAACTAAATTGGTTGATAGTTACAGTAAATTTTAATGAAGCTTGAAATTTGCAGGGATTACATGTAGGGATTAATTCATATTCCAGGAAACTAGAGCATGGGGATTGTTTGATATCAAGGAGGTGACTGATGTTACTGTCAGGGCTGTGCACCTCTGCGCTCTCCAAGGTGCTGATTCTACTGCTCAGATAAATAACCTTCCTTGTCTAATCATTGACTTTACCTGTTACCTAACATACACACACACACACACACATATACACACACACAGCCTGTGAGTGTTTCCTAGTCTTGAGTTCGCCTGTCATAGACGCTTATACAAGAGAAAAGCTATTTTAGTTCTGTTTGTTGTTTTCTGATCCATAAATTTGATGGTTGCCAAGTGAGATTAGTTAGATAACACTTGTTGGTTGTAGTGTTTTTTGTTTAATTTATTAATTTCTTAAACACACCTTCAGTCTTCTGCCTCTCACTGCCTGGGGTCACAATTACCCCTACTCATTATGCCCTCTTACCACAGTTTCAGGATAGAGTCTGCGGAGCTTCTCGAGCAGCTCTTTGCGCTGCAGCTGTCTTTTGCTCTCCTGGCTGTCCAGACGGGCGTTCCCCAGCTCCTCCAGCACCTGGCCCAGCTCCTGGTTCACCTCCTCGCTGCGCTGGCGGCCTCGCTGCAGCTCTGCACTCAGACCTTCCTCCTGCTGACTGTATTCTTTAAGGGATGACCTGAAGCAGAGGAACTCGATAACATATGCTCAGTTTCCTTCTGTGGTGTTGCATCCTCATTCCAAAGTTTATAATGTGACACTGATGAATAATCCTGACAGTCAGGGGCAGACAGGGTTTTTATTGCACATGACATACTTGCAGGATTTGGTGTACTCTTCAAGCTTTTCTGCTCTGCGTGTCAAATCTTCAAGCTGAGTCTGGTTGTTCCTGATGGCAACCTAGAACAGATGATGTTCCAAGAGTGTTAAAATTAATATATATTTTATTTTTGATTCACTCCCACTGCTCTTGTGTCATTTTCAGCCGCAGCAGGCAGCTGATTTAAGATAAAAACCTCTAAAAAGCCACTGCACACTACCTGCTCAGCACCAAAAGGCAGAAAGACAAAGTTAGAGACTAGTGAACATTGTGGAGCATTAAGCAGCTAAAGAGTCAGATATTTCCAAAAGGAGTTGGTAGAGATCAAACATGGAGCTAAAAGAGAGTGAATATTAAACTGAAATTCATCAGGTAGACACAAACACAACTCCAAATGAATGATAATGTTACTCCGTAACTCTTGAATATGTAAATAATCAACTTCAAGTGACGAAATGCAAATGTTGTGTTCAAAGAAATCAGTTATTGCAGTGTGAAACGTATTGCATACACATGTCTTTCAGCAGCTGTCCAATCCTGGGTCATTAACTTCTAAAGATGTGTAGTGGCAGCATAAATCTCCAACTGACAGTACCTCCACTTCCTTCTTTCTGCGCTGGTCAAAGGCCATCTTCTCTTGGTCTGCTCTCACCTCCCAGTGCAGTTTCTCTGCCTGCTGGCTGAGGATGGCCCCCTGCTTTCGGGCCAGCTCCTTCAACTCTTTGTATCGCTCTAACTGTGACAGAAATACACGCGAAAAACACGCCGAGGGTGTGATCACAAGGGCAGGTTTTTTTTGCCCATTTTGTCTGATCTAAAGATGGGATGATGTAAGTTGATCGTGGTGAATTTCCATTATCGGGCATGCAGGGGGACCTTATGATTTATGATTACCTTATTTACGATTGTTTGTTTCATGTAATTGCGACATGAAATGTTCACATTGTTCCATGCGGAGTCTAGGCCTCTATTCTCAAACTTCAGATAACTCACTGTATCAGGGTGTCCCATTTTACATGTATCCATTACATGTATGTCTTATGATTTTACTTTATTTGAACTGTTTTGTGAATAAAGTGAAACTGAACTGAGATCAAGTGTGGCCTGAAAAAGTGCAGCTCTGCCAAGGGGTTAAATGATCCTTGCATACAGTCCACTGGGTTATCCACTGGTGCATAAAACAAAAACGTTATATCCGTGGCCTCCAACCTCAGAGCAGGTATTTTTTACATCATGGTAACTGACTTCTGGTTTGACTGAACTCACCTGATCCTCATCCAGCTCGATGTCTCTCCCCAGGGAGGCTCCCTTCTCCTGCACCTGCTTCTCGTAGTTCTTCCAGGTCCGCTCCAGTTCAGAGATCTCCTGCCGTCCCTCTGCCAGCTCTTGGTCTTTGATGGCCATCAGCCTCTGACTCTTCCTCAGGGCATCACGGATCTCCTCAGCCTTCTTCATGTGATGGGAGGCGTTTACCTTTGCTTTGATGTAGTGGGATCGACACTGGGACAGAATATGTTCCTGGGCGCTGAGAAACGGAGTGAGAGGAAAACCTAAGTTAATTCTACTTAATGGCACAGACCACCTATATATTTATATCATATGCCAGTTCCATTAGAGCTAAACAAATGCTGTCATCAGAGGATTACCTGTTAAACATCCCTACATGGAGCAACAAAACAGCTGGTGATGTACAAATTAAATGAATCCATTCACTATACTTTATGATATACTGGTAAAAAAAAATTCTCCCACTGTTAAAAGTTTTCAAATCCACACACACCGGATCTCCTTGTCTATGTGCTGCTGCTCTCTGGTGAGGCGTCCATGTTCCTTCTTGTAGGTTTTGACATTCTGCTCTGCGTTCACCAGTTCATTGTTCTGAGCAGCTGCAGCCTGCTGTTTCTCCATCAGGGTGTCGCTGAAGGTGCTGATGCCCTTCTCATTGTGGTAGAGTTTAGCCAGGCTCAGCTGCAGGCGGTTTTGCTCAAGCTCGTCCACCAGTTCCTGGTACTTCTGTGCCTGGAAAAGTGGAAGGTGGGGGGAGAAGTTATTCGATGGGCAGGAAAGAAAAGCTAAGGCCACTAAACTACAGTCCAGTTGATGCACACATACATCAATAATTTAGGGCACCATAAACGTATTTCTGCTGCAACATCAACAGAGACAGCGTGGGTTGCACCACAGACTAAAAGCCAGCATTAAAACTCCATAAGAGACTAAACATTCAATTGAATCAAAACAACAAAGTTTTAAAAAAAATAGCAGGTGGATTTTCAGAGTAGCGGTCACAGCACAGGGTGAACTATGATTTTTTATTTTTGTTAGTTTGTCTCTGTGTTGAACATTGTGAAGAGACAGACAGCAGGTCATGAACAGTCTTACACAATCTAACACAATTAAAGATTTCACTGTGTAAAAAGGTAAAAGTCAATCAAATTAAATATGAAAAGTAAATCAATTACATTAAATATAAAAAAAACTATGTATATAAACATAACAAATTAATAATAACATCAAAAACGTCAATGTACCTCAATCAGGGGCTACAGAAAATAATTCTTTAAAATATAAAAATTGACTTTTTTTGTTTGTCATAAGCACTTTTGCACTTTTGAATTGAATTCAATTAGAACATTTTAAAGTTTGGGAAGGACTTCTTGAAGTTTTCAAACTGAAAGTATAACTTTTGTCATTTAACGCAAAAGTTTATTATTACATTTGAATTTAGTGATGTCTTTCGGCATAGTTTTTATAGAATGTCCAGTCTTGTTATAAACTTCTCTATGTCTCAAATAAAACACAAATAAGAAGGGGCAACATCTATGTCAATACATCTAAAAATGATTGTGTTACATGGGTAGTAAACTATGATTTTGTGGTGATCTTAGCCAATCTCTGGCATGACATCAGGTTACATACGTACATATGGCAAGAACCTTCCTTCACCAAATTCAGAAAGTGTTTAAATATGAATTAGATAATACTATGACCAATATAGCTATATTTTTAAATACTACAGCCTGAGAAATACAGCCATCAATTCAGGACAGGGGAATTCATATCCATTATAATGTGCTACTTTGCAGTCACACTGCATCACAGTTTGACCACCTGTGCCTACGGTGCAGTCCAAACATTCGGAGCATTTTATGACAATACAGGCACAGCTACATCAGAAAAATTGAGGCTTGGCTCATTGAGCGCAAAATCAAATCTGAGAGCAGTTTAAGTGTTGCTATGCATCAACCAAAATGCTTGTCTGATGGTCCAACAGCGTCTGAAACGTATGTTTAATGTACTTGAAGTGTGCACTGTGCAGCTGTATTATCTAGGAAAATAGATGTCGGGACTCTGTATCGGCAGACACTCAATATTAAATGACTCAGATCGGGGGCAAAGAAAATTGATGGAGACATCCCTAAATAGTACTGTAGTAGCATTTTGTCTTCCACTTAGGAAAATTAATACTCAGCCACCTGCTCTCACCCAGACACTTAATTTGTCTGTGAGTGCTTATGAATGTAGCTGGCAGGAAAAATAACTGCACAAGTGTGGTGACTTTGGGGATCGGAGTGAACTAGCCACTTGGTTTACAGCAAGATTATATTGCTCTTTTTGTGTCACTTTACCTCTATTTTTTCCTGGAAGACCTGTTTCCTCTCGACAGTAGCTGATTTCTTCTTGTTGAAGTGAAATTGTGTGTCCTCTTTGGCCTTCAGCAGAGCCTCTTTCTTCTGATCATACTCTGCAGCATATTCTTTCGACTGACTGATGCACTCGAACATCTTGGTCCTCTCCTTTGGGTCCTTCAGAGCTATGGACTCCACTGCCCCCTGGTGAGGAGCGTAATGAGTAACAGACTTGTTTGTATTACTGCCAGTCATTGTAATGCCTAAACGGTGCACATCAGGACCAGTTTTTAAAGCAAGTCCCTACCTAACTCCTTTACAAAAATATTATTAAAAGCAGCAAATGAGATACAACCCCACAATGCTGTGTATATTCTCCAACATACAGCATTATGTGTTGTGCTGCTGTATCCTGTCCTGTTGTCTCTCCATAATGTATGTTGTATGTTTTAGTACCCATATTAAGCTCTTTTTTTGTATTATGTATTCAGTCACAGTACTTGACATTAATTTAGCTACAGAGTTCTCCACAGCCTGAAAATTGTTGCAGAAGAAAACGTAAATATAATGGGAATATATACATCTAATCTCAATATCTCCTGTTTCACAAATATTATACACTACGCACAGCATGTTTTCATGTGTATCTACACCAGTGTTTATGACAGTGTTTACCTGGAACACCAGACAGTTTCGAGCTTTGGTCACAATGCCGATCTTCCTCAGCTCCTCCAAGTATTTGGCCAGAGAGACATGTACACCATTGATGCGATGCTCTGAGGAGTCACCTAAGACATAAGATAATTGGCAGTTATGGCAGCAGTTAAAACTTTTTGGAAAAAGCTACTGTACTTGTTTCTACTTAATTCTACTAGGGGTACCTGGGTAAATATGTTTTCTTCCTTTTGCAACCCTTTTAAGATAATTCTATGGCCAAGTACAACTGAATTGTGCATCCATTTAATTTTTAATAACAACATTTTTGATATTCTTTCCAGGACTGTAAGACTGGCAAACTTAAATACATTACTGCAAACACACTAGAAGCAAGAACCTGTGTCATTTTATTATTATGACTACATTATGAATAGGAAGCAACTTTATGTAGAGCTGCAACATTAATCAACCATTTTGATAATCAAAGTCTTCATAAAACAATGGCAGAAAATGCTGTTTTCAGCCTGTCAATTGTGGAGACTTTCCTTTTCACTGTTTTCTATCACATTAAACTGAATATCTTTGGGTTTGGGACTGACAAAACAAGATGTTTAAAGACATCACCTTGGACTTTGAGAAAAGTGGGATGAACATTTTTCACTATTTTCTGACATTGTATCGACCAAACGATTAATCAATTAATAATCCTTAGTTGTTACCCTGCTTTAATCCCCTTAGCCTGCCCTCCATTGACACATATGTGGCTTTCTTAACGGTCAATTATAAATAATATGTGCAGATAAACTAAACTCATATCGTGTTTTCTGTCGCATAGATAGTCCATGCTGTATTTTTAACTATGTTGTTTGTTCTGTACACTCATCACCTATTGCACGTCTGTCCGTCCTGGGAGAGGATCCTCTTTAATATTATATATATTATATATAATATATAAGAGGATCCTCCTCAGTTGCTCTCCCTAAGGTTTCTTCTCTTATATATTATATATAATATATAAGAGGATCCTCCTCAGTCTCTCCCTGAGGTTTCTTCCATATTTCCCCCTTTTAATTGTGGGGAATCTTTTAGGGAGTTTTTCCTTGTGCGATGTGAGGGTCTAAGGACAGAGGGGGTCGTATCCTGTACAGGCTGTAAAGCCCACTGAGACACATGTATAATTTTTGATATTGGGCTATATAAATAAACTTGATTTGACTTGATTAAACTCATTAAACTGACCTAAAATGCTCCTGCAGAAGACGGTCTCCTGGTCCTTGTCGTCGCAGTACCGCAAAGCGACGCGGGCGGTGCCGGGCACCGGCCGCCCGATGTGGGCTCCGTGTGTCAGGTCCCTGAGGTGCTTCACCCGGAGACTAGCAGCCCGCTCACCCATGGCGAAGCTTATGGCGTCCATGACATTGGACTTGCCTAGAGTTATTTTTACATCTCCAGTCATTGCATTTCACACTTAACTTAATGTTATATATAAGTTTACTAAACTAACCTCCATTTAAGGAGTGGCCTTGTAAAATTAACATCATCATACATTTTCCCCCTAAAAAATATATTTTTTACACAAAACAATTATGTTTATCCAACATTATGGTTTTTAATTAACTCCAATATTATATTTAGTGATTTGTATATAGTTCATGCTCTTAAAAAGAGACAAATTATGAAACAAAAATGAATATTAGCGGAATACTAGCTTACTATTAATACAACTAAGCTAACATGCTAGTAGCATCGAGAGAGCTAACGTTAGCTAACGTTAGCTCTCTAGTTAGCTAACGTTAGCTCTCTAGTTAGCTAACGTTAGCTAACTAGAAAGCTAACCGTGTAGAGTTCACTTACCGGAGCCGTTTGTGCCAATTATACAATTAAATCGCATGAAAGGACCGATCACGTTCTTCCCTCGCCACGACTTGAAGTTTTCTATATCAATTTGTTTAAGATAGCCCATTTTAATATCACTTTATATTGGAATCAAGCTGCTAATTTAGGTATCAAAGCCACCAAACGGTGCAGCTAGTGAGAGGCGGGAAGCGGGTGAAGATGAGTTTTTTCTTTTTTTTTTTACAGTTGCATATCAGTTGTATCATATTTAAACATATAAAAATAAAAATATATAAACATAAAACAACCTCTTTTTTTCCTCTAATTGTGTAAAGAGAAAATAATAATAAAATAGTATTTATTATGTAATAACAAAATACTGATATTTTGTAGTCAAAATGTTACTTAAGTACAGCATCACAATATATTTAAAGTACCAAAAGTTACTCATTATGCAGAATGGATAATTTCAGAATAATATATATTATTGTATTGTATTATGATCATTGATGCATTCATCACTTTTCAATGTTGCAGCTCTTAAAGGTGGTGCTAATTTAAATTATTTTAATCCATAATATTAACTCTAAATGTATTTTTGATGATGCTTTATATTGACAATCTAAATCTGCAAAAATAACTAAAGCTTTAAAATAAATGTATTGCAGTAAAAAGTACAATATTTAAATCTGAAATGTAGTACAAAGTATTAATAACTAAGCACATTTACAGAAGTGCTGTACTAAAGTACAATTTTGAGTTACTTGTACTTTACTTGAGTATTTCCATTTTCTGCTACTTCATACTTTTTACTCTGCTTCATTTATTTGACAACATTAGTTACTTTGGAGATTCAGATTATTAATACATAATATAAATCAACTAATAAATGATAAGGTATATTTTGGATTAAGCTATCTAGCAGTTTATAGCCCAAATAATTATATTTAGCTCCACATTTACCAGCTGCAACATTAAAATGGAAACAATTAATGCATCAACAATTATAATCCAGTACTATAGTATATATTATTCTGAAATTAGTCATAATGAATACTTTTACTTTATTAAAGAAGTAAGATTTCAAATGCAGGTGTTTTTACAATGAGTTATTGCTACTTTTATTTAAATAAAAGATCTGAATACTTTTTCTACCACTGATAATACTATTGTACTAATATGTACTAGTATTATAAAAAAAAAGTGTCAAGTAATTACAACCCAAGTCATGTATAAAATACAGTATTTCCCCTAAAGTGTCAAGTAAAGGAACACTTTCACACACATTGTATCCTTATGTGTAAAACAATTATACACAGAATGCTAAAAAGGAGTACCAGAAACTCAGACAAATAAAATATTCATGACTTTATTAGTCAATATTAAAGTCAGATGTCATACATCAGCATAGAACGATGAGAAATGTGTTCTGTGTCAATTGATTTAAAGGCCCTTCCACGGGTTATAGTGATCAATAAGGATGATCCCGGACGTACTCCATGAGGTGTTTCAGAGCCAGCCAGGTCTCGGAGGCGGTGGGGATGATCTGATTGGCTGGCAGGATGAAACCATAGCGACCGGTGTCCCTCAGCTCGAAGGCAAAGGAGTACTTGATGCCGACGTCGTAAGACCAGTCGATGCTGCCGCCGCTGGCTTGATCTGAGGGGAGAGGAAGACGTGAGGACAGGATGGTAGACGCTCTACTAACCAGTGGTGAAATCTGGTGAAAATTAAGGCTTTTTTCAAGAAAATTAAGGGTTTTTTTTTACATCCAAGCTTTTTTCATGAAAATGAAGGGTTTTTTTTTTTTTTTTATACAATTTTTTTCCATGAAAATTAAGTATTTTGGCATCCAAGCTTTTTTCATGAAAAAAATTTAGTTTTTTTTCACATCCAAGCTTTTTTCATGAAAATGAAAATTAATGTTTTTTTTTTACTTAAAGCTTTGTCCCGTGAAAATTAAGTATTTTGACATTCAAGGTTTTTTCAAGAAAATTAAGGTTTTTTTTACTTTCAAGCTTTTTTCATGAAAATGAAGTTGTTTTTTTTTAATACAATTTTTTTTCCCATGATAATGATGTATTTTGACATCCAAGGTTTTTTCATGAAAATTAAGTTATTTTTCACATCCAAGCTTTTTTCATGAACATTAAGGGTTTTTTTTAATACAACTTTTTTCCCCATGAAAATTAAGTATTTTAACATCCAAGCTTTTTTCATGAAAAAATGAAGTATTTTTTCACATCCGAAAGAAAAGTTACTCACAGATGATGTTGCAGATGCTTCCAACCTTGTATCTGGTGCCATAGAGGGAAGTGAGTTTCTGTACTGCTGCTCTGCCAACAGAGTCCTTTAGGGAACAAACAAAGGACACAATACTGTAGTTATGCACAGTGCACAGATAATACTGGAGCAGAAGAAAAAGATCAGTATGGAGGAGTGCTTTTTAAGGTTTCCACTCGTGATTTAGACACCCTCAGGAACTTTCAAAGCTCCAAACATCCTCTTGCAGAGTTACAAGTCAAGCCAATTTTGTTTATATAGCCTAAAACCAATAATTCTCCTCAGAGGGCTTAGTTACATATGAGGACTGTTGGTCCATTGGGCAGTTTTTCAGCATTAATATGCACAAAAACATGAAGAGGTATTGCTGAAAAAGAGGATTCCTGGCTGCGTTAAAGGAGATCATGTCATGTCTAAGTAGTGATTCATTTATAATTGGTCAATGCATCAATCCTGGAGCAAATAATGTGAATTTTCAGCAATAAAACTTTGATTAGATAAGAAATTGTAACCCCAAGTTGTACAGCTAAGGCTGTTATTCTGCAGTCAAAAGGCAGGATATTACTTTTTTAAAATCCTCATTGAAGGATAACAGAGACAGATGTTTCCATATCAGGTTATAATAAAAATGTAGCTGCCTCTGTGTTTTAACTCTCCTGTGTGTCAGCTACTTGGTTTCATGAGACAGTGTTCACAGTAGAAAAAGGTGTCAGATTAAATTTGCCATGTGCCTCCTCACAATTTACTCTTTATGTTTTTTCCTTCCTTACCAGCTCAGACTGATGGGGCACGTTCTTGCAGGAGTAGCCGTAGGGGTACATGAGCAGCTGTGAGTAGGCATGGACGGAGATGAAGGACTTGAAGTTGCCGTGGCTCTGGATGAGGTTCACCACGTTCTTCACCTCAATCTCAGAGTGAGCCGACGTGCCGTGGTAGGAATCAGAGCAGGGGTTCCTGCTGGCTCCGGGTCCTGGAGGGAGAAATAAATAACAATATAAATGCACAATCTTACATGCTGCCAGTTTATCAGGTACAACTAGTTAAAACTAATGCATTTAATGCCAAAATTACTTTAGGCTCATTTTATATTTAGTTCAAAATCTAGTACTTACACAACTATAAAGTTCATTCATTAATTTACTGTCTTTTTTTTTTGCTTACCACCAAAGCCTGCATCCCAGTTCCTGTTGGGATCGACTCCACGGCAATTGGAGCCGGAGTTTATGGAGCGGGTCTTACGCCACATACGGTTCTGTACATCACACAGTTGTAGTCAGTCAGGCCAAAATGCACAAAACTTCAAGTATTTTCATATGTTTTTAGCATCTAAACTGGTTTATATCAACCATATTTCCCTCTCAAATATCCACCTCACATTTAAAAATGTCAAAAATAATGTGTTTTGGTAAACACAACACAATAAACAGGAGATAAGAGCAAAGATGTAGCAGGTTTTAAAAGTCCAACATGTACCCTTTTAATGATCGTGACTTACATTTGAGTGGGTGTAAGCGTAGCCGTCAGGGTTGGCCAGGAGCAGCATGTAAATGTCCATGGTGTTCAGAAGGGAGGTCAGGGAGGCGTCGGTGCCATAATCAGTGGCAATCTAAGCAAGAACAACAAGGCTTTTATTTTGTAGAAAAGACATTCTCAGAAAAGAAAAAGGTAAGCTATTTTTAATATCTTATGCAGTTAAGGTGACAGTTTTATCCAGAGTTAACGATGCCTGCAAAAATGTATTGATTTTTGTCAACTTACATATTATTATAAAATATATTTAGTATCAGGGCTGCAACTAAAGATTGTTTTCATTATCATGTTATTGTTTTTCGTTGATTTGAAAATGATATTCAATTTACAATGAAATATGACCAAGAAAAGCACATTTAAGAGTTAAAAAGTGTGCCATTATTTGATTAGAAAATGACTGAAAAGATTAATCAATTATCAAAAAAGTTAATTATACTAAAGTTAATTAACATAAATGATCAGAAATAATGATCAAGATCTCCATTATGATTGTTGTACTTTATTTATGTCCTATTGACTATTGCTGCTCTGCATGCGTCAACATTTTTATTCTATATTCAGTATTGCATGGCTGTGTTTTATTGCTTCATGTTGCTTGGCTACATGTATAGTGGATATTATATTGATGTATTACTGTGCAAATATTTTAAAACATTTTCCAAAAGGACTACAGATTAAAATCAGCCAGCTGGCACATTTACAGTAATGCTTATTAATGTGCGGTGTACTTATGAATATTTTATTTTATTTATTTTATTTATTTTATTTATTTTATTTATTTTATTTATTTTATTTATTTATTTATTTATTTATTTTTACTTATTTTATTTATTTATAAATAAATAAGTTAAATAAATACAATTTTCTGTTAATCAAACTAATAATTTCAGCTGTATTTATCATATTGAGACTTATTTTAAATGCACCTCTAAGATGTTTCTTTCTAACAAAATTAAATTCAATCTATTTATCTCGTGCACATGTTGTACCTTGTTGGCGGTCCACACTCCAGTAGCCTGAGACACCCACTCTCTGGAGTGGATACCTGTGTCGATCCAGATGGCAGGACGCTTGTTTCCTCCGGTGCTGAACTATAACACAACGTCAACATAATGAAAACGTAGGTGTAGGTATGACACTCGTGCATGCACAGACAGGTAACACCTGTAACGCTGTCGTCTGTCCTACCTTGAGCACATACATGGGCCTGTTCTCGTACGATCTCCCGATTTCCTGCTTGGTGACCAGCTTAGGGAACTGAGACACCAGAGTGTCCATCCAGCTGTAGATCTGTACCGGAGACAAGAGAACTCATTAGAAAACAGACAGAGGTACAATGATGTGATTCTGAACAAAACATAATTAAGGTGTGCTTTAGAATTGGTACATAAGGTTTATTATCAAACACTTGATTGACTAGTTATAGAAAGGCACTTTAAAATATACTGCAGATAACACAAAATAAATTAAAAACACCAAATCAAATGTCTGATCGGCATAAATGTGAAAATCATTCTGGTTTATTTTTCATTACACTGTATCTCTCTACATTAAATACTTCTACTATTCATATTCATGTTAAAATTGAAAGTTTCTTTGTTCTCTATTTAAACATTTTTTAACTTGGTGTTATTCTGCTTTTTTTACTATAACTATATATCGTTTTATGTACATAATATTTCACCGAATCTATTATAAAGTACTGTACCACATACTTGGCTGTTAACCGACTATTCAACTAACTGTGTGTGTCTGTGATAAAAGACAGAAAATAATCAAGGAGAATTCACAATGTTGTTTTTACATTTGTAGTTCTGATAGTACATTTACAATTTTGAGGTACGTTAGTGTTTCCATTTTATGTTTATCCTTCTACTCCACTGAATTTAGGAGGCAAATATTGTACTTTTTACTCCTCTACATTTATTTTAAAGCTTTAGTTACTGCACAAGTTGATTATTAATATAAAATAAAAAATAAACAAATAAATTATAATGTATTGCTACAGGTTAACCCACCCAGCAGTAAAGTAAATAAAGTCATTAAAATGAGCTCCACCTTATCGAGCAACAATAAGTAAACATTAATGCATTACTAATTATAATCCAGTGTTATGATATATATTATTCTGAAGTATTTGAACTTTTAGTTCTTAAAGTATATTTTGAGGTTAATACTTATGCAGTTTTACTGAAGTAAGAGAGTAGTTCTACACTATGGTATTACTATTGTTACTTAAGTAAATCATATTGATGACATTTCTTCCACTAATGTCTATTTATATTTAATCAATATTTTGGTAACATATGTAAGTTAGATATGAAGCTCAGATGAGTTATAATAAGGTGTTTGTGGCGGGTCTTGACGATGACTTTCTCACGAGTCACATGTGTTTGTATAAGAAGCCTCACCGTCTCCAGGGGATGATAAGCTCCAAAGTTGAAGCTCCTGGTGCTGCGCTCCTTCATCTGGTTCTCCACCATCTCAAATCTCTCCTCGTCGAGAAGCTCCTGAATGTGACACGCAAGAGACCTCAAATTCAGATTTGTCATCGTTTCATTCTCAAACTCAAATGGAAACTAAATGGACTTTAATGAGGGGCACCTCTCAGATGACGTACCTGGAGGTTGTTTATAACGACGGAGTAGGGGATGTTGTGGGCGCTGAGATGCTCCGTCACAGAGCTCACACTGGAGCGGGGCACTCGGATGTCGACCGGGAGCTCAGTGGAGACCGGGTGGAGCCAGAAGTCCAGCTGGGATCAGACAGGTAATGATGAGAAATCACAGATTGCACTTTCATAATTTCACAGTGTCAACCACGGTGCTCTGAAATGTGTTTGATCTCTTTGTGTATTATATTGTTTCTCTTGTTCTCTCTTGTATAAGTGGGCTCGATGGACACCTCCACACATTGTTCACGTTAACTCAGGGTATACACGTCACAATTATACTTTTTCCTTTTTTGAAAAAGTACTGTTTATTTTCTCTTTTACTGTTTTTTTTTTTTATTGTACATTGTATTTTAATTTAATTTTAATTTATTTACTCACTACTTCTTTTTTACTTCTTTTTTAATAAAGTAATTTTTATTTTTTTACTTTTTTTTTATATCCCTATTGCTATACGTCTTATTTTATTTATTATTTATTTCTATTTAATTTATTTTTAAATGCATCTCTTTATTTTTTTTGTCATTATTATTCTATTATTGTTAGAAAAGTGCTTTTACTCTGTACCTGTGCAAATGGCAAATAAAGAATTACTTCTCATCATCCTATTTCATTATTTTAATCATGGATCTCCAAATCTCCAAAACCAACTTTTAGATATAACGGAGGTTTGGAGACGCCAAGAGTATTAAATCACTAGAAAATGTCCCAGCATGAATATAAATGACGGATCCAATTAGAGTTCAAACCAACTAAAACAAAAACAAAAAAATTAGAATTAGAATCTGTTGCTGTAAAATCTATCACAACGCCCTGGAGGAGCAGCGAATATTTAATAAATAGAATAAAATAAGAGGAAAGGTCAATCTCTGGATTTCTTCTGTGTTAAAAGGTGCACCACAAAATATCAGCCGGGCCTCTGAGAGCTTCTGACTTTCTGACTCCGTCAACCTTCAACCCACATACCAGCCCACATAATATATTCAATAATTCTCAGCTCTATCCTGCTGCCGGGGAGCAAATGCCACAGCTCAAATATGAATGTAAATGTAAGCAGGTAACTGGGGTAACATGTATGCAGGAGTGTGTATGTAGGAACAAAATAATCATTAATACGAAACCCAGCCCATCCTGCAAAACTCTCCTGAAATGTCTCCAAACCATGGACCGTATGAAATCCAAACACCAACACATCACGTTTATTCACTTTTATTCCTCCTCTCCTTCTGTTCTTTTAATGTCAATTAGTTCCAAATGATTTTATTTTCATTTTCCCATGCTGTCCCATGTTACTTATCTGTCTCCTTTTATGTTCTGTGAACCAAGGACATCAGTTGTTGCCTTTGTATTTGTCAGTGTGTCCAAATTGTCTCCATGTGTATGCAAAAAAACAACATTCAATGCACATAAAGTCTCACAGGGGATTATATCAAGTTGAATTTCATTTGGCTTTTGCACTTAAGGGAGGTTCATGAGAATCTATCTGGCACAAGCAGCTGAGAAAACTGCAGCTACGTAGGTGTAGTGTATACCCAATGAAGTGTGTGTGTGTGTGTGTGTGTGTGTGTGTACCTCCCACTCCTCTTGACTCTCCAGAGCCTGCAGGAGTTGTATCTGTTCCTCAGACTCCACATTGACCCTGATGACCTGATCTCTGGAAGGAGAAATTAATTTCAGCCTCTGAACATAATTATTTACATTTTAGGTTTTTAGTTTAGTTTGCTCTTATTCAAAGCAATCTACTGCACAGTGATTTCAGCAGTAGAATACGGATTCAATTCACTGCTTACCAATATAAAAAGCAATTAATCTGCAGAACACCTCGTACCCAGACCCTTGACTCCCACTCTGTTTCCATTTAATATGACTGTAATTACGATTTTATCTTTCTCTAAACAAAAAGCCAAGTTATTTTCAGCTCATTGAATACAAATGTTATTTTTCAACTTGGATAGTTATTTGGCATGCTGATTAAAAGGCTTCCATGGGAGGAATAAACTCACCTAATCAAGTCTATTAATACTTTTATTTGATAACTAAGACTGCAAGTTTTAATGTTTTACAAATTAAGTTTATTCTGGTATGATGCTTATTTATTTTGCGAGAAAATGTACTTAATAATTCCAGAAACTAACTTTATGTTTTTCTGTGTTCGGCTTAACCACATTTTCTCATTAAATTCATATGGAGCAGCTGCAAAGTTTACACTCTGCATTAAAGCAGGTTTTGGTTTATTTATCCATCTTTCCTGACTATTGGAGACGGTTATTAGGTGCCGCAAATGTCCCTTTATAAAATCAAATAACAGAAAAAAGTTTATTGCAAAGTAGATTTTTCAGGTATTTTGGTCAAAGTAAACAGTGAGAGAAAACAAAATGCAAAAAAACAAGTTCCGCAAAAGTCAAGAATCATAAATATGTAATGTAATAACGCTAAATATGAAATATGTCTGTTAAACGAAGAGGATAAAATGTGCAGAAGAAAAGAAAGTAAAGATGAACTATTACAAAAACCAGTAAAGTGTTGAAACTCCTGGCTGGCTTTAAATGTCACCTTCTGTATAAAATAATGACGACGTCTCCATTAGTCACACCAAACACAGAGCTTTGAATATCAATGTGAAAGCTTATTAAAAACACCATAAAAGCACAGTGAATATCTCTCCTTGCAGTTTTTCTTCCGCACTAACTCACCCAGTGAAGAGCTTCTCAGCTTCGGCCGCAGCCACGAGCACCAGCAGCAGCCACAGGCCTCTCATCATGTCGCCGTGCGTCTCTGGCCTCGCCGCCGCTCGCCTCTTTATACCGTCAGGGGGCACGTGCTCTGTTCCCACACGGGAGAGTTCGCTCACGCTACTGATAATCACACAAGCACTCCTGTCTGTGATAAGTAAGTTATTTTGAGTGGTAGAACTTGCTGATCAAGCTTCGTTGTATCTGTCCAGTGCTCAGCTGCAGATAGCAGCCGCTTTCCCTGGATTCGTTCCAGACTTTAGTCAACGAGTTACCAGTGGAGGAAGAAGTAAAAGTAAGCATCTAAAATGTACTAAAAGCATGAAAAGTGAAAGTATTCATTGTGCAGTAAAATGTTCCCTGTGTGTTTTACTATTATGTATGTTTCTGCATTAATGTTTATGTCGTGTTTTACTGCTGTAGATGTTTAAGGCTGTGCTAATTTAACTCCTTTATATACTGTTGGTAGTTTAATCTACAGCAGTGCATCATGTTATATAAGATCACCATGTTTGTAGCTTTGTCTCTGTCCTGAGAGAACCACGTGTCTCTAACAAGTCAACTTTTAATGAGTTTCTCAGAAAAACAGAACTGTTTTCAGCTTTTTGACGATTCATTTTCCAGCTGACCCAAGAGGGTTTTTAAAGACCTAATTTATCTTAAAAAGTAGAATCATTTCCTCAAAACATAAACAACACTTCCTTCCTTCAGTTTATCAGATAAATCTCCACATTTGGAGGTTTACAATGGACAGGAATGGTATGAAAAGTAACTAAAGCTGTGGAGTAAGAAGTACAATGTTTACCTCTTGACATTTAGTGCAGTAGAAGTATACGTTTTTATAAAAAAAATGGAAATACTCAAATAAAGTACGAGCAGCCCGTTCAAAGAAAATCCACACATGTAAACTCTGCATGATTTCAAATGAGAGAGGGGAAGTAGAGTTCATGAGGTTCATCCATGGTTTACACTCCACTGAGCTAGAAACCATTTACACTTAATGATTTGCAAAAAAATAAAAGATTTAAAATCTGATTAGCAGGTCTGTGTGGTTAGTTTAAATGAAGAGAAATCCTCATGTTACAAGACACAACAAATGTCAGACGCTAGTTGGAAGTACTCCAGCTCTTCTGTTTTTGACGTGCACAAAGCCAGCTCCATAAATAAATGTGTTCCCCAGTTTGGTGAGGGAGAACTTGACGGTCCTGACTTCAACCTCGTCCAAAACGTTTGAACTGGAAGCTCCTGCAGCCAGGTTACAAAACATGGAGGAAAGAGTGGAGGCTGCTATCACGAATACTGCTGCGCAAACTTTAATGACACGTACACAACATGTTTCTACAGCTACAAAAACACTTTGTGCACATTTGGAGAGAATCTTTTATTTCAAATTATTATTATTATTTTACAAATTCAGATACGTGCATGTCAGTTTTTCACATTCCATCTAAAAGGTGATTATATACAAGTGCAGC
>CALSBV010012175.1:1100346-1119114 GCA_943590825.1 Bovichtus diacanthus | reverse complement strand
ATACACACAGTAATACACACAGTAATACACACAGTAATACTAACGTTTATGGCTACAGTGAGGTGACATCATTAAGGCTGGAATTACCCTGAATCTTAAATTATTGATCACCCACTGATCTTTCTTTGTGTCATTATTAGAGTGGGGAGATACTTACAAAACTATACATCAGACGACTAGAGCTGAGATTATTGGTCAATAATCAATTTGTGTATCAAACGATGAATCGAGAAAGATTTTTAATAGTTAAAAAGTTAATTGTTTGAGTCACTTTTCAAGCAAATACCTCAAACATTTGCTGGTTCTTGTACCTTAAATGTGAGTATGTTTTGCACGGCACCTTGGGAAATTGTGAAGAACAGTTCATAGACAAATGATTAATCGAGAAAATACAGTACAAATAAAAAAATTACAAAATACAAAACTATAGATCACTTTATGTTGTGGAGGTATCAAGTGAATGAACCTGTAATGTCCTCATAGGTTTACAAAATGTTCTGAATTCTACCCGACATATTTTTAATTGCTCTTTTGTGCACAATTTATACGTTTCCGATATTTATAGTTACCACATTTTGAAAAAAACCTGTGGACGGCAGAGGAAGTAAAACTGCTTTTGTCCTGAGATATGTCTTGTAATTTAAAGTACTGTCAAAAAATAAAGCCCCCCCCCCCCCCCAAACAAAAAATGACAATACTGTAATCGGCAGATTAATCGATAGTAAATATTTAAATATACTCGTTAGTTGCAGCTCTTGTTCTTGAAGCAGTGGAAGAAGCACTTTTACTGAAGTAAAAGTAGAAATATCAGTCTAAAAATACTTCATTACAAGTAAAAGTACAGAAGTGTTATCACTGTTAACATATTAAAAGTAAAACTACTCGTCACTGGGAAGATTAGTAGTACAGTAATGCATCATATCATGAATCATATCATGTTATTTTTGTGTAAAAAGTAAAGTGTGAAATAAATGCAGTGGAGTAAAAAGTACATTTCCTTCTGAACTGTAGTGAAGTAGAAGTAGAAAGTAGCATAAAATGAGAATACTCCAATTCCAGATTGTACTTCAGTAGAGTGATCAAGTAAATATATTGTAATGTATGTTAACAAGTGACCATTACGCCAACCTCTCGTACGCGATAGCTCGATCTACAGCACATTTACGACTGTTCGCAGAGGATTTGGGGTTTTGTGTTTAGTTATTCATCCAGATATCCGCCGGCTGATATCAGAATGTGCATCACACAGCCTGCAGCTCCCATCAGCTGCTGCGACACGCCGCCAAGCCCTCCCCTGCTCTCAGAATTAATGAAAAAGAGGGTTTTAACATGTCACTTCCCCTCCTTTTCACTCCCAAACAATCCCATGAGACATATGGGGGGAAGGAGGAGGGGTTAATAGGAGTGGGAGGCTACAGGGGAACGTGGGAGTTGAGCTGGGGCTTTCCATCTTTCTCAATGTGGAAATTATTTATTGCTATTCCTGCTGTGTGTAAAAGTTTAATGTTGCCATGAAAAGTGGCTTTACATGCAAATGTGGGAGAGGAGTTTGTGTTTTTTCTTTTTTTTTTTTTCCCCATTTGCCTCTAAAAGCTATATGAACAAGACAACCCCCCAACTAGCTAAGCTTGTTCCACACGACTTCCTCTGCAACACTATAAATAGATCCATTTACATTGCATTTCATGGCTGAGCTCTCTCTCAATATTTCAGAGGCCCACCAGTAAATTGACCATTAATCATTTATTGCTCACTTATTCATCTCATTTTGCACATAGCATGTTTGCTTAGATTATCACAAAGTATTTGCCACAATAAAATCTTGTCTTTTTGATCTGTTTTTTCCCCCAAATGTTTAGTTTGCGAGCAGTATGTTGGTCACCTGAGCACGTCTCACTGCTCCGTCTGTCCAGTCCGGCGAGGAGGAGACGTCCTTTTGTAACATCGTACCCTGTTTGATATCGGCCTGTCGCTCAATTTGTTCCTTTTATGACTCAATGCTGTAATTTAATAGTTTGATGCACCAACTTTCCTTCATCCTGACAACAACTCTCGACAGCGGGTGTGAACAAGACATAATGAGAGCAAGTAGGTGACAGTTTCTCTCTTTGGTGACACAGTAAGTCTGATTTAAAATGCATCGTGACACGCTGCTGAACTTTCTGATCTAGTTAATCCACAAATGCTGCCTCTTGTATTGAATACTAAATATGAGCTGATGCTGTTGAGGTCTAGAAAGATGCATTTTGATTCAGAGGGATTGACGCAGGATGTTGATTTGTTAGAACGTTATTACCATAATTTACACATTCGTATCCGTGCTGAACAAATACGTTTTCATCTCTGTTTAGTTTGTACTGTCTCTTTACATTCTTTGCCAGACACTCGTTTACTCTCAGGTCTCTTGTCTCTTCTGTTTCTTGCTGTGAAGGCAGCGTTATTGGTGAGCTCGAGGTGGTTTGCTGCGAATAGTTGTCTAATGTTTCTATATCGGGGTGCTGCAGTCAAACTGCACAGTCTGTGTCCGAGGACCAAACATTGAGCTCAGAGAGGATAAAAGAAGCTACAAGCTGTTGATTCTCAGCTGGTTCATTTCACTTTATAAAGTCATTTTATTCAATGTTAATATCAAAATCAGCCCTTATGTGCCTCTGATGATTTTTTGGCTTTGTGTTAGGCAATCAATTGTCTACATCTAGCAGACAGAGCGTAACATTTTCCTCTATTTGAAGTCATGATTACATAAGTGTAAGTCCAATATTCACTCTGCTTTTTGCTTTGTTTTGGTCTCAACCAACTCTCAAGAAACTCTCTTTTTTTTATATGTTAAACTTTTTTATGAGCTAGATTCTCATAAAAGGGCAGAGGAGATGCTATTAGGGCTGTACTGGACTAAAGGAATTCAAAGTCGACTAACACTCAAACGATTTTGTCGACTTATCACTTAGTTGATTGAATGGACAGATCTGTAAAACTGAGTTTCTCCACAAAGAATCATGCAAAAGCATCACTTTTATTCTTGTGTTTACCAGAAACATGCTCATTAGTTTTTTGGAAATAAGTCATTCAGCATGAAAAAAGCTTTAAAAAAAAAAAAAACCTACAGCAGCCACATGATACATGCTATAGTGTAACATGCTGATAATTGACTGAAATCTGCGTATTGTCACTGAACTAAAACTATAAATATATTGTGTTACATATTCTGTGTTGGTCTATTGCTGTTGTCAGAGTAGTTCAGTTCTATTTGTGAGAAAGACCAAGTACCAAAGCAGGAGCACAGGAGCCTTCGTCTCTGAGAGAGTTCACAAACACAGCCTGGAGTTGTTCTGGGCTGCAGGGAGCAGGTACGGGGCGGCTTTTGTTCACGGTTTTCGTGCCCATGCAGAACTTTACCAGTGACTCCTTTTAACTCACTCAGTCATTCCATTCATTGTTGATATAACAATGATTTAATATTATTCACCTGAAGAATTTTAAAAGACAGCTCAATATTTGTAAACATCAGCAAACTTTTGAAACAAAAAACTCAAACTTCCATTTTTCCTGATGCTGCTTTGTTGACAGTGTATCCCAGTCACCTTGACTCTGTTAAAAATATGCATTCAGGCATTTACACTGATCTGTATAAAGATTATACAAGCTCTGAAACAGAGCCTCGTCTCTAGAAAACCCTACACGGCGCTGTCACATTTGCATTTGCTATTTTTGCCAATGGAGTCTTGATGGAGTCACACACGCAGAGACCGGACAGGCTTCTCTCTCACTATAAAAGAACGAGCTGTGAATGTAAGCCGTCAGAAGGCACACGTTTTAATGATGAAAATCACTATTTTTCCTCTTTAATATGGTTTCTTTTCCATACTGAAGAAGACACGTTTCCCCGAGGACTAACTCATTACCTTTCCCTGCCTGTCAAACATCCCAGCTAACAGCAAGCTGACAAATTGTCCTTTGGGCTTTTTAACCCTGTGAAGGATGCAGCACACGTCAGTCTGTGCAGCTAACCTGCTTCACAGAAATCTCTACAATACAATCCTGCATCAACACCTCCTGCGTCCTTTTTTAATCGTAACACACGATTGGATGATGAACTTCATTCTGGCTCTGACTCTGCATTTTTGCCTCGTGCCTTAAGATTTATTTATTACGTAATGGTCTAAGAAAAGCCCAGAACAGCCCAGGAAGGCCTCAGCTTGTGTAAAAATAGAATGTCAGGCATAAAACGATCCGGCTATATTTAGCAACATCCCCTCCTCCACGTCTAAGAATAGCAGGGGAGATGTTTCATATTCATCCTAAGACTGCGCCTTGTACTTGCCAGAATGTTTCCATCCCTGTACTTTCTGAGTCGAGCGGACAGACGCTGCCTTCTGCAGGGTTGATGTATGTTTGTGTGCTGGCTGCGGGCTTTTTGAGGTGCATGTCATCAAAATTTTACACACTATTCCATTACTCACCGCCGCCCATTTCGGCCTGCAGGCATCTTGCAGCTGATGAGCTTATGAAGGGGAGCGAGGGAAATAAAACTGGCAGAAACGGCAGCTCGGAGACTCAAGTAGCTCCTCATATCGGCTCAAGTGATATTAGATTCATGCTGAGCTTGTTCAAGTCTGCTTTATTGCTTTAGAGTCTCCAGTGCTTAATGCACCAGTCCCTGTGGCGAGAGAAGCTGGGATGTGTGTTTCCCTAAGAGGTGCATATTAAAAACTATTTCCTTTTTTTGTGGGTCAGATAAGTTGAGGCGGGCTCTGATGGAGCTATGTAAAAAATATTTAATGATCTGTTTTATTAGAAACTGCATCTCTGAAAGATATTTTTGTCATTGTAAAATTTAATTAAATTGGCCAAATTAGTATCTTCAAAAAAAGAAATGTTTAGACTTGCTTTTACGTACAGATGGTTTTATTGCATTGATTTTTGGTTTTACTTTTCCCGATTGTGTTACTATTGTTTGTCCTTAGTGCAGTGTTGGATACAATCGATCATCGTTCTTATTAAAGGACTAGTTGGTGTTTGGGAATTACGCTTATTCTCATTGTTGCTAAGAGGTAGATGAGAAGATCAATACCACTATCATATTAGTCTGCTAATGATAATGCTAGAGGGCGGCGATGATTAACTTATCTTACACTTCTACGTTTAACAAGATTATATCTCGTAAAAATATGTGTTCTCTCTGCTGAGACCAAACATGGAAGTAAATATGGGCCGCGTTTAACAACAGCAAAACTATATCAAACTCTCCTGCATAAGTACGGTTTATTGAGGCATGCAAGAAGAAAATCCTCAATACTTCAAGGTAACAAGGGGCTAATTGTTGATATAAAAATGCTCATTGTGTGCGTGAAGTATTCCACATATCTATATATAGATATATATAGATATATATATAGATATATATCTGCTAAGGCCATATAAACTTTTGACCTTCAACACATGATCCAGTCTTGTTTTATTAACTGAGGAATAGCAAACATTTTAAGAACATTTGTTGAATTGTTAAAGTGTTATTTAGTACCACAGAACATGGTGATGTGCTTTTATTCCCTCACGCCTCGATTATTGTGACGCCTGGCTTACAGTCGAGCTACTGAACAGCTTCAAATTGTACAGAATTCAGCAGCCAGACTGCTGACCAGAAAAAAGGTGTTTTTCACACATCACCAAATCCAATTTTGGCTTCATTGCACTGGCTGCCAACATTATTTAAAACTACTTTTAATCACATACAAGGCCTTGCTTGGCCTGGTGCCGGGTATATAACCCAACTTCTGACCCCGTAGTTTCCTAAAATGACTCTCAGACTTTGAACTTTTCCTGAGTCCAAGTTAAAAACTAAAGGTTTTGCTGCAAGACTGGACTGTGAAACAGCCATCCACAGAAGTGTCTCTGCTTTTAAATATCGTCTTAAAACCCTTTTTTTTAACAAATAGCTTTTCTACAAAACTAACATGTTTTCTTTCTTTTACTGAGAGATGTTTCATTTCTGTATTTATTGTTTGCACATTTTAATTTCTTGTTGTTTTGTTGCTCTTTTAATGCTGCTTACGCCATCATTGTTTCATATTTTCGTAACATGCAAGAGTACACGTTTTCTATTATTAATTAAATTTGACATGTTATTTCCATTAAAAAAAAGTGCTACACAACAAGGATAATCAGTTTTACTTCACTAAGTCACAATGCAACTTTAGCATCCCCAGCAGCAAATATAACAGATGTCTACTCTGATTGTGATTATGTGACAAAACATGAACCTACCATGTTTTTGGACTGGCAATTAAAGTTTCTGATTATAGCTTCAAGTGGGAGGCGACCAAAACAATATAATAACTCAACATGCGGTTAAAAGTCATACGCAGATAAACACACAGAGCAGATAGCAATGGGCGCTCATTAAAACCTTGGACAGGACTGGAACAAGGAAAAAAAGAAGTCTACTGGCTGTAATTAGCACTGTCACTTGTTACAAAGCAGCCCACGCTGTTAGCATGTCAGATCACTTCCCAACAGCATCAACCGATTGTTTTGTTGCTATTCTGAAAGCTGTGCCAGATAATAAAGCAGAAATGCCTCAAATATAATAGAGAAACATTGGACAGTTTATTTCTAAAGACAGTCGGCTACTTCACTCACACGACATTGCCTCTGCATGTTCTACTGGTTGTCAGTTCAGCAAACAGCTGAATAAATCAAATATGACGCAGAAAAACAAAAGATTCACATGTGATGCTTTCTGTGAACAAATCCTATCTTTTTGGAGGTCTGATTTCCTGCACCATGAAGCAGATGGCGCCATGAAGTTTTGTTATTTCTGTTCTAGAAAAGCCACACACTCCTCTGTTCATGCTCCACACGGTGCTAAATAATAAAGCAGAGGTCCCATCAAGTGTGATCGAATAAAGAATGTCCCAATCATATAATGTAAAAAAGGGCTTTGAGGAATCCTTCAACTGTAAACTCCAGATGACACCTCTCAGTATGTGACTGCATTTCCAAGTGAAAACTTCATAAACCCCGTTTTAAACCCCCTTTGGAAAATCCAAGTGAGTTTAGAAGCAGGTCCCGTTTTTATTGGTTCCTAACCACTGAGATTTTGTAGATACAAAGTTTTCACCAACAGAAATACTTTCCTACTTTAATACTTTACTTCTTCGCATGTTGTCGCTCGCTCCAGCAGCCGGAGGTAATCAAATGATGCTTCACCTGGCAGAGTTGTTCTGTGTGCCTTCCTGTTATTCAAATCAGACTAAATGCATTGAGTGCACTAGAGGACTCGCACAAAAGATTAAGATGAATGAACATAGAAAAGATTCAGGAGCCTTCAAAGGACGCAGTTTGTGGAGGTTTGTTCTTCAGAGCACCTGAAAGCAATATTCAAATTATTGCAGAAAACAGCTTTTACGCACGGCACACCTTCTCCATTATTACCTCGGCCAAGGAGGTTATATTTCCAGTAGGAGCAGGATTACGGAAAAACTATTGGTCTGATTTTAATGAAACTTGGTGGAAGGCTGGAACATGTGCCAAGGAAGAACCCATTAAAGATAATCACGTAGTTTTCACTGACAGAAACGGTCCCGGCGAAGTTCTGCGCTTCTGTGTTGTGATGGTGCAGGTGCAAAGTCCAAATGTGTTGAACTGTGACCTGATCTGACCTCACATTTGTGAGCACAGCCAATGGCCGAGGGCTTGTGCTGTGATTACAGATGGAGGACAAGTTAATAAGGAGAGTTTCTAACTGTAACAAATCATCATCAAGCTGAAATATTACCCTTCAGATTCAAGTTAAAAGTAAAAATTTTTTTTCCGAAAACACAGTTTGAGTCTGTACGGTGATCTACATTCTGTTACCAAAGTTCAGAATATATCACGCAGGTCTTTGACAATCATTACGTTGTGCAAATTGCTATTTGCTCATAAGTGCAGCTCCCAGGAGCCTCATTTTTACCGCTTAACGCTGCATTCAGGAAATCCTTGTCAATCCAAGTGTTTCCGAGTTCATTACCACAAAGTACAGGTGAGAACATTTTAATTTAAATATAAAAATTCTACTCATGATGGATATACAGTTAGTTGGATCATAGTGTGTTTATCAGCGGATGATGATGGACCATCAACATCCGGGCATTTCTCGCATACGCAAAATCCATAAACTATGCATTTAGAACGCACTACATACTCAATTTGAAGTCATACTTAGTATAAAAAGTATGTTAGTATGCAATTTCTGACACAGCCACGTTGTATAAAATAAGAAGCAGCCTTATATACTCAGGCTGCAAAAGACAACACTGGATTCAGTCAGAAAGGATGCTACATCTCTCCGCCGCACTTGGAGGAGTGTTTGGAGAAGGACAGCCTGTCACCTCGTTAGAACGATTTAGATCTTGAGATGCACACTATAAAGGTGCAATGGTGTGAAGTACATCTATTCCAGTGTGCTGGCGCTGTTTGAACAGATTTTATTGGCATCTTCAACCAGGACAGGTGCCTATCAACATGGAGAAGAAGAGAAAATGTTGGTTTTTGTGTTTTACAACAGGCCACCATAAAGTAACACTATAACACTAGTGTGAATGCTGCATGTGTATGAAAAGCTTTGATGGTATTTATTATATTAGAACATTTTCTTTTTTTTGTTCAGTTTCTTTTCATAGTGATATTCTGCAGATCCAACCGAAAACAACAAGAAAAGGTTTTGATATGAATATTTATTTAAAGACCGCAATTCTTACAGAAATAGTCATTTGAAATCAATCTTTAGTGGCTTCCATATTTCCTATTAGAACAGTAAAACCTGTGCTGTCTTACAATATCACTGACCTCAATAACTGATTTTAAGTACATACTATGTATCAATGGACAAATCATTTTTGCTAAGTGTAATCACAAGCATCATGCAGAAGCCATGAATCACTCCTTTGAAGGCTGATGGAGAATGAATTAATGATTTTGGGCGGATGAATTGTTTCAGTTAATGATAAAAATACAGATCAGTAGTAAATTCAAACATGGCTGTATGAGGCTGGACAACATTATACTCAGCTGAATGATTGTGTCCCTTTGCTGAGAGCGAGACAGCCCAGTCTTTTCACCCCCCTCTTCTTCACATCACTTCAACCACTGGGTCTGAGAGAACAATGCTATGAGATGATGTCTGATGAGTGGCCGTGCATGAGCGTACCAAAGAAAACAAAAGAATCAGGCTCAAAAGGAAACGTCTGAAGGCATTGCACATTTCCAAGATTGATCAGTGAGATTTTTAAGGCAAAAAAGTTGTCTAAAATACTCAGAAATAACACGTCAAGATGTCATATTACAATTTTTTTTTTTTTTTTTAAACCCACGGATGCATCTCTGTTAGAAAAGGAAATCTACCCATGCAAACTTAATGCATGCTATTAAAAAAAAAATGTAAAATAAATAAATAAAAAAACATCAGCATAAAACAGGATATAATCATCACGAGCATTCAATTAAACCACTTTGTTAATATTATAAAAAGGTACAGTAAACAACTTTCATGTTGTATGTGTGAAGATTACGTGGGCGTTCATATGGCCTGGCATGCTGACACGGTGCCGCATTGGCAGAGTGACACGGATGCAACAATGAGCGGTGGGAGGCAGCGAAGTGTAAGCCTACTTCATCAAAGCTTGTTTGTCTACCGGGAGCAAAGGGTTGTTGTTTTTCTTACATTTAATTTGCCTTGTAGTCTTCCACACAATAAATGCTTTTGATTGTGGCTCCTACAGTGACGCAGAGGAACAGTGATTTCTCACATTGCAGCCGCACGTGACAAACCCATCGGTATATGTTAAGACTTCCAACTCCACTGGGTTTCTGTGCAAACATCATTCATTTCCTCCGTCTGAGGGCAAATCTACATGCAGTCACATTTATACTGCATCATAGAATATGGAAGTCTTGTAGTTGTACGATGCAGCTTTGTTTCTCAGCCTCTTGTGGGGCTGGCTTTTTAATTATTGTTTAAAACATTTTGTCAAATTAAAAATCTATTTGTTGAACCCCTCCTACAACCATAACTAGTGTGGGGACATCAGGACTTTCAAGCTTTGGATTTCTCCACATGCTGAAGCGGTGTGCGAGTGGCTGTAGTAATGCTGCATTCATGAGGTGTCGGAATAGTCCGAAAAATCGGTTCCTGACTGGGAAAATTCGCGTGTATTGCATATCTATTTTTTGCTTACATGCCATTTGTAATATGGTATTAGTTTGTATCGTTGCTGGCCACGTAGAGTGGTCAGCTTAGACTTAGACCTAAAAGTTATTTATTAATGCTGATAAGTCAGCTAAAGTAATATTATATAGAAATATATTACGGTCTGAACAACTTTAATTTAATTGGACCATCTGAGGAGCACATGAATGCACCGTCATTGGAGGATGGAAATAACTCTGGATTCGGTTATTAGTGGATTTTACAACTTTTAGGACATAATTATTTAAATAAGGGCTAGTTAAGTGTTCGTACTGGAAAGTTGATTTAGCTGAAAAATAATTATCAGCTGATTTACAGACGTCTCTTTCTCAATGTAAACCAATGGGACAAAGTCTTTTTGGAAGGACACAGAAGTTGTAAATCCACAATTTGGACACTATGAAAATGGGCTTCAAAGCCTGGCTCTGTTCCTGGTGTCTGAGCCGCCATTAACGAGCCAGTGAGACACACACAGTGACTTCATGCTCAGGGAAACATTACAACACTACATCTTTACATAGCAAATAGTTGTTTGCTGCAATATTAATGCTCTGAATGCCGTATATAGAGCCTTTAAGTAGCTCTACACTGCAACACAAGAACGATGCTGTTTCCTTATTTCCATACTACATTGATCATCAGCTTTTTTTGCCTGGGACATGATAGCTTTAGTCTTTTAGTAATATATCATGGATGTCAGCTATCAAGTGCATATTTTAGACCCCTTTCACAAGATTCTTGTTTTAAAACAAGTCATCTAGAAACAATTTAAGGTTGGCCAGGGATAGCCTTCTTAAAACACCTCATGGAGCTAGCGTTAGCTTAATCAGCTAGCTACAGCTGATGATAGCTGCTAGTGACGGTTGTCAAAATTGTCGGTTATCAGGTAGAAATTAAAATGTGTGTGAGAATGGAAAACGTGGGGGAGGGACTGTAAGTAAAAGCTTAGCAAACGGTCAATGATGTGCCAAGTGATTTTTGGCAGATCTTGATCAGTAGTTTTTAAATGATCTTTTAGGAGGTTGAGATTTTCTAATTCCTCTGCTATTTTCTCATGCTGCGCTTTGTACAAAGAATCTGGCTCAAGTATGTCATGATTGTCTATCATTATGTGTTTGATGAACATCTAGGTCCAGATGCAGATTTAAATGTTCTAAACATTTTCTACCATCGATATTTAGCCAATTACGGATTCCACAGCCTTGGCGGGGAGTTTTGCTCACTAAGTGCTTTTTGAGTTTTGAAATAATCCGTTTGGAGTTGCCTCCGTCCTTGAAACAGAAAACTGTATATGCCAGAAATTCCCATAACAGCTTAACATCCTGGACTATATAATATATAAAGGTGTTAACAATACAGAAAACGTAGAAAAACGTAGCTTTTTAAAGGTGTTGATACTGAGGATAAATCTCACATCTCTGAAACCTTTAATCTTCACTCAACACTGGCCTTGTTATGTAAGTGTCATGCATGTTTCATAGACAAATACATGTACTGGGTGTACAGTGTATACGAGAGAGTGGGCGTGAGATGAAGTTGGCATTGTGTCGTGATAAATAAATAAAAAGGCCCTGCCTTGTGTTTCAGCAGGAGAGTCACAAGTCAACTCTCCAGAAAACATACATACAGTATATACAAGATATATATATATACATATACAGATATAAAAAGACTGTTCCTGCCTGTTCCAGTGCTACATTGTGCAAGTAGACATCCCCGCTGTCGTACGGGGTCCCCGCCATTTAACTACAATACAGAAGAGTACAAAATCTACAGCCCACCTGTCCCCACGCTGAGGGACCCTATTCAGTCAAACTGAATAACCATCTTTTCTGGAGTAAATCTCAGCCAACAATGAGACTTAACAATATGTCGAAATTTGGCAGAAGAATGTTGCTACAGAGTGATCACCAGGTCTACTTTTAAACATCTTGCACTCATGAAACACACAATATTATCCAACCATTTGCTTATAAAAAAATACAGGCCTGTCATTCATGATTTAAATATGATTAACTTATGTATTAACATGAATAAGGCCTGTTAGTCATGATTTAAATATGATTACAGGCCTCGGTATAAAATGTAATACTTTATATCAGCAGTAAAGAAGCAGCATTACATATACAGTATATTGACCAATACACAAAAAAAGGCAAAAATGTTGTACAGTGTATAAATGTCTAAGAAAATGTTTTACAAGCAGTTTATAAGTAGACATTTTAATGAAGCATCATCAGCCAAGAAGTATGAGATGATTTTGAGGCGTAAGTTTAGAAAAATGTTGTAAACCTTCTCTCACATTGATTCCTTGACTGAATAGGGCCCTAAAAAGTACTGAGAGGATCTACAGTGAGTCAAATGTATAAACGCTGTTCTTCACACATTAAAGAGTTAGAAGGGCCTCTGGATACGTGCGGTGGCTGTAGCTTTTCTGAAATGGTTTGTGCTTTGCTTAAGTCACACTGTAAAGTTCTCATGTACACATTAACGGGCTAAAGAACAGCAAGGTTGCATTTGAGTTTACACCCCGAAACCTGGCTAAATGTTTAGTGCAATTACCTGTTTTGGGTTTAAGTATTACCATTTGCCCATTTTTTTTTTTTAAAGGAATACTCCCGATGAAAAACTAGATTTTGAATATCAAATACTCACCACCTGGAGGCTCTGGCAGGTTTGGAGCTTGCTCTTTTGCAGAAGACACTTAAAAATGGATTCCAATGGTGGTTAAAACAGAGAATGTAAAAAGGTGTAGTTGGACTGGACAGATGTAAACATGTGTTTGGCCATAATTTGGTAAAAATACTGCTTGGATGACGAAGAAGTGGATTATCCTGCAGGACAGATTTGACATTTTTAGATATATTTTTTTCTCGCCATGAAACTGGGTTGCTATTAACCTGATAAACTGACTAGATTGGCAGTTTTTTATCCTCACTTTATTATTTAATTTATCTCTTAAAAGCTCAATCTGCCTACTGAAGACTGTTTGGTTTTATCATATTTGTCTGACAGTGCTGGCAAAAAAAAAACAAAACACAAAACTCTCATCATATTTTGATAAACACATTGCTAAACTGTGATTGGTAGATGAAAGTATGTGACCTTACGTTTTCCCAACTGAGCCCCGCCCACTTTAAAACTAGTGATAAGAGCACAGACAAAGACGAACAAAAAAAATACAGAAATCTTAGAAAATATAGCTCAAAATAGTTCCAAATTAAAATAAATGTTTTGTTCCTGTTTGATCTAATTGCTCATAGTAAGCGGCTGATTGAGGCCTTTCACTTTTGTCACACAATTATCGGAAAAAATACGCTGTACAGAACAACTTCTAGAGACCTAATGGAATAAATCTAAAAAGGAGGGTGAGTCAATGTGGCAACAGGGAAGCCACAGGAATCCATTGTAAGTGTGAATCTAAGATGAGAACAGCTGCTGCTTCAGGAGTTGAGAGTTTGATACGGAAAACAATGTTTTTTTTCTGGTGACTGTCCCTTTAAGGAGGTGATTAGCTACCTGCTACTAAACCTACTCATTATTACTGGCTATTAGTTACAATATTGTTGGACAACATGGAGCTAAAAACTGTGCTCACAGTCACTACTTTGATCTATATGGGTAGCTGCTAAAATAAAAAGTAACTTCGCATTTTGGTTTGCTGATTAACTCTCTGTGCACATATTCACAGTGTGCTGCGAACACGAGTGTGAGTCACCTGATCTGAAAGCTACAGAAGTGCTATCTTTCTCCACCTGCAGTTTGGCAAATATTTCATGAATACTGTGTGTGAAAGGTAAAGCTGTGAACTGACACTTTGTTATCTAAACAACCTTTTCTTGGCAATAAAAAACAGAGTGAGAGGTAGAGAGACTTAAAACAAAACAAAGAAATGCTTCTGAAGTACAATGTTGTTCCACGAAAATAAAGAGTCAGTCAGGTGCGCTAATGAGATGTGTGTGTTTTTTTTTTTTTTTTTTTTGTACTTCTGGGCTTGGAGATCCACATTTCCAGAACCCTCGGTGGACATGGTGCCTGTGAATGTTATCTGACAAAAGAATAAGGCTGGTTCAAGTCCCTGCTGCATTTGATTTGACCAGACTCCCAGGGAGCACAGCTTCCTTTTGAGTCAAGGCAGGTGGACGGAGCAGAAGATAGGAGCGTGGGAAGATTTCAGGTGGATGATTGGTTTGTTCATAATGAAACATGGCAGTGGTGGTGGGGGGTTTGTGTGGGAGGGACAAAGCCCTGAGTGCAGGACAACAGTGCATGCTTCTCATAAACTAGCACATGCTCCATTTATTTAAAAAAAAGAAAAGAAAAAAAAAAAAAACATACACACTCCGTATTGAAGATCGTGGCACCAGGGCCCAAAACGTTTTTGTACAAAGTCACAACCTCCAGTTTCTGCAGCCGAAAAAAATAGGAATCTGAAAGGTTTTCACATTAAATCGGTATAAATTTCCTCCTGAAAAAAATTCTCCGCTCCAAATTTGTAAACATTTATATAGAGAGACATGATTTTGTGAAAGATAGAAGAAGTGGAAATAGAAGATGAACAGTGTTTCAGTCTGACAGCTTCAAACGGTCCGTTTCTGTCTTCACGCTTCCTGGTGGAGGCAGGTAGTATCAGACCCCCACCACGACCCTTCAGAAGCCCCACCTTTGTCCACTACAGGAAAGGTCCCTTCTTCTAACAAGTAAAAGCATCCCGTTTGGGGTTACCCGCATCGTGCCCTCGGCTCATGGCCAAACGTTCCCGGAAGTGCAACATGAGAGAGCGAGCGAGGTTCGCTGTGTGCTCAAAAGCTTCCAGTGAAGAGTAGGAAGAAGAAGAAGCAGAGAGAGGAGAGTAGAGTAGGCAGGCCGGCGTTGGAGCGAGGCCTCGGTCTTTAGATTCGGCTTACCCGTCTGCAGAGGAGGGGGTGGACAGCCGGTGGTGGACAAGGGGTGTAAGGAGGTGGCAAGGGGCCGGGTTTGATGCCTCGGGTCCTCATGTAGGACAGGAACTGGTCCGGGATTTCGGCGAGCACTTCCTTAGCCAGGCGAGCCATGCTGAGGATGTGGTTTCCCCGTCGGTCAATGTAGTCTCTGAAAGGAACGAACTGTGGAGAAGAGAGTAAAGGGGACAAGGTGAGGAGAAGAGAAGAGAGGAAACAAGGAGAGGAGAGATAACGAGAGGAAACGAGGAGAGGAGAGAAGAGGAAACAAGGAGAGGAGAGATAACGAGAGGAAACAAGGAGAGGAGAGGAGAAAAGAGGAAATAAGGAGAGGAGAGGAAACAAGAAGAGGAGAGGAAACAAGGAGGGGAAACAAGGCGAGGACATAAGGAGAGGAGCGAAGAGGAAACAAGGAGAGGAGAGAAGACAGGAGGAAACAAGGAGAGGAGGCAAGAGGAAACAAGGAGAGGAGAGGAGACAGGAGGATATGATTAGATAAAATGTCAGGTAAGAGAAAGTGAAAGAGAACAACAGAATGTAAAGGACACAGAGGAGAAGTGGATACAGTTTAGAGACAGCGGGAGGAAGATGGCAGACTGAGAACAAGAGCACAGCAGAGAGTCAAGCAACATGACCTTTCCCCATAATCATAAATCCCACATTTCTCTGAAGACATTCAGCTGAGCGAACAGTCTCAGTCAGTCAGCCATGTCCTCTATGGGAATTCTCTGTACCTGAACGATGTCTCTCTCGGCATATCGTCCTTGGGAGGAAATCCTCTCCTCGTCCCCGTCCAGCTCGATCATTTCTGAGGAGGGAAGCACATCAGTCACGCCCTGTGAGGAGACTCCAGCAGCCATGTCAAAGCTACGCTGAGCAATCATGTCATGCAGTTTGTGTGTTTTTATCTGCTCGAGCCATTAGCGTGCCACTGGGTTACATTTCCTTGGAGTGTTGTTAATGCCAAACGTGGCATGAGTACACAGAATTTGCGTCGCTGAGCGTGAAGCGATCGGGCTGTGGGTTGCACACAACTGTGCACATATGGGGAAACTTGCTAGAATATGTGCAAGCAGAGCCAGCGATGTGCACCACAGGGACATCATGCAACCGTGCACACACTGACTTCAAAAAGGCGTGACAATCGTTGAATTCCTGTTGACTTTTCAGGCTAATTGCTCATCACGAGTGAGCTTGTTTTTTTACAGAGGGATGAATTGTAAATACGACGACACGGGAAAAGTGAGAAACGTGGCCATTGTATTAACAAAAAAAAGAAAGAAAAAAAGAACAGCACCACCTCTGGTCTGCTAAAAGAGAATTTCCACATCCACTTAACCTCAGAGTCAGTGGAGGAGGAGGAGGAGGAGGAGGAGGAGGAGGAAGAGGAGGAAATTAAGGGGAAGGAGAATGGAGGAGAGAAGAAAAGAAGAGCTGCACAAGGAAGCGCATTTGGGAGGCGAGATAGGAAGAAGAATGAAGGGGAAAGATTACTGCATGCAAATAAACACACACACACACACACACACACAGGCGTGATATTCACCATGCTTACCGTCAAATTCCGCTGGTCCAACACCAACTATTATAATTGACATGGGCAAAGACGCAGCCTGTAAAGGGTGGAAGGAGACAAATAGGCTCATCAAAGGCGGAGAAAGAAACGATGTTCGTTCTTTTCACCATTCGCTATCTTAAACGCTGCAGGCTGTCAGTGCAATACTGCCGCAAATGACTTAATGAAAGCTAACAGTGCATAGAAAGGAAGCTCAATAGCAAAAATTCAATGCCATTGTTAAGACAGACGGGGTTCATCCAAATCCACCTGCCCTCTGCAGTCGGTTTCATAAAGCCTCTCGTCCGGCTAGAGTTTTTCTAATTTCATGCATCTACAACTTTGTCTAAACCTCCCAAAGCTCGACAGCTTCAAAACGACTCCTATTTACATCTTCCTCTGCCCCGAGCTGCAGCTGAACAACCTTGCATCGCAATATTGTTTATTAAAATTTTTGCCGAGTGGGACAGCAAAGTACAGTTCGAGTGATTAATGATGAATGAAGGCTTTTTTTAGTGTTTTTTAACTTCCCGTGGTTATTAGATGGAAGCCCAAATTGCTTGAGATATGAGGGGCATGGATCCTCCGCGGGCTAGTAAATAATTACTCTCAAATCTTACTTTACAATAACATTACATCACATGGAGACATGGGGGAGGACAGGCTGTGGGATGCAGAGCAGCGAGAGCACAGACGACTGAGGCTCCAAATATATGAAGAAAATCGTTACACACATTAACTCTGATCACTCTAATTAGAAAGCACAGTTATTAGAGCTGAACGTAGCAGGATTGAGGGGGGGGGGGGGGGGGCAGGGAGAGGTGAAGTGAGGGTGACCAGGCCGACCCCCCCCCTCTTCCATCACTAGGTAAGATAGAAAGAGAGAGAGGGAAGCACTAAAACAGAAGGACGGCTTATCATATTCTCCCTTTCATATTGTTTGCGTGTTGGTTTATGAGGACGCCCATTACTGGCCTAATCACAGCTGGACCTCCAGGGGTGCTCACATAATGAATATATATTCAGTACATGGACTGCTGCTGCCCATGATACTGCAGTGGTGGAATGTAATTAAGCACATCTACTCAACTCTACTGTACTAAGTACAAATTTGAGGTACTTCCCTTGAGTTTTTCCCTTTTATGCAACTTTATACTTCTTCTCCACTACATCTCAGAGGTAAATTGTGCTTTTCAGTTAATTTTCAGATTACAGTTTTTCATCCCCTTCCTGTGAAAAGCAAGTATTTCCCAGATGTGTTGTTTTTTTTTTATTGTTTGTGATAAACTGAAGGATGAAGAGTTCCTTTATGTGTTGAGAAAATTCTCCTCCTTCTTCAGCTAAATAAACTTTTTTTAAATCCCATGAACAAACTCATGAAAAGTTGACTCTTCAGAGATACGTAATTCTCACAGGACAGAGACAAAGCTATAAATATGTGATGATCGTATAGAATATGATGCACTGCTGTAGATTAAACTACCAACAGTATATAAAGGAGTTAAGTTAGCACAGCCTAAACATCTACAGCAGTAAAATACAACATGCACATTAATGCAGCAGTAATATTAATCCAGAAACATCAATATAAATAATAAAACATTGACACAAAACAATTTACTGCACAATGACTACTTTATACTGATACTTTAAGTACATTTTGCTGATAATACTTACATACTTTTACTTAAGTAAGGTTCTGAATGCACCACTGAAATTCTGTTTGTTAATGTCTTCTGGACAAAATGTTTTGGTAATGATACAAAAATTGAGTTTAAATCTGGTACTTTACATTGACTATGGACTCCTTCGTCTGTGCCATGTCTGTGATGACGCCGTCAGAGATGATGAGCAGGATGAAGTACTGTGAGCCGTCCGTCACTGCTGATGCATACCTGGCAGAGAGAGAGAGAGAGAGAGAGAGACAGAGAGAGAGAGAGAGAGAGACAGAGAGAGAGAGAGAGAGAGAGAGAGAGAGAGAGAGAGAGAGAGAGAGAGAGAGAGAGAGAGAGAGAGAGAGAGAGAGAGAGAGAGAGAGAGAGAGA
>CALSBV010012175.1:1063853-1092203 GCA_943590825.1 Bovichtus diacanthus | reverse complement strand
ACACACACACACACACACACACACACACACACACACACACACACACATACACAGAATCAACAGAATGATATTCAGAGCTGTTGGTCGCAGCTATAAATGGAACAATCCTCTTAGGCATCACATGTTATTATAAACTTCCAAATGCATCAAAGATGGATCATGGTCAGTACATCATGGTCAGAGAAAAAAGGTGCTTCTTGCTCCAGTAAGAGATCATGTGTGTGTGATTTGGTGTAGAAGATGACCCTCCAGGAACTCTTTGATGAGACCAATGACACCTCCCACAAGAGTCACAAGAGAAACGGTTCATGGGTTATGAAAGAGGGCGTGGCTTAAGTAAAGGGGGCAGGGCTAACACACACCAATGAAAGAGGAACTCTCCTGAGTCTAATGACGAGTCTTCCACAAGAGACAAACAATTGGTATGAACACAAACACACATTTTCACACCCACACACACTCGACCTCCATGCCACATTTCAACCTCCGAGGGAAAAAAATGTGGAAATAGATTTGGTGTGTTTACAGCAAAAAACTAACCAGCTTTTTTGGCTTCTACCACAGTGTGCGCAGGCTGGTTGGCTTAATTTGTTCGCGTTTTTGGACAGCAGCGTTCACCACCCACCAATAAACTGTTGCCTGTAATTGGTCATCTGTGTATGAAAGTGTCTGGTTTCATGCTGTTTCCTGTTACAGAGTTCTGGTAAAACTTTTTGGTTTACATCTTGCTTTGAGAAACACACAAGCTGCCTGTGCTCTCACTGTGACAGACACACTTCCTTCAGCTGGCATGAAGGCCATTAAAAGAATTATTCTCAGTGCCATATTCAACAGCAGTCTGAGAACAAGCCTAATTTGTTTTTATACTTCTAGTCCTAATCGTATGTGTGTTGTTTACCATTAGCACCACATTTCACATGAGCCCGCATCACATTGTGTCAAGTCACAACTCTGGATATGTTGTCCGTTAGATTTGTTTGTTGGTTGCTTGTCAGCAGGATTATAGAAAAACAACTCACCCGATTTTCATGAATCTTGGTGGAAGGGTGTAGCATAGGCCAGGAAAGAAGCCATTACATTTTGGAGCAGATCCAAATCACGGGGCAGATACACAATCTTTTTTTTTTGATGGCCTTGGTGGCGGTCTGCCCTCTCAGAGAACCCTTTTAGTTTCCAAAGATTTTGCCTTTACTTTACTTAAAACTCTAAATATCTTAACAACTATTGGATGGATTGCCATGAAATATGTTTCCCAGAAAATTCATCCAAATAACGTTGGTGATCCCCTGACTTTTCCTTTCGTGCCAACGGCAGGTCAAAGATTTCAATCATCCATTATCGAATAAGTCCACATCTACCAGATGGATTGGCACAACATCTGATACAAACAAATGATGTTTCCAGATGTATCCTGACTCAGAACGTATCCTCATGACTTTGGTGCTCATCGTAATCACTTCCCATCATAAAATCTAATTTCTCTCCGAAACAAAGCAGTGCCTACGTAGAGCCTCACAGAGCTTTTAGTTGTGTTAGCACTGGAAGAACAGTGTCACCTTCCTGCTTTTGTGCCATAAAGCTATATATTCTTTGCTGTAAATCAACCCTGCAACTTCCTGCCAAATCTGACCTGGTGGTGGCCTCAGAAAGTCTTCAGATGTCTTCTTCTTCATTATGTGGAATAAATGAACAGTTACTATGTAGGTTTAGGGAGATAATGGATGCACGTGTACCTGTCTTTGGAGGGACACATGATTGGAAGACTTGTGTGGATGGCCGAATGTTTGGATGATACAAATGATGGGAGATAGTCGTTTCCTCACCAGTGCAAACTCGTGTGAGACCCGTCCGTCTGGGGGAAGCTTGGCACCGAAGCCCAGAGCAGGAAACATCTTGTCGCTGTCGTAGTCCTGGATGATCTCTCCGACGGCCCGCAGTGCCATGGCGTAGTCATTTAGCTGGTATGGGCTCATGTAATGGAGCGAGGTGGGCTGGGACGGGTTGCCTAGGACCAGAATTGTTCAACACAACAAAATGCACATCAGCATCAAACTGTAATTATGCCTCTTCCCCTTGGGCTGTGAGTCATAATAAAATAAAACAAAAAAGATGGGAGTGGGTGGGAGGGGGTTAACGACGCTTTTAGCATCAGAAACGTTTCCCCACACATGCACTGGAGGCACAAATAATCTCACGGGTTTCCTCAGACCACAGCGGGTAGTGTGAGAAACCACAATTCTTCTCAGTGTAGCTAAATTGCCACTGTTTTTACAAACTAATGAAATAATGAGCTACAGCTGACCCTCCAAGATATTCTCCCCCACTGTCCGAAATGAATGAAATCAGGAAACATGTAAATCACTCAGAAATAATGCAGAAGCGTCTGATTAATAAAAACGTTGGACTACTCTTTCTTATCCATATATTGCAAGAAGCGGAAAACTATCATTAAACTTATGCAAAACTATAAACGTAAAGATAGAAATGTTAAAAAACAAAAGTCTGGCTTTTGTCTTTTCTTGATTTGTGGCCCTAAAAGAGAACTGAGAGATAAATACATGAAAGTAAAACCACTGTCTGTAACCACAAAGGCGACATTAAAGGAGAGCTGCTGTTATTTTTGACTTCTGTACTCCGTCTGTAGCATTCGGCCCCAAACCTTTTAGTTCTTTCTGAGGACGTGAATCTTCAAAAATAGGTCAGAAATATGTTGTTTCATTTCAAAAGGCTCAGCAATTACTTAAAAGGCACTGTTGGGCACTAGTTAATGGCAAACATTATTCAAACAAGAGAAAAGTGTTTATTTGTTGGAGACATTTTTGTTGGTTACAGATTAATATACATTTGGTGCTATAGTGAATATTTACTACAGCTCATACGTTCATCATAATGAAGGTATTAACGTCAGCCAGTGCAACGGTGTGGCTCATAAATTTGTTTTTGATAGTTTATTAGACAACAACAGAGCTCTACGGCACAGAGGAATACGATATATCAAGACAACTTGTCATACTTGTTATAGGATCAATTTATTGTTGGGTTTGTTTTTAATAATAAAGTAAACTTGGAATATCCCCAGCCTTGTCCTTTAATATGTAATCAATGTGTGCTGCTTTGTACAGTATTATAAAAGAAATTAGAAAGTAATTATATTCTGACACAACTTCTGTTAGTACTTTTTCCAATATGAGCGACAGAAAGAAAAATCTTTAGCGTGTTCCCAATCGCCAAAAAAAACAAAAATAATGTAATTATACGCATAATATAACTATTATTTCCGACATTCTCAAAGACGGGGATGTGGAAAACTGATTAGATGGCAGTAAAGAAAGCCAGCCCTGACATAATGATGTCTCCAAAAAATTGTATTACATATATTAACTTACTAAATTATCTCTCACTAAAATGAGAACATCACTCATGTGTGACAAACTCTTCTGCGCAGAATTGCTCGCTTTGTTTGTTTGTCGTTAAGTTCTTGTCACTGACAAATGTACAGCAGTTTTACCTGTGGGGTTTCATAAACACTAACTACACGCTGAAAACAATCTGAATTGGAAATGTAATTTGAAACATGTGGGTGTAATGAGTTTCTGCCTACACTCAGGCACAAACTGTACAAATTGTGGTTGGAAGAGAACTTCCAGCTGAGGTCAGGAGAAGTAGATAATGCTCACGTAACTGCCCAACTTTCAGCGGCTTTCATTTTTTTTTGTCGTGTCATAAGAGTGTCATAAGAATAAGTCAATTAAAACCAACGGATAAGGAATCACTAAAGAGTTCACATCAAATAAAGATCAGAGTGTTAACCACCAAAGTTTTATCTGTTTGATACACTTCAGGGAAATCATTGATAAAAGCTTTAAAACACTTACCATTTGATGCCGTGAAATCAATCGCCACTGTGAAATTAATCTGAGTCCTACAAGAGAAAACGAATCATGTAAGGAGTAACGTGGAGCCATCAATCACACTAGATTATACCACAGCATGTTTCAAAGCATGCAGCAGCGAGCAATTAAGCAGCGGGTTATCGGCAGCTGTCAGTCTTATTATTGGAGCTAAGAGATAAACACGGTGCGCTAATCCTCTCAGCTGAGTCATTGCAGAGTCTGCAAAGCATCACCACTGCAAGTGACTCTGGATTTAATGATGAAAGTAATGCTGGTGCTCAATCTCTGCAGAATCATACACAGGCTTTTACTGTGAACTCACCCGCCTCGGATGTAGTCCAGGAAGGAGAGCTCAGTGTCCACGAGGCAGGATAGGAGTGTGACCTGCCAGTCAGGAGAAGTGCAGGAGTTAAACAACAATCAGTGTTGCAGAGACTGTAAAAGGAATAACTCTCTAACAAAATGACCATTTGTATGTCAATTACTCACTCCATGTTGCCTTGAATTCGAAAATGTTGTTTTTTTTTCTCGCATGTCTCCATGGTAAACAAAGAATCAAGAAACGGAGAAAAGTCTTGATGAATTGAAGTAAACGGAGGCTGCTTTTAACATCAGCAAAACTTCAGCAAAACAGGATTAGACCTAATCCAGTGGATTCGATTTGTATATCTCTATAGTCAATATGTTTAGGATTAAACTGTTTATACAGCACAGCATTATTAACCAGAGTTTCTGTACAACAGCACAAAGTTCTTAATAGATCTAATATCTGCATTTTGCTCCACAAAAGTGCACCAGATTGATAGCATTTAACTTTAAGTAGAAAGACTTCAGCTAAAACGGATGTCTTTGGGAAGTAGTGAGCATACGACTGGATGAACTGGATTATAGTGCACGAGTTGTGTGACAGTTACTTTAACTCATCAGGACTTTTCTCTGTTTTTTGAGTCATTGTTCACCATGGAGGCATGAGTGAAAAACTAAGTTTTCTTCAAGAATTCAAGGTAACATTGGGTGAGTAATTGATCTAAAATGGTCATTTTGTGGATGAAGTATTACTTTAATGTAGCACCTGATGCTCAGATTAAACCAAAGCTCATACATTTCTAGTCAGGCTGGTTAGGTAGACGACAATATGACTACGGTTATCTAATGAATCCTGATTCAGAACCAAAGCAAAACCTGCTCAGCACATGGATTCAACTGTTTGGGCCCAGAGGCAAAAACGTACTGTTGGGTAGTGGTAGTCTAGTGGTCTCGTAGTCAGGTATTCAAATACCGGAAGGTTATGAGTTCAATACCAGGCTGCCACCATTGTGCTCCTGGGCAAGGCACTTAACCCTGAGTTGCTCCAGGGGAACTGTCCCTGTAGTTAGTTCAATGTAAGTCTGGATAAGAGCGTCTGCTAAATGACCTGTAATGTAATGTACACACGGCACACGATAGACGGACGACCCAGAAAGCACCCAGTACTCCTACACTGGTACAGCCTGACCCCGCGTTTTCTCTCTGTCTCTGAACTCTTTCTTAGTTGAGTCTTTTCCACCATTTGAGGTTCACAGGTGATGTGATGTATTATATCAGTGTTTCCCTGACAGTGATGTCAAGAGGACAGTTACATGACAGGTTGAACTTTTTGACATCACTGTTACTTGCTATTGTTATTGTATATGAAGCAGAGGTAAAAAAAATAAAAAAAATACATTCATGAATAAATCACAAACTCTTAATAGTAATTTGGAGATTAAGTGTTAAGTGAAAAACATCACTGAAAACTGTTGACTCACCGTTCCTGAGTTTTGGTACTTTTTCTTCTTCTTTCCTTTTTTCTTTGGATTTAGCACCTGTGGAAAAAACATGAGCCTGAATCCACTTTGTTGCGTCTCAGCGAGCAGTGGGTGATCCCTACTCATGTCTTGTCATGTCAGCAAAAGTCAAATTCTGTGTTCACATTCTTTCTCTCACTTTCTGCCATTAATTCTTTACTTTCTATGCACTTTGGAGAAGTTAGCCTTCAGGGCTTTCTGCCAGAAACCTCCTTAGGTTTCGGCAAAAAAACAACTTGGTTAGGTTTAGGAAACAATCATGTTTTGGGTTAAAAATAGATCCCTTTTCTTGCAGAAAGCCCTGAAGGCTAAGTAAGACCATTTCAAATGTCTACTACTTCTACCCACTCCAATTTGTTTGTCCCATCATATCTGGCTAATCAGCAATCTACCTGTGTTCCTGGAGCAAAAGTTTATTCTAGCCAACATTTCCCTTGGTTGCTTGCTAAACACAACAAATAAATATTGTTGTTTCATTCAAGTTGATCACTCCAGACTGAATCTGTAGCTCAGCTCTCCACTGGACTCCCTATTTAAGAATGTTGTGCAAAGAGACATGCATTGTGCACAAGCATTGTTTCAAGTTTTTACATAACTTCTGACTGACCACAGGATAGAAATGCAGATTGTTTTTTGGTGGCCTTTTGTAGTTTGGCGGATTATCTGTTCTGTGTCTCCTCTAAAGCTTGGTGATCTTTTAAACTCTTTTCACCTCATGCTCTGTGTCAAAAAATGCTCCCACATCAAGCATGGATGTCCCCTTCACTGACCAATTTAAATGTTTGTGAGGACATTTATGGAAAGTGAGAAGGGCTGTCTGAGGGTTAAGACTCGGTTTAAAGGTTAGGGTTTGATATTTGACCGGAAGATAACCCTCTACAAAAGAGCCAATCAAAATGTATTTCATACACTACTCTTCGAGCAAGAAAATATAATCCTGTTAAATTGGAAGGAACACTGGATCAGGGATGCTTTGAAGCTCTTCTTTCTTGAATTTAGAGAAGAATAGATTTTCTATTCAAGTATGTGATAAAAGGCTGCCATACTTAGAATCTGTCATAGATTCTAAGTATGGCAGCCTCTTATCACATACTTGGTTAACCAGTTGTGAATGTATTTATCTCAAATCAAATCAGTTCAAAAAGTGAAACACATGTATATGTATAATATGTTGATTATCAAATTACTCATACTGTGTACTGAAAACCAAATAAGTAAATTGGGGGAAGGGGGGAGTGAAAGCACTATAAGATAATGACTCCACAAGTATGGAAACGTGTAAAGAATATCACCTCATAGATGTGGAACTGTGACTGGCTTCTGGACATTTCTCTGTAGCTGGTGCTGAAGTCTCCGATAAAGTCGTGGCTATAAAAAATGAACACACAGTCACATTTCTTCCCCCCTAAAAATAACCCTCCATGTTCTGCATTATAGTGGGAAGCAGTGAACAAATGAGCTAAGACAAAATCCCCAAATAACAAGAATCAACGAGGCCATAATAACTAAATCTAAAAACTAAATCTCGAGACGTACAGATTTGATTCATTTCTTTTTAGTGTATTCAGATTGTCAAAGAACAGGAGAAATCAGGAGTATCACTAACAAGCTCCTTGGTTACCAGAGGCGTGGGCGTAGCAACCAATTTCATAATTTCATGGAGATAATCAGGCCGGCTGGAATCAGGGTCAGAAATTTGTGGGAGCTCAATGCAAAAGGCGAACTGCGCTTGAAGTGTCAAAAACTGGCTGTGAAAATAACAATGAAGGGGTGAACTGTGCCCCTGAATACTGGGAATCCACTCGCTTCATAAGATAAATACCGTCTTTATTCCCTGACTGACTCTACGAAATTATATGTCAAGAAACCGTTTAAGCAGTATTAATAGTTAATGTATATTGGAAGCAGTAGGGAGTGTTGTCACATGTAGGGCTCAACACTGGTATTTTTCTACAGTTTCTGCTCTAACAGTGAAAAACAAGAGGGTGAATCAGGACAGACATTTTGGAGCGTGATCTGTGACTATAATCCCAAATGTCCCTCCCTACTTTGCACATATGCTCTTGTACTTTCAGGGCAGAGGGCAGTTGTCCTTTTTTTTTTTTTGTTTTTTTTTTAAGGAGCAATATCAGTGTCATCCGGACAAAATGTTTATGTTGGATTAATAAATAAAGCAATAATAGAGCCACCACAATATATACCTCATAGGTAATTACTACATGTACTCTGCCCCAGGGCCTGGTTGCAAATGTAAGTGGTGCTTATTTCACAGCAGGATATCAATAAAATTATAAAACTGTATAGATGGATGGAGCATCATTACATAAAATGCAGTGCAGACATTATCATTAAAGGGACAGTTCACCCCAAAAAACAACAACATATTTCTTCTCTTACCTGTAGTGCTATTTTTTTAATCTAGATTGTTTTGGTGTGAGCTGGTGTGTTGCAAATATCAGCCGTGGAGATGTCTGCCTTCTCTTCAATATATGGAACTAGATGGCACTCGGCATGTTGTGCTCAAAGCACTACATTTGAAAACTATGTTTCTTTGCAGAAATCATGACCCAGTTACTCAAGAAAGTCCACAGACCTTGTTGTGAGCAGTTTCATGCGGGAACTATTTTCTTTCTTTCTCACAACAAGATCTTCAGATATCTCCAACACTCTGAAAAATATGTATTTCGTGAATTGTCCCTTTAAATTTAAAAGTAGAAAAGAAAGAGCATTGTTCCCTCACCCTCCATCTCTGTCCCAGTCGTAAACCTCCACCTTAATGCTCCTGCAGGGAAAGAGAAGAGGGACGACAGAAGGAGAGGAAAATCCCATTAAAAAACCAATTAGCACCACTGATTTACCGTCTTTCTGCTTAAAAAGCTGGTAACTGGTCCGTGGAAGGCTGGAGTCCTAGGTGTACAAACCTACGTAAGGCAGAGGGGGGACGTTGTTATCAGTATACCCTGGTGTAACCCAGGCAAATAAGAAAAGAATTGGAAAAAGATAAAAATTTTAATAAAAAATGAATTAGAAAGCATTCAAATATGCGCATGACATCAATGCTGCGAAGTCCTCTAAATCTGAACGACATAACCAATGAGTCTTATGTCGCTGTTCATTAGGGAGACATGTCCTGTCAGTCTAAGTGTAAAAATTGTCAGTGAAATGTTTGTTTGTCTACTGTACCTGTCGTAGTCTCCATTACACAGCGCCCTGACAGGAATCTTGAAGGCCTGCCACACCGGATCCAGGTTGTTCTTCACCACTTCTGTTTTGTGGCAGATGGTATACCTGAGAGTGAAAACAAAGCCGTTAACAGAAGACACATTTACTTTAAAGGTCATCCATCTTCGGAGTAAAAATGTATGTCAATGTGTTTTTAAATGTAGCAGTAGTAATTCATTTTTGTACTTATTAACAGTTTTCTTTATTTGGAGAATGCACCTCCAAATAAAGAAAATAACAATAAGGCATTAAATTAAAGGGGAAAAAACCTTTGACCGAAAAGGTGTAGGCTGAAGATTCAGCTTATTATATACTGTATATTATATAAGCTTTCCTTTTGACATATCATATCACTAGGGGCGGGGCGCCATCACGAAACCAGAAAAAACATAAAATATACATTTTTCTTTTTGGTTTCCGTTTTCTTTCTAAAAGGACAACACACTACATGTGGTTTACAGAGCAGATATGTAGCAGACAAAAACTACTTAAGGGTAAAAACAAAACCCTGCGTCCACCTCCTCTCTTATTAAGGGGAGTGCATTGCCATAAGTATTTCATAAAACATGATCTTAGGCTGAAATAACAGCTTCCTGTCCTTTTTTATGTGGCACCTAGTCTGGCTCTTTGTAACCGCAGCGTGCTGCTGTTATACCCTGCGGCTGAACATTTAGGCTGCATCAGTTAATACCCAGCTGCACAAAAAGAGAATGTGTGTCTTCACTAAGACGCTGAAGTCGACTTGAATCAAAGCATCTGCGGGGCAAAGAAAGTGCGACCTCCACACACATTTTTCACTTAACTCCATCTCATCCATCTTTTCTCCCTTTATTTTCCTCTTGTCAACTCTGTCCTATTATCTCTCCTCATCCCTCCTTCTGCTGCTTTCTCCTGTTATCGTTTGGATGGCGTAAGTCACATATACAGCACTGAGAATTATGTAACGTCACATAGGCAGTTTAGACCTTATATCCTCTGTATGGGGAGCTTTTTGGAGCATGAAAAATCACGCTCAGAGTCTATATGCATATCAGGCATCTTTATATGATGTGTATGTATGTGTAAAACTGAGATAGCTGCTTTTGTTAATTCAGCCAATTGACGTCGGGGAAGCTGCTGTCAACTTACGATCCGTCTTCGTTACTGCGATAAAAGACAAGAAAAGGATCAGATTTCCCGAAGAAGTCCTTCTTATCCAGCTTGTTGCCACAAAACTGCAGCATCACCGACTCCTGGGACGGAGGGAAGTAACCAAAATATAGACGTTACACAGCCTCAGTTGGTAAAAAAAGACTCACAATGTGACCAGCTGCTATCACAACAACTTATATTAGATAAAGTTGCTTATTAGCTGTAGATACTGTATGTTGGAGAGTACATTTTGGAGAATAATTGTGATTTTAAAAGTCGATTTGGTTGTTAGGGATTTCTGTATTATCACTAAAAATGTAGGACCAGACATGTAGGAAAATACTTCATTATTGCTTCGATATCGATGAAAAAGATGGAACACATTGTACTTGTTCACATTTTTATATTTTCAGCCCACTGAGTTCTGGGAGCTGATATTAAAATTTGATCTTCACCTGCCCGAAAGCAGAGACTAGATGATTAAATCAAGATTATATGGCTTAATTCCCCCCTTGAACACTTTGACAGTAGCATATTATTACCATGATATCATCTTGAATCTATAATTAATGATCTCATTTTCATCTGTGTTGAATTTTTTCTGGTACAATGCATTCCCCTGCCTTCCAGTTCTTAGTTAAACTATTTCCTTTGTTTCCCAGGTTGAGTGCAAGGTGGACAGAAAAGCGAGACATGATGAACTCCTCCGATGGCTGCAATACATTCTGGCATGTTTCATACTGCGTCTCTAATGATTTTCCATCTCTTTCTCGTGTCGTATGTTGGTGCACAATGGCTGCTCAGAGCCATTGCTCTTTGATTTGAAGGAAGGACACCAACATGTGACATTCCACATTTGTTATTTTGACCTGAGAGAAATAAAAAAAATAATACATTCACTATAAATATATTGTTGTGAAGTAGAATGTGTTTTTGTGAAGTGATGCATCCACAGGTGGCAAAATCGCAACCAAACAACAACATGGGCCCAGAATGGAGAGGTTTCTTTTACAGCGTCCGAATGTTTGAGGTGAATTGTTTTCTGTAGTCGTCTGGCTCAGACATGACAACAGCCGTCTGTGTCTTCAACTGAAAACCAGTTCTCTCAAACTGGTTGACAACTGGCACCATGAACAAAAGTGTATTAATGTTTTCACCTACAGAGCAAACAGAAATGAAACCAAGCCTCCTCTGGGCAAAAGTTACTACAAATCTGTTAAAGCGAACATAATTAAGTAATAACACTATAACTTAGTGCTTGATGCTTCATCTGAATGGCAGCAGTACAGAAGTATTTTTAGAAATCACACTCTTGGGTAATACACTTGGGTCTCTAATTAAAGTCAAATCTCTGGTATCAAAGCGACGCTAGTGTTACACAAATAATGTATTTGGTGCATTCTTAAAGCAATAGTGTCAGTACAAAACTGCATTGAGGGAAAGTGTTGTGTTCCCATTGTTTTATATTTGGGGTTTGTGGCTGCAACCATAGAATAAAACAATAACACTAATTCTGATCTAATTCTAAGTACACCTATAAAACTGACAACTGGTATATAACGTACGTGTGCGTCTGTTGGTATTTACAGTATGTATGAGTTAAGTTTGTATAAAACTGTTAGTGATAATAGCATTTTAAGAGTTTTTTGTTTAACTACCAGATGGGTCCGGCTCGTCACTTTGAAAGATACAAGAAACCAGATGGTTGTTCTAATTAGAGGAAAGTATCCGAAAAGTGTGAAAGTTTTACTTGAAATGAATCAGCAGGGGAACCAAACAGACTCTTACCCTGCAGTTGCTCAGCTCTTCTGCCCTCACTATGATGGTGCCACATTTCTTTCCCGGGATCCCGCTAGAAAAAGAGAGAGAGAGAAAAAACAAAATATTCCCTTTACATCCAAGCAGCCAAAGGCCTCAAACAACGGGCTTCTGACAGGTAGGACAATGGGTTGAATCCACAGAGGCACAGGAAGAAAATCTGTCTTCCTCCCTCTTTATTGTATTGTACTTCATGTTTAACCTTTTCAATCAGTTTCTTTTTTTTTATGTTTCTGTTTCTTACATCTTCTTTTCATCTCCTAAAAACAAAAAGGCTCTGCTTACTATAACAATTTAGACTGTATAACCCTATTTGCTGATACATGGTGCACCATGCATATTGGCACTGATCTGTATCTAAGTGAGAGACGGAAACTCTCTTGAACTGAACATACTGTAATGGCTTTTTTACATTGTATATATTATAATTATATTGATGCTACTGTACATACTACACATAGTGGTTTGTTGTTTATTAGTGTCACATCTATATGCACTTTAAGACTTTCCAATTTTGTTGTACTGACTGAGGCTAACATTCTGAAATTCATCTTTTCTACACGTAGCATTTATCCAGCACAAACAGAAGTGTTTCAGACTAATATTCAAGCTCTATGAAAATGTAAAATTATTCCACGGTTATAATGTCACTTAAATGCTCAAACTGCCAAAAATACAGAATGTAAAACTCTATCACCTTAGACCCCTGCAGATCGGGAATCAAACAGATTCTCTCTCACATTTATTTGCCTGATTGTCTAAATAAATATAAATGTACGGTATGCTGAATGAACACCTTCAAAAAAGAGCATCAACATAATCTAACCACATCCAGTGACATTTCATCTGCGATGTTTGTTTACATCCTGAGCTGGCGAAGCGTAATATTCAGCCAATAAAGCCAAGGGAGACTGACCACTAAAAATAGACCCGATGAATGCCTCAGACCGCGGGCCTGCTTCAGAGCGAGGAAGTGGGAGAGATAATTTCATTTGGCTAAGCACTGTCCAGTGCAATAACAGATGTGGAGACACTGATGGCACATTGATGTGAAGCTTTGATACCCCCACCAACCCCCCGCCACCTGAGACACACCGCCGCCCTTTGATGCACGGCGAAGCATTCAGTAAAATTAATTCACTGTACGAGCAGAGAGATTTCTCAGGATAGAGGGCAGATGGAAAAATGGCAGAGAGAGAAGAGATGAAAGATGGAGGAGAGCATGAGAGGCTGTTGAGTGAAGGGACAGTGAGGCTGCAAACATCAGTACGTAGTAAATAGGATTTTAGACTGTGAAACCCTATGTGCTGATAATAAATATCTTACAGATGTGTAATAAAGCTCATATATCATATATTCTAGATTTATCAGCCAGCATATTAAAAAATAACAAGCCTGCTCTATACTCAAAGTTGTATTTAATAAACAAAACATCTTTTTTTCATCTGGATTTGTATTTGTAAAATACACATATTGTATTTTCTTTAATAGTCATTTCAGTTCATTGTATGGTTTGCTTTGTCTGTTATTTTGGAAGTGTGCATACTATGTTAAGCTTTATGTTTTCTTAGCCCCAGAAAAAACTATGTTTTCATTATTTTTTACCTCTTGCCTGATCGGACAAGTGAGTTGCTAGATTTACTAACCCGACGAGGCATTTTACATGTCCCAAGGAGGCAGGTAATCTTTATTGTTGAGCCTCAGTCTCTACAGTATGTCTGTCTGGTGAGTGCTTATTTACACACGTGTACAATAGACATACTTGGAGATAATTTACCCTCTTTCTCCCATCCATCAACTATACACTTTCAAATAGAAGTAGAAAATGCCCCGAGACATGCTTAAAATATCAGCATTCAGAGTCAATGCAGGGAGTAGTTCTCCCTTCATGAAATGAGACCTGAAAGTAAAGAAACAGGTCCTGTCACAGACCTGCAATTTATGTTAGCTATTTTTTCTTTTTTAATCATTATGTCAAGCTTTCCCTGACATTAACCATACCTTAATCATAGTATGATGTGAAAATAATGTAGAAATAGATAGAGAATTTGGAGTTTTGCAGAATTGTCCAATACCATCCTTCTGTCTTGTAATAGGCTTGTAATAGACAATCTTAGGATACATGAGTCATATTTTTTCAGTCGTATAAGTGCAATTGTTCATGAAAAAGTATCAAAATTTGTAAAGACAAAAAGTTGCATGTCACCCAAGAGCAGCAACAAAACAAAGTTAATGACTGTCACTCAGACTGTGAAGCCACCGAAGTTAATTTACATCACACACAAAATGTGACTTAATCTTACAAAGAAATAGTTTTGTGTGTTTGGAGCATATTGTCATCTGTCTTCTTTGTTGCTCTTTTGTGATGTGTCTCCACTCGACTGAGCAGAAGTGTGATGCTTTTGACTCAAGATGTGTTTTTTTTTTTGTGTGTTTCACTTGGAGGCAGCGGAGTGAGTACACACACACACAAAGTTCTACAAACTTATAACCAATCCTTACACAATGATAAAGCAGATCTAAAAATATCTCAGCAAATCTAAAAAAAAACTAAAAAGGGGGTTAAAAAAAGATCTGAGCGAATGACTGCAGGCCGAGGTGATTACATAACTCCGCGACAACATTTTCTTACATCACATTGCTTGTGTGTCTTCAACAGGCCCATTCAGCTGCACGCACACATACACACACACACACACACACACACACACTGGACACCACTTGAGGACTGGGGTTGAGGCGAGGGTCAGACTACTGATGTCTTGTTGCCGCAGTAGGAAAACAAAAGCAACAACATATTCTTCTTCAGTCAGATGAAGAGGATGCTGCAGTTCTTCTGTGTTAGAGGACAGTGCAGCTGAGACAATATGAGACAGTCCAACTCCAGTTTATCAGCTTTAATAAGCAATTGTCCGTTTTCTTTTTGAGAACTTGCTCTATGTCTTATGAGGCGCCTTTGATGGGAGAAAAATGTCTCCCTCAGTGTGTATATTTGTTGTGAATTTCCTGCAGTAACTTTCACTGCTGTAGACAAAGTTTGCTGAGAGAGTGACGTTTTCTTAACTCAGTATTCTTTACAAAATATAAACGCATTGCGGCTTCCTTTTTGTTTTTTGGGGAAACTTCCAATAGAAAGTGTAGGATTTTCCTAAAAAACTATTTATAGACTCTTACAAAAAAATCCCTTTCAATATGACCCAATAGTGTGTGGCGGACTATGTATCTGCAGAGACGCTGCTGCCCTCTTTCTCCCTTCATTTCCTGTCACTTCACCACTGTACACTTTCAAATAGAGGTATAAAATGCACCAAAACATGCTTAAAATATCAACATTCAGAGCCAATGCAGGGAGTAGTGTGGCTTTCATGAAATGAGACAGAAGGTAAAGCTCATTCCAACTTAAATGAAGGAGACATCCGTCACAAACCGGCAATTAATGCTAGTTATTTTTATTATTATTTTTACAATCTATCCCTTACATTAGCCATACATTAAACCATAGTATGATGTGCAAATATCATAGCAATGGGACCCTGCAGCCCTCTGCCTGTATTTTCTCTTTTCTTTTTATTTTGCTGTGTTAGGGAAATTTTTTGGCGTCAACCTCTATGAAAACGTAGCGACCAGGTGCCAGATTGTAAGCGTGCATACAAGAGGAAGCGGCAAAATTGGCGGTCACAGCAGCGAAAAATACGCAAATATAGTAAAACGAAACACGAAAGGGACAAACCTCGTTCCAAAACGAGAGTGAATCTGAACCTGGGGGTCGTCTTTCACCTGCTGGCGAGCACCGTAACCCTCGTTGAGGCGGGGACAACTTTGAATGTAGTGTTTACAAACCGCAACCAGCAAATCCTACTCATTGTGCTTTTAAGACAAGCCGCACAAAGAATATTTCATAAACCGGCACCAGGTTTAACTATTTCGTTATACTAGAGGGCAAAAATCAGACATTAATTCAGATGAAAATGCCCCTGATTATTTCTTTATGCTTCAGTTGAGGCTTCAGTTCAATTTAGGCTTCTTCAGAAATCGAGCTGGGAGCTCACCACTGACATCTTCCCTTTGGGTGAAATGTCCCTTTTCACGACACGCTGTTTACCATCTCAACGTGTTTACAGTCTGTCATTAGGCCTGCTGCTGTTTATCTATTCATCTCATTTGGCTGATGGAGACAGTGTACGCTTTCATCAACATCTTGGCTCATTTTCATGCCCGTGCTTCACTTCACTTCAAAGACAAACAGTAGCAAGTGATCTTAAAATAACATGCTGATTTTCAATTCATACCACTGAATGGAACAGAACCTAAAGTCGGAGCCCAAACAGCTTTTTGTGGCACCTCATGATAGTGGCCCTCTAATTAGAGTAATGCAATACAATCCTTTTGCCTATTCGCTTTCAATTACGAGTGTGTAATTAAAAAAATTGTGAGTGTGTTTGTTTGTTGGTGCATGTTGTGTGCATGATACAACTCACATCAAAGGTTTTTCTAAGCGGCTTCCCAGGGAGCCGACTATCTCGCCCAGCGTACAGAACGCCTGGCCCAGGAAGTCCTGCACGTGTGGAAAAAAATACAATTAAGCACATGAAACAGAAAGGCAGGGAGAAACATTCATTAACATGTTTTTGAAATATATTCATTTGATACCGTATTTAAGACTGATCCAAACGCACCATGCTACACCATGCTAACACAAAAACAGCTCAAAGTAAGCTTCTCCAATATGGAGACTCAAAGGGTTCCATATTAAATGAATAAATAAGACATTATTTATACAATCAGGAATTTGTAAAATAATCCAATACATTTTTTAAACTGAGGAAATTGCTTCCTTTTTCCAAAGTCTGTTTTAATCAAAACACAATTTTTTTCACTGACGATTTTATGTGATACTGCCACTTAGACCTGAAATGAAAAGTCGATTAATCAATTACATGGTCGAAAGATACTGAATCAGCAACTACTTTGACATTTTATCAATCATTTTAGTCATCATTCTTTTGTTTCAGGTCGTCAAATGTGATATTTTTCATTCATGATTTAAATCATATATGATAGTAAACTCAATATTCTTGTTTCTCTGTAGGTCAAAAAAAAATAAATTATCATCAATGAGTCACCATGGGCTGTGAGAAATTATAATGGAGTTTGAAAAGTTTTACAACTCTTCTGACATTTAAAAAATCTGATTAATTAAGAATTTAAAAAGCAGATGAACCTTTATTGAAACGAATCATTAGTTGCAGCCGTTCTGCCACTTTTCATCACAATATCTTTGTCAATCAACAGAAATAAGAGCAGGTATGCGAGTCGCTTGCTTCGGTCTGACTGAGCAAACGGCCGTGATACCGATCAGCACGGACACGTGAAACAAAAGAAGAGAACGCTGTTCAGTAAAAACAAAACAAAAGCTTAATTTATGTATATAATGTGAGCACTGCAGAGGCAAACAGAACACAAAACGAAGGCTTGGAATAGCAGCTACTCAGGCTGTAAAGTGTTTCAAGTTCTCCCTCCGCTGAGTTGAATATGCGTCTTGTAACAAGTCATATCTTTGGCTTCCTTTCCCTTTTTCATGTTTATTTTGCACAACGACAGCTAAACCCAGCGTGCAGAGGATCCTGTGTCCTTGTTGATCACTGTAGGGTGACCATAAGAGAGGATTCGGTTTGGGAGGAGGAGCCTTTGGCCAGCAAGAAGAGCAAAGAGCAGAGAGAGGGGAGGGGGTATAAAAAGTCTGTTTACAACAGGCAAGGAAAGGATTGTTCACGCACTGCTACTGAGGCCTCCCCTACCAGATTGTGTGTGCACGTGCGTGTGTGAAAGCATGCATGTATGTGTGTGTGCGTGTGCGCGTGTGTAAAAGTGCTTGACAGATGAGCCTTGTTGAGTCCAGCGGGCATAAAGCTGCTTCAAAGATCTTTGCCGGTGCTGAGCAAATTTCTCCCCCAGCCGAGGTCTCGAAACAAAAAGAGATGACAAAAATGCTCTGGCCTTTCCAGAAGAAATGTGCTGCTAGCTAGCAGTCCCAGCCCAGCGCCTGCCCTCAGATATCTAAGGCCAGAGGCTGAGGCGCCTCAGATTAACTGGCTCAGTGGTGGCAGGGAAAAAAAGAGGTTAGGAGGGTATCTCCAAGTAAATAAGATCACAGCTGAATCCCACAAGTGCAATTTCCTTCTTAAAGTCTCCTCTGCTCATTAGGCATCTAATATACATACATATTTATGTCCATAAAGTTAAATTCCACTATTTGTTAACATGGGTCTGTTCGTCATATTTTTGTCAATTATGACAATTGGTCATGATAACATGATTACATCAGGGGGTCTCAAACTTTTTCAGACCAAGGACCACTTAACCAATAAAAAACACTCACAGACCACCTGACTCCCCAAATATCCAGAAACAACAGGCCTGCTTACCTCCAACAGTATATTACACATTAATATTGAGCTTTATGTGACCTTCTCTACATTAAATCAACAATACAAATACAACAAGGATTCTACAAGCATTTCATTCATATGTGATCTAAACAGTAAATGCTGATAGATTTTACACAACATATGAAACATAGACGACATTTATTACTGAGTTTATGTCCAAGCGAACAGAGTCTCAACTTACTTCTGAAAATTAAGGGTTTTTTCACATTCAAGCTTTTTTTCAAGAAAATAAGGTTTTCTTTCACATCTAAACTTTTTTCATGAATATTACGTTTTTTTTTTGACATTCAAGCTTTTTTCATGAAAAATAAGAATTTTTTTAAATACATTTTTTTCCCCATGAAAATTAAGTATTTTTCGCATCCAAGCTTTTTTCAAGAATATTAAGGGTTTTTTTTTTTGGTTTTTTTTTTTTTACCACCAGTGGTGCGCGGACCACTCTTTGAGAAAGACTGCATTACATGAATGATAAAAAATAAAAACTCCAAACCAAATTGTTTTGATCCCAGTTTGATCTTTGTTAGGTCAAAGTGTTTAAAAAACAGCCATCACAGCCAGAGGCTGATGGGCTCTAAGATAACAGCAGTAGCTGAGCATACAACCCGCCCACGGAGATAAATGTGCCACGTGCACCATATCGGCCTGCTGTATTGGAGGAAATTGTTCATTTTTTGTCGATGCGATATTTTACTTTAAAGCCTTTAACTGCCGATACCGATGACGTGCCGATGTTATCGTGCATCCCTACTTGTAACCCCCTAAAATGAAGCAGTTTCTGTTACTACCCGTCATTATAGGATGCTTTTTGCGCATGAGTTTTGATTAGTTCCACCGAGGAGTGTTTTTCACCCTATGAACTTCCTTTGAAAAGGGAGGTAAAATATTTCAACATTTCAAAAGGAAATAAAGGAAATATTGGAGAAAAAACAGAATAAATGAAAAACTAAATTCACTGTTTTAAGTCCAGTGATTGTCTTGGGTTCAAGTCTAATAAAGCCCTTTTTGCCCCATAACGTTGAACAGTCTAATAAAGACGAAAATGTCTCACAAAACCTTTTAAAAGGTTATTTTATTTGCTTTTCTAGCAATTGTACATTTAATAAGAGGGCTTAAAGTTTAAAGTTAAATCCTGGCTGTCAGTCTGTAACACACTACCAGTTAACATAATTACTGCTTGCAAATAAAGACGCCGTTTCCCTGCCTGGATTAATTTGCAAAGAATCAAGTTAAAAATAATGAATAAAGACTGTTTGTAAGAAGGATATTGGTGTATTGAACCACCAAAATAAACAGGAGTAAAACAAAGGATTGTGCACAGGGCCGTGACATGCATCTGTCAAAATGAAAAAGCAACATCCACTTCATCTACTAGGAAACAGGATACACAGCCGTTAATTAGCTTTTACTGTACGCTCCGTCTCTACACATCTCCCCCTGCAGCCATATCTGCACTAGGTATGAAAACCATATGGCACAGGGAAAACATCTGCTGTGTTGGGAGGAGGATGGCATCCTCAGACACTGCTATTGATGCTGCCAAGAGAGATACTGTACTTGTGTGCATTTTTTAATATATTTTCTGTTATTTAAAGCGACTGCCAATGGACTTAGCCTGGACAATGGAGCCATCACTGCGTGCCAGATCTCCAATCCCACACATCCACAGCGACGACAGGACGCATCCAAGCGTCCTCAGCCTTCATGCTGAGAGTGAGTTGCTACGCTCACATTGCTCAGCGCTCTCAGTAGAAGCCCGGGGGCAGGCTGGGGTTGGGGCTGAGGAAAAGAACTGCCTGCAGTTGGCAATGAGTATGCAGCCGGGTAATAGGAAGAGGGCTGGGGGAGGAGATGGAGATGGAGTCCAGGTTATAGACAGAATTGGAGCAGTGCTGCTGGAGCTTCTGTTTGAACTGAAAGTGAATGATGGGGCTGAAGGGCAGTGAAATCTGAATTTACAAGTTTTAAATGCAGATGGAGTTCAAGATTGACCAAGAAAGGCAGGCTGAATAGTGTTTGGGAGTAACTTAAACCTGCAGTTCATCATGAGCAGTGTCAGGGGGGGCATGCAGGGTGTTTGCAAAACTGCACTCTTATGAGAAGGTGCAGAAGCAGAACCAAACCGACGTCTGATAAGGAATGACAAAGCTGATATAATCTCATTGCTTTATTAGAGCCTGTCAGCTAACACTAATATTCATGTGTAGAAATCTGGGTCGAGATAATAAAAAAATTGACGCTATTGATGGTAGCTTGGCTATTTATAAAGGGTCGTGCAAGTGACGATTTTCTCTGACCAATCAGTGGTCTGCAGTGTTTTTAACCTCGACCGAGATGATACCACCAGCTACCAAAATAAACAACAACAATATATATATATATATATATATATATATATAAAAAGCCATAACTTGTACCTTAAACCTGGGGCTCTCTTGGTTGATGACTGGATAAACATATTTCATCAAATATATATAAAATGGAGAAATTGACATGATGACATCTCAAATGTGTGATCACATCTCAGATCACAGAGACTTCCTTCAAATCTCACGAGCATAAAATAGTATATACATAAAACAAAACAAGTACCCCAATATATTTCGTTTAAGTAAGAATTTAAAATATATCACTACAAGTGATGCTATTTTGTATAGTTGTACGGTCTTGTCTGTTCTTATTCTGACCACCTCCACACAAGTAATTGAATAATTCTCATAATTTCACATCTTATTGTCTTGCACTAGCATTTCTAACAAACACAAAAAGCAAACTAGTCAGAAATATTTCACGGAGACGGAAACTGTGGAAATGTGAATTTAAATGCCAGCACGGTTGTTCCTGTTATGCCTCTTTTACCTCTGACATTCTGATTCAAATCAGGCTGCTATTGTACTGGAAGGGTAAACATTTGGCTGTGTAATATTTTCATGAATGCACAACTGGGATTGTTGAACAGCTGAGGTGAAGGACAGACTCACGTGTTTAGAGAGGTTGTCGCTCTTGCAGTCTAAGTCATACCTGCAGAGAAGAGAAGAGATGAAAGGTTTGAGGAGCAGGTTTATGACTGAAAGGCTGCCAAAACACAAATTAGTAGTCAATGACAAAAGCTTCTCTCTCTCATCACCTACCATTAAAGCCAGCCACTTGTCCGCTCATCACTACAAAGAAGCTTTTCAGGTTTAAAGTAGGCCTATGATTATGGCACCAAAAGCTTTGGTGATATGATTTCATGCATGACGGTACAACAATGTGAGAGGCCCAAGTATCATTAACAGGCTGCCAGGTGAAAATATTTACACTTTACCCAGAAAATGTTCTATTTTCGAATTGTACGTATTAGTAGGAGTTGAATAAAAAAAGAGATATAAAAAGGATAAGACGGCTAAAAGAATAATTATTTAAAATGTCCATTTAACTCACTGCAAAGGATAAGCATGGATGGATGGATATTTGAAGTCTGCATGTACATCCCAGTAGCAATGTCTAAGCATGTGTAGCACAGTACAACCAGACCACAACCCTGGATGTACAGTTTTCACTTAACTTTTGTTCACGTTTGTTTTCTAGTTGTTGTTTGTATATTGTCATACGTGACATAATGCCTATATGTTTATTTCTGCTTATCTATTGTTAGCTATGTTATCTTTGTTGGGTTGTGCCATATATTTCCATCTGCCTGTACATTAGTTCTCAGCACTGTCTGTAAGTACACTGAGAGCAGCTGACAAGCGGAGTCAAATTCCTTGAAAGTATCAAAATAATTGGCCAATTAAGTTGATTCTGATTCTGACAGGACAGCTGGCAGATAGTCTAAACATATTTATGAATACAGTAAGCTTAATCACAATATCTGGGTCTCGGGTGCCACTTTCGATGAAACTTCAGCGAGTAAGGCATCTCAGTGCTCCATTCTAGCATTAAAATTGCATTTGGCAAAAGAGTGATATAGTGTTTGATTGCTTGTCTTTGCTAAAGCTTAGAGGAATGATGCATCCCATCGCCGCATTCAACACGGATCACTCTAAAGGCCGTGACACACCAAGCCCATATCGGTCGTCGGTTAATGTCTGAGCGTCTGTCAGCCTTGTTTTAGCGGTGTGTCCCGCGCTGTCGGCATTTTTCGGCCAACATGTTGAATTCGGTATTCTGATTGGCTGTTCAGGTTAAGCGAATCAGAGCATGAGGAGAGAAATGGAGGAAAACCAACAAACGACGAAAGCCAAGAGGGCACACACAGAGGCTCTTTTCATTTTTCATTTTGATCTCATCTGATCATTCATATACACAGATATTTTCATATGGCAATCTGGAATGAAGCTGATGCTACTTTATACATGGCTTGTATATTTACAGGTCTTCCGGTTTCCTTTTTCTAATGACGAATGCAGACTACCACCGCCTGCAGTTTTTTCCTCTCACGCAGGCGCAGAAAGCACGTTCTAGTTTGCCATTGGCTGCAATCTTTGCAGTCTGTTCAAGTGCGACTTTTTGCCCAAGACAAAGGCGACATGAGGCAACACAGCGGGCGGCTCCGTCGCCACTAGTACTTTTATGTGGGCTTGGTGAGTCAGGGCCTTAACGGAGCTTTCACACCAAATTAGAACAACGCCATTATTTCCAATGGCAAGAGCGAGCCCTAGTGAAGCACATGGTCCTGATTTTCTGCCAGGTTTTGCAACAAAAGTACATCGAACTTTGACCCCAAATACACTGACCTCCAAAATGCAACGCCAATGGAGACAAAGATTTTTAACTCTACACTCTGATCCTACCAGGTAGAAGATGGGTAAAAAATCTTAACATGACAGAAAATATTCAAGAGGACATGAACACAGAGTTAGAAAATACATTTTCGGATTGTTTATCTTACAATGCAGCAAGTATGTGACATCTTAGTTTACTGCTTTGTAGGATTACATGCTCCACTTCATGTCACAAATGACCTCCAAAAAGAAAAACAAAAAAAATTGGTGTATGGCCATCACTACATTATGTACTGCATGGGTCCAATTTGGACAAAACTTTTGAGTAATTATTTGCCTAACCACTGCATGAAAAGAGTTATCCAAATATTTATCATTGTACTCCAATAACATTGGACAATTAAAAAAAAAAAAAGGTTCAAAGCCAAAGCAGCAGAACCAGCGATATCATCTTTTTTATGCCACACATTTCACTTCCTTGTTCCTGGCTACTGCTACTACTACTACTACTACTACTACTACTACTATTACCCACAATGCAAATCTGTCTGAAGATTTTCTCACATATGCAGTAGCACTTCTCTTTCCTTTTAAAGTACACACCATATGCTCTTGTTATACAACCAAGCTTATAGTTGCCAATTTAAAAAGAATTGATATTTTTCTAAAAATGTAATGAATTTTGTGGATGTATGAGTTCCACCTGACAACACTGCTGGGCTTACAAAGTACTTAATAAGGATTCAACAATCATAGATTCTCTCCGTCTGGCACACTTGTCCATCCTGCAGGAGCATTCATCCAAAATCAGAGGAGCAATTTATCCAGCTTTATTTACTCCCCATAACCTGTCACCTTCCAGGGTGTCTCAGGTGTGTGTGTGTGTGTGTGTGTGTAGTGTGTGCAGCAGCGTGCAGCGTAGTGTGTAAAAGGGAGAGCCTGAGTGTTTCTTTCTACAGACAGCATGCCATGTACGATAAGGCGCCTGCTGACAAAACTGGGAGACGCTGTGTGTCACTACAGGAGGGGGGGTGGCTCCAATATAGTGATGTTACAAATGTAATTCCATAACAGCAAGGAAACACGCTGCTGTTACGCAACACGCCGAAGGCAAAATGCACAGGTGTGCTTCATGTTCTATTCGCCCCTTGCCTCTGTCAATCCCAAATGTTCATGAATGATTCACGTAATCTTATTTAATAATGAGACCCAAAGAGAGAGAGAGAGAGAGAGTGGGGGGAGGAAAGAAAAGCATACTACCGTTATCTGTAGTGTAGTCAAGTTAAGTCAATTTATTAATACAGCCCAATATCCCAAATAACATAATTTGCCTCAAGGGTGAGAATAACTCCTCAAATAAAATGTATTTAAAAGGTGTGTACAGAATACAGAACGTAGTAAAATGACAGTACTGGCAACCAGTATGACCAAATTATAGATGGAGTGTAATCATATATGAATAATGTATCATCATTTGGCTGCACATGTTTAGCCACACACACACACACACCCCCACACACACCCACGCACACAAACACATATGAGAGTGTGCAGGAGTGGATGTCCCACGGCGGCTCGTGAGCGCACATTTGCTGTGTGTGACTGAATATGTGTGTTTATGTGGATGACATCACTCTGCATCGGTGCTGGGCCAGACAGGATTTCTCTTGGTCCTGTGCTGTCTGTCTTGCGTGGGGGGGGGGGGCTCCATTTAAACTGAACAACGATGACTAATGATGGCAAACAAACAAACGGGGCCGGTGGAGCAGGCAAACAACAAACGACAGCTCACTGACACTTGAGCTCCGTCTCCTAACAGCTCTGTGAAACCTTCATACCGACTGATACAAGATGCTACACAAATGTTTTATTAGCACATATTCGGTGCAGTAATTGGTCTTGACAGATTATCCTGAAGGTGGTGTTTTATATTTTTATTTATTAATGCACTTCCAATTTCTAGGCCATGTAGCTGTTTCTTTGGAGTATGAATCCACGTATAGTATGTTGCCTTGGACCAAAACGTCTGCCAAATGATTGTAATGTACTATATATTCAAATGTGGGTTTTTATTGTTTTTGATGCTTATTGATTAATAAATCTGGCTCTATTGTGGTATCATTTTTGGCAAGGACATGTAGACATAAAGCGCATGAACATAACCAGCAACATTTATTTTGTTTAAAAAAAGAAAAAGTTAATATTTGAAAAAGCAAAAACAACAATTAATAATGTAAGGTTCCTATAAATTTGAAATATGTTCCAAAACAGAACAGAATATTGATAACCTACAGTATACTCTGGAAGAAATATCTTCAAATCAGTGAAATAAATAAAGTTAAATTAAAAAAAACAGCTATATCCTTCTTTTATTCCTTTTGGGAGGGCAATTCACATCATTTTTTAGGTCTGATACAATTTGCCACACTTGATTAGACAACCATCCACCTTGGGGGCTTCCACTGGCTTCAGTGAACCTCTTAAGTTTGAAAAAAAAAAAGAAAAGCACAGAGGAGCACTGAACATGGCTGGCAGTGAGATGGGGGTTAACAGGATTTCCAGGCACGGATAGCTGTAGAGGAAGTAAAGTGTGTCGTGGCTTTGGGGTCTTCGGGTAAAGAGAGCATGGGATGGTTTAGCAGCAGCTATGCTGGCGGTTTGCGGGGACCTCCGTGCTGCGTGTCTGTGTGGATGTCCTGAAGGGATGTGAAGCACTGGGTGGGAGTGAGGGAGGTGGAGGTAATGAAGGGCTGGGGGAGCTGCAGGAGCTACAGTAAAAAACACTTGCAGACCTTAGGATAGAAGCTGAGGAAAACAGGCGTAACCACTGGTTCTTCTAATGAGAAATCGGAAAAAATGTGTGTCTGTTGTGTGTGTGTTACAGAGCAACATGAGTAGCCAAAAGTGTGTGCGTGTGTGTGTGTGTGTGTAAGGCTAGCCATGTCCTGGCTGCGAGTGATCGTAGGGCCATCAGCCCAGCAGACACTAACAGGGCCTGATGCTCACCCACTCGACAACAAGTCCTAGAGGGAGTCGGCCAGGCTGCACACGCACACACACACACGCACACACACACACACACACACACACCATCATCCTATAGCCCCTCTATCCAGTGCTTGTCAGATTTTAACATCTTGCATGATACTCTGGATGAAGTCTGTGCTACATTCATCGAGCACACGGGAATACATGCAGATGGTCAAAGGTTTCTACATTCAATATTCAGAGCATTAATACTTGTAAAGATATAGTGGAGTAATGTCGTCCTGAGCAGAGAATGAAGTCATACTCCCTCTGTGTGTCTGTAATCTGAGCTTCTCTGTGCTTTGTTTACATAGCCGGTCCAGCCGCACGTGCATGTTAGTGCATGTTTGTGGCTAGAGAATCTTCACCGCTCCGCACTGCGCCCGAACAGCGGTTGGGTTTGTAGTGAAGTAGGCCCATTTCTGCAGCTCGCCAAAGGAGAATGACCTCATTTATTTATTTCGCCAATGTAGATTTTTACTTGTGTTTGGCGAGTGGCGGGTGCACAGCGCACACACCTTTAAAATACAAATGTCCACACACACATATTCTCAAACTCATACAACCTCCCATAGACACACACACAAACATCCATACACACATGTTTATGTGCCTGAAGGTATACACACTGACCTTATTTGACACAGACTGTATATACAACTTAAATAAAATGCACTGCTTACACACACACATACACACACCTACAAAGCCAACAGCGCACGTCTCTCCTTGACCTTCACTATAACCTCCCACAGCTTGTAAGCAGCATGTAGTCCTGCTGACAGGCCAACAAGTAAACAAACAAAAGAGCCGTTCCATATTTCATGAGCTACCATGGGAAAATACAGTGAAAATGCGTGAGGCTGGAACACAATAGAGAAAAATCCTCATTATCATAATTACTTGGACAGCTTGACTGTTAGGGCTACATGAGGAAAGATAACTTTTTTAACTCTTAACAGCGGCGTAACTCAAAATACAGGTGTGTCTGATATGGACAAAGTAACATGTAAAAAAAAAAAAATGTTTCTATCATACACCAGAATTCACCGGTCTGTCAGTCTCAACAAACCTGAACATAATGAACCAATCAGGACAATCTTCTCACTGTATGTCAATCACATCACATGCACGACTCACTCACTTAAGATGAATAAGCTTTGTTGCCAATTTAGCAACCAGCTAGATTACAGATATTTTCACTTTGTCAAAAAAGAGCTTAGCAACAACTTTACATTATTACCTCCACCTTATAATGTTGGTAATATTGATTGTACTAAGATTTAATATCTATTATTGAGAGCTCCCTCAAACAGTAGAGCCTTTTCCTGCTAAATCTAACAGTATATCCATTTGCTTTAATGGTCAATTCCATGACATGTCTCTCACTTAACTATAATCCTTAAAAGTTAACAAGTTAAAAGCACAGTGACTGTCAAAAGATAACATTTTAAACTACTGGGTCACAGATTTCAGTTCACCAATATATACAACTGGGAATCTTCTGAATATCAAATAAAAAAACACAACGCAAACTATGTTTACAAATCATACTACAAAATAAAATGCATGAAGGGGGAGAACATAATGGGGCCTCGAAATAGGACTTCAGAGGTGTTTGTTGGCCGCAGTGGTAGCTGAAGAATCTTCAGTTTTAACAGAGCAGGTTCTATTTGAGCGGTAAGGACTGAGAAAACTCTGTGCTGTCCCAGGGATACCCACCCAGTGCTTAAGGCACGCAATTAAAATTGCATGATCAACTGTGTCAAAAACCGCACTTAGGTCTAAAGGGATTAAGAGCAAGCAATCTCATGCATCTGCTGTTGAAAAGAGGCGTTTGTTACTTTTATAAGGGCTTTTTTCTGCACTGCATAGCATCCTAAAACATGACTCAAATTTAATAAAAAAAACAATGTTGGAAAAAAATGTTTTTCTAAATTATAATAAAATTGAAAAAGGCCAGAGTCCAGGGTCTTAATCACTGAGAATTATTGACTTTGGCAGGTTTTGTAATCGTTTTCTTCATAATTCCACTGTGTGCAAATGGCCCTATTTTGTCTCAATGCACAGTATGAATGGGATGAATTCAAATGGAAACGCGGGGGAAAAAAGTGGCATGAAAACTTGTCTTTTATTTAAAAGGGAGAAGACTTACATCTCCCTCTGCGCAGACCATGAATATTTCAGTCTTAGCTCAACTTTGCTCCACACAGAGCAGCACCCACGCCTGCATAACACACACACACACACACACACACACACACACACACACACACACACA
>CALSBV010012175.1:1035262-1060697 GCA_943590825.1 Bovichtus diacanthus | reverse complement strand
ATTATCCTGTTATCAATATAAGCCTGTCAGAGGCAGACAAAGGGAGGAAGAAAAGATGCCTGGCAATCTTACAGTGACTATAAGACTACAGGAAGTTACTGCGCCTGGACAAGAAATAGTCAAAAAGATAACACCTCATAAAAGCGACATGTTAATTTTAGACTTGTGTATGGAGGTAAGCATGATTGTAGATCATGCTGGGTTAGTTGACCCTTTGCTTGTTCGCTACTTTAAATGTTGCGTCGCCATAAGAAATGATTATATCCTATTATATCTGTCTAGTGACATTAGTGAATAAGTGAATGATTTCGGACTCAGTCTTGGAATAAAACATAAGTTGTGTTGAGCGAAAAATGTTGAGGTGATTATCGACCCAGACAACTGAAAACTATTTTTTGAAGGATTACATGCTCTGTTACGGGTTATGAAGGCTCATTAAACTCTTTCAAAACCCTATCAAAATTATCATTATCGGCAAGGCTTCCACTGAACAGCCACAAATGTTAATAAAACATATGTAAACCGAACTACCATGTCAAATTTAAGGTTACATTACCTTTACATTAGGAAGAGTAAAGGAAAAAACTCAAAAAACTTGATGCAAAATTAAAAAGATTAACTTTGACAGGCTTTGGAGATGAAGAAAGAAATTTACATTTTATATACAGGAGAGAAGCTCATTGAAGCCAAAAGGTGAAACTATTTAAATGAAGCATAAAAACTCTAAAATCAGGGTCCTAGAAAAAAAGCACGAGGTAATCAGACAATCTAAAAAAAGAACTTGAGTTGATCTTGTGACATCTGATTATGAAGGCAACACCTTCCACTGAGGCGACATGCATTATCATTAATTACAGCATTAATTAATTGTAAATTTATGCCTGAGTTAATGTACGAGCTACCACCTACTGATGAAATGACATGACTGATTTAATCATGGCTTCATTAGCAGTGGGACCGTGAGTGGAAATCATCCTATTTGATGAATTCCAGTTTTTTTCCCTCCCAAAACTGACCTTTCCATCTTTTCGAACGACACTCCTGCTGAGCCCAGAAAAGTTATAATATTACTAACATTTAGTTTATTCCGAATCACAGCCATGAGGCAAATGTCACACTGTTTTTGAGTGCAAACACAAAAAACAAAAGGTCCTAATTACTCTGCGTCTGGTGCGGCGGCAGAAGTGCTCAAACTTGCCTTGTTTTGGCAGACTGTCAGTCGGGATGTTGTATATGTTGCATTGTGGGTGGTGTGCAGCGAGCCAGGGCTCAGCTGCTGGAATATACAGTCATCCTTTAATCTTGCAATGAAGCATCAGATGACACATGGTCTCAGCGTTATTGTGCGCAGGGGGGGGGTAGCAATACATCAATCACACGCCCGTAAATAGGGATGCATCTTACCATCCGTACCGGCGCACTTTCAACTCTTCCTATTCAGGCTGAGGATGAGGGAAAGAGACTGACAATAGCACCCTAACACCATCTCTGCTTTGAATGTAGGAGATATCTACGATGTCCCTGTCTGCTGAATGCCCTTTTCCAATCTGCTGAAGCACACTGATCAAAGCACATGCACATTCCTGCAGCAGCTAAAATACACATACATACTGTATAAACACACGAAACACAGGATTGTTGTCCAGTTTTATGAGCTAATATGAATATGGTGCGTGAGCCTGCCTGGGGCCCTGGATGTGTGCACTTTTTGAGTGTGTGTGTGTGTGTGTGTGTGTGGCTCTGCTGAGGCGGTCTAATGCTGTGTGACTGGGGCCAGTGCTGTCAGCAGAGCAGAGACATGGACGCAGCACAAGTGCCTCCTTGCATAAATGTTGGGGTGGGCAGGGATGCTCGTCCTCCTATCCCACCGCCTGACACTTAAAGGTACAATCCGCAATTCTGGGGAACTCATCAATTATGAGTTCACGCACATTGGCCAACACTGAAAACACTATTGGGTTCACTGTACATCACCCAGGTGGCAAAGTGCTGAATATTTTGGGCATGAAGCAAGGTGATGCTGAAAAAAAAAATGCATGATAACAAAACCCCATGCGAATAGAGGGTAAAAAAAAGAAAGATACATATATTTCAACTTCATATTTTCCTACCATCGTGTTTTTTATTTTTAGAGGGCTTTTAACAGACAGGACTGTCACAGTCTGTTACAGAAAACAAAGCTGGCACGACAGATGAAAACAGCAAGGAACTACTTTACAATATTCAAGCTTGTGTGTGCACATGTGCCCGTGAACGTGAGTATGAGAGGATCTTTGTCTCAGCATTTAGTCAGGCTGGGTTTCATTTTCAACAATCATGCTGAGAAGGTAGTTTTGGAATAGATAACTGAACAATACCTTTTTTAAATTCTTTTACTGCTTTGAGGAATATAAACCTGTCTCTCTTCTTCATAAAAAAAACAGGCAAAGTTCTTAAACGCTAAATGTTGTCTAAGCACAAGCAACCATAAGAGAACTTTGCCAAAATAAAATAGTAAATGATAAATGGATCAAAAAATAACACCTGGATCAGATTGCACAATATTTTTTCTTTTTGAGTTGGTCACTGTCCAATTAGTCATAAACTCTTTCTGCGATTTGGCCAAGTGACAATCTTACCAATCATCAACCAATCATAGCTTGCCGTCTTTCACAACTTGCGTGAAGAAATATGTGGAGGAGGTGCAAGGAACCGGCATCACAGTTCCATCTGACAGCATCATCTATGAAACCTTACTTACTTTTTCCTTCCCAGTTGGTAAAAACGAGGTGTGTGGCTGATCAGCTGTGTGATAAATTCGGTATTATGATCCTGACCTTACATTAAATGCCAGTTTTTTGGTATTTGACAGTTTTGGATATGGGTGAATTTCAATCTGTATAAAAAGAAAATAAAGTTTGATACCCAACTCTAGTGTTTACATGTTAGCTAAAGACAAAACCATTCTCTAAAATGAGAACTGCATGTTTACAAGGAACAACAACTTCAATCCAACACTTTATGTTTCTCTATCAAGGCAAATTACTGTTGGATTGCAGACTGGGCCTTTAAAAACCACTGGACCAGCTGACAAATTGAACCCCTGCTGTCAAGGGAGTAAGGAGTGTGTATGTGTGAACGTGTGTGTGCGTGTGCATGTGCGTGCGAGCATCCTTTAATCTGTAGGAGGGAAGTGGCTGGTTTGTGTGTGAGGATGATCTGGTTCCCCTCACTCACGTTGGGAGAGAGAACAGTGACGAATACGACCCCTGACATATGCAAATGTCTACTGATTCACACAGGCGAGGCAGAGCGTGTGTGAGTGTGTGAGTGTGTATGTGTTTGTTTGTATGTGTGTCCATATGTAGTGCATGCAAGCCTGTGTTTGTAAAGTTAATATCTGCCTGCATGTGGTGGATGTTTGTCTGTGGATATTTCTGTTTGTGTGCAGAATTTAATGTGCATGTGTTTGTGCGTGTGTGCGTGTGTGCATGTGCGGCCTTGATGGGAGCTGGTGTGTGTGTGACAAGCTTACTTGGATCAGACTTGGAGAACGTGTCTCTGTCCAGCAGGTTTCTGAAAAACAAGAAAACAAAGAGACACATCGACATTAAAAACAATTGCACAACACTACCACTTAAACCAAGAAAGTGAATCTCGAAAGTTATTACATTATTACAACCTTGCCTAATTAGCTCGCTCACTGACCGCGACAACTTGTTTAACCATAATCCTCCTCCGACTTGATTAACAAAAGCCATTTCATCCAGTCACTGAGGCAGCAACATTAAACACACTATAACATCGAGCTTAAAGTGGAGCCCATTTATATTTTAAACATACAGAGAAAATAGCAGAAGAGAGGACCTATTTTTCAAATTTTTGCGCTCCCTCGGTGCCCGCAACAACAGTGGAGGCTGCCATCAAATTTACATGACACTCCAGTCTTTGCTCTTTGCATGGGAGGGATAAATGCACCGAAGAGTCCCATTGCAGAGCAGATGCTCAGCACCACTGAGGTACACCACGGTTAAACAGCTCTGAAGGAATTAAATATGCACACAAAGACGACAAGTCACTGCAGCCTGGGAGCCGAGAAGAAAGAAAGAAAGAAAGAAAGAAGAAGAAGAAGAAAGCTCCGGCTCAGGGAAGGGAAACCCGGACTGTTACGTCACTGGTGGGCATTTGTGGTTTTAACTCTTGGTCATTTGCTTGCTGTGTTCAGGTCCCAGGAGGACAGGGACGGGGCGGACAACACCCAAAGGGGCTGATGTGAACCCTTCACTCACTCAGCATGGACTCCTTCCAAATCTTACATAAAGCTTTCACAGAGCTAACCCAGAAAGACAAAAATAATAAGAGTGTGTTGGCCAACAGTCAGGACACTTTACCCCATAATATACTCTTGTCTAGCAGCTGAAAGTATTTTACACAACATAAAAAAGGCATAACATTTATAAATGTACTCTATTAAATTACATTTTAAAATTGGAAGACTGCTTCAGTGGAGGAAAGGGAAAACCAGAAAAAATGTTCTCGATAAAATATGATCCAGTTTCACCAGAATCCTCTAAGTACCGTAAAGCCTTTCTTCTCCCGGGAGATTGTACCAAGTTACATTGTGCAATTACAGATTTAGACTGACAGAGACACCATTCTCCCGATTACAAGTCAGTGTAGCATCCAAATGAGTTTAAAGCGGCTATTTTATCATAAAATAGTTACTTAATGTTGCTTTAAGTTTACAGTTTTACAACATGTCCTCTAAACTAAACAACTACATTTGACAGAATAATCTTCCAAAATGACAGTTTGTCATTTCATTACATTACATGATTCATATGACCATTTGCTGATCTTCCAAATAAACATAAACATGTGTCGTGTCGGTCATTTCAACAATATGCCGTCGTTTTTATGGGGTGGAAGCTCTCAGGAAGACGGAAATTGGTTTAAATGTTTTTTGGAGGAGCAGGCTCTCATTTGCACAAACTGACACACACAACACTGGCGAGCTTAACAGGGCGTGCATGATGATTGAGACAGAAGTTATGAATTCAACCATATTTTGGGGAAGTCTTGGGATTATACTGTGGATAAAGATGGAACACGAAGAAATTAATTATGCTGCAGAAGAGGTTTCACAAGTTTTTAATGGATATTTGATGCCTTTTTTTTCCAGTTTCCACAGTCACATTAGGAATCCTTTGACTGGCATGGATTTAAGATGACCTTTGCCACCTTGCTCCATGAAGAAAGAGCCACAACAAACTCTCCCAGCCTAGAGTGTGATTTTGATTCTTAATAGGGGGATTCTGAGCATCACTTTAAACTGCAGTAATCGCAGCAGCATGACTTCATCCATATTGTGCTCTCCTGACAGAGAAAGACAGAGACGAAGGGGGAGTGGGGAGAGAGGTTCCTGCTATCATGCTAGCTGCGGGGCAAGCGTTCTGTCGCCCGTCCTGTCCTGTATGACAAGCGGTGAGTGTCTTCAAGCCGTTGATGGCTAGTGATGTATCTAGATCAGGCACTCATGTTGTGCTGATCCCAGTGTGGCCCGGATGGTAAAACACCACGCTCTGCTGACTCGCTGTCAGGGCACGCCTACCGACTTTTCCCCGGCTTTGAGACCTTAAATAAATGATAATAAGCGATGGAATCGGGCCTAGTCACATCGCAGCTGTGTTTCTGACTGGCGGAAAGTCTGAGAGATTGTGCAGGAGTGAGAAGTGGGCGACTTCACCTGCTAAATGGGATAAATGGCCAATAAAAAGTAATATAGTAATCTGTTGGCTCCCAGAGAAGTGAGTGGAGGCAGGGGACGAGATCCAGTGAAGAAAATAAGAAGAAGAAAAAAAGGCTGTAAGGAGTGTATGAAAGAGAGGAGGCATCTGTATGTGTATGAGTGCTGGCAGAAGTGCACACACTTATATGGATATGGTAACCTCCCTCTGAATCATGTGCACCCTGGGGCTTCCACCTGGCCCTGATAGAGACGGGCGACTCTTTAAAAAGCCCTTTCCACCGCGGGCAGCCCTGGAAACGTCTGGGCGGTCCGAGCAGAGTGCCTTGACGTTCATCAAACATTTACGAGAGCGGTCCCTCCTCGACACCAGAATTACATTTGAAATCCCACCAGTTACATCACAGCCACCTAAACATGGCAGCTGGAGCTTTAAATACCTGTATGTGAGGAAAAAGAGGAGGGATGGGGGCGACTTCCATCTGCGAGAGCAATCAAGATTAAATTCTCCACGATGTGTTTTTAAAAAAAAAAAAGGGAACATTGCTGCGAGAATCAAATAGGAAGTCATCTCAACAGGAGTATGAGTGTGGGCTTGGAGATCTTTTTTTTGAATGATGCATTGTTATTATTAATTTAATATAATATAGTATATATTATTTTCAAGCAAATATACGGAAAATAAACAGCGATGCATTTAAAGTAAAAATCATGTGCATGTATAATATATATAATTTATATGTATGTAATATGTATAATTTGCCTTACTCATACACCGTCCCACCGTAATTGTCAAACAGGTTACATAATCCATAATCTCTATAAACATACATCCACATATGAATGAATCTGAAGGCAACGGGACAATATTTTGGTATCGGAAACATACTGGTTTCTGTTTTAATAATTTTTTGTAGCCCGAGTATTATTGACCAATCCCATTTGTGCGGGATTTTGATAAACAGCAAAAGAGGCCGAACGCCCAAAATTGGCTATCCTCTGACAACAATTTAGCTTTTTATTCATCTCTTTAAACAAATATCAAATAGCATATGAAAGCAGATATACAATCCTTTTAACTCCAACTCCATTCTTGTACCTCAAGTTGCTGATCGGACTGTAAACAATGACCGGCGCACTGAAGCAGACACAATGACATATCAACAGTCAACACAGCAGAGGATAAAGACGGTCAGGGGAAACACCGAAGCACATAAAAACACTCAGCGATGTAACAAAGTTTTCCACTACTTTGTATACACACTAAAATGGCACCTGTGCCTCTGCATCGGACGCTGAGGGGTGTGACAAAGCGGCGGCCTGGGAATGAGAACCCTGCTAATTGGCTGCGGGTTACACACCCACGTGGCGCCTAAAGGCTCTTTGTTGATGACCAGAAATGTGCCGAACACATCAAAATAAGAAAAAAAGAGGGCAGGGTCTCTGCAGATACAGACACCGCTGCACACTTCTAGTGGGTCATAAGGGATTATTTTTTAGTTTGAGTCTATAAATTGTTTTATAGGAAAATGCTGCTTATTATACTTTTAATTGGATCATATGTTAGCGACAATAGGTATACTGTTTATTAAACTTGTGAAACAGCCATCAACACAACGATTTCAACCATTCAACTTCCGCCATCTACCTTAACACATGCTATGAGATGGATGTGAGTGCCTACATTTTTAGCCTGGGTGGCCCCAGTGGGATTGGAAGCATTAACCCTGGCAGTGTTAGTGCCAGCCTCCACAGGAGCACAAGAAGCAAGGAAACCTTCACAGCAAGAAAACTTCCTCGCCTTCTTGCTTCTTAATGTCCAGATTGCAGCGTGGGCGCTAACTCTCATTGCGTAACCCAAATCCAGTAGTTTGATGTTTTGCCCTCCAGCCAATGTGCAGGTTTACTGTTAGGTTATAGCTCCACAGACAACTGCTATTGCACTATCTAATAAAGAGGTCCCCTCAGTAATGAACAGCACAAGCTCATCCTGCTGGGAAGATAACTCCAGATCAATAAGGTCAATTGACTCTAAGGAAAACTCTGAGCTGCTCCGATCAATCAACCTTTGAAGCACCAGAGACACTCTTAACTGGCAGCGATTTTCTCAGAGTCTCAGTGTGTATTTGTATGTGAGCTGAGGGGAAAGTGATGTGCATCCAATAATGAACTAAAAGGAATCCAACATCACTGAGAGAACATCAGCAGTGCATTTGAGAATCTGTAGAATAATGACTTTTGGAGCAACCTTGGAAGAACAGACTTCAACATGAATGTTGGAGTGAAGCTCTTATAGTACATAGTAACATTTATGTTGTACATTTTAATGACGTTGTACAACAACACTTCTTCATCCCTATAAATGTGCATAAATCAGTCTTCCTCCTTCATTGTGACCACTAACATTTAAGATCAGAATTGGGCTTTCTGGCACCATAGTACTACTAGATTTCTTTAGTTGTTCTAGTACTCCAGTACGCTACTGATACTCATCTAAACTCTGCATTTAGAGTCAGTGAAGGGTGGAAGAGGCTAAGACTGAATATGTATTAAGTTGTGATCTATATCTTTCCGCCCTCTCAAGGCAGAGCATCGAGTGTCACATTTACAAAGTTGTTTCAAGTTCAAACTGCAGAACAATTTCTTGCAGCTGGTAAAAGCTCATTTTGATCATTTTAATACTTTATATACTGCTGGGTAGTTTGACTTATAATAATATATCATCATTTATTAGTTGATTTATATTTTGTATTAATAATCTGAATCTGCAAAGTAACTAGTAACTTAGTAAAAAAGTGCAATACTTGACTCCAAAATGTATTGGAGTAGAGGAAGAAAGCAGCATAAAATGGAAATAAAGTACCTCCAAATTAACTTAGGTACAAGATTTAAGTAACTTTACTCAGTTACGTTTTACAACTCCTGATCAATATTTTGAATTATATAATAGAGAGCAATTGCAACCAGGGTAAATGCACATTTTCTAACCACATTTCTTCATATACAGATAACATAGTTACAAAATGTAGGCTATATTGACTATAAAGAATTACATATTACATCAATTTATTGTGTTGTGTTATACTGTGATGTCTTTGCTCAGAAAGTCAAAAAATCCTGAATTATTTTAGGTTTAAAGCACACTAGTTACATTCAAATCACAAATTGTGCTCAGTAGAAAGGCATCAAACACTAATCCAATCAACAGAATGTCTTCAAATCTTCCCACATCAATCACAGAGATGGAGGAAAATGGCTATGCAAAAGATGAAAGCAGAGGAAAAGAGAGGGCAGGAGGTGATGGAGCCATGCCGGCTCTCTGAGGTAACCAGGTGAAGCTACAGTGGCTGGCTGGAGCCTTAATTAGGCCAAATGACTCCTTTAAAAACTCATTAATGCACCCATTCAGCATGACCCCCACTGGGCCTCCTGCGGTTTGGTACCACCACATGAGACAGCCTTGATCTGTTGGTTTTATGCTCTTTGCTCTGTTCCAACTAAATGGTGGAGGATTTGTAAAACGGAGGCCCAATTATTCAGGTAGCAAATCCACAAGGAGAAGCAACAGTGAGAATGAGAAGTGGAGGGGAAACGGGGGATCCAGTTAGTCTGTTTCCATCTAACTTTGTTTCATTAAAGCTGCTTTTGAACTTGAAGTTGTACTTCTTTAGTTTTTGTTGGTCGTCAACAGATCTACCTGGTAATTAATGAGAAAAAATGGAATCGAATGGAAATGTATGAAACAAGAGGTATGAAAAATGGTAAGAAAGATAAAGTATAATAAATTAATTGGAAAAAGTGATAAATTACATAAACAAAACTGTACCTGAAGGAATCTTTGCAGCTAAGTGTAACAGTGTATTATAACAGGTTATTTCACTATGTCCTTCTCTTTCTCTCAAATGCATGCGTCTGGTAAACCTGCTTAATATTACAGCGATGTTATTTGTTTATGTACAGTACTAAAACATAACAAAACTTGCACATAGGATTCCTTCTCTGCTCCAACAAGTCTTTCTGTCTCTTTCTTCACCTTCCTCGTGTAAAGTGCAACATCGGCTGTGACACATCGACCTGCCTCTCAGCAGGTCAGCGTCCGACTTCAATACAGCCACATCACAACACTTCAATTCTTCGACTGGATACACTACATACCTTTTGTGCCCAAAGGTCATGGCTATCTCTCTGCTGTGGACCACTCAGATCAGGTGACAGCCACACCACCGTGAACACCGGCATCTCTGTGTACAAACATTCTCCGTCTGCGGCTCTAAAGGCCTGCCTGGCTGTTTACTATCCATGCACAAAACTAATCTCCATCTGTGTGTGCGTGTGTGTGTCATCAAGGCCTTGTGATCAGGAGTGATAGACACTCATCAGTCAAACGGTGCTGTTGCAGCAGATGGATTTGCTTCTCACTGATGCACAATAGAGTTAATCAATCTGTCAGTTCTTCTGCTTGACTACACACATGATGAGTGCCGCCATGGTTGGGATTTATTGAGTGAAGGAGGGCTTTCACTGAAGGATGGGATCTATCTAGAACGAATGCTTCAGTAGCTTTGCCGACATGCAGAGACACCAAAGTGGGAAAATCACACCACCCACCAGCTCAGGGCTGGTAAATTTTGTGTTGGGTGAGGGCGTTGAGGGTGGCGACTCTGCCATCAGCTCAGCAGCTAAAGAACAGTGATCAATCAATGTTTTCTGTTTGGAAATAGTCAAATCTAGTGGTTTAGCAATGGATGTGTCCGTCAAATAGCTCATGAGCAAGGCACTTGTTGCTCCAGGGGGTGTCCCTGTAGTTGGTTCAATGTAAGTTGCTAAATGACCTGTAAAGTAAAATCTAAAGATCTCATATCAATCAGAGACTTCAGAATTCAATCGAAATGAAATCAAAACCCAAACAATTTGAAAACGTGTAATGATGTTTTATAATTAATCAAGATTAATTAATTAATTGTCATGATTGAAAATTGCTTAAATCAATGACTTAATACCAGGCTGAAAAGCATTTTTCACCTCTCTGGTTGAGTCTGTTGCAACTCGGACCACAGCCAACACTGATGTCATGACGTACAGACACATCCTGGAGTACACTTTTACATCCCTGCTGGGGCAAAGCAAGATTTCCAGCTTTCAGAGTGCTTTTCAGAGAGATTTCGTGTTGCCCTTCCATAAATTTGGGGTACACGCAGGGACAGATATCCTGTCTTTTGGTCCTTAGTTAAGGATCATGCTCCAAAAATTCAGAATCATACATTTCTCATAATACAAATTGATAGCATCTTTCTTAAGACCCTCACTGCCAGGCAAACACCCCTGTCTTTTACACTCCACACCTCCAGTTTGTAACACAGGATTTCTGTTATGAATAAGTAGCCCAGAAAACAATATCCTTTCAATATATTGTCTCATCCCCAGAGGTGTTGAGATATCCGTCACTGAGATTTCTGCCGTCAACTCAATACAATGGAGGTAAGTGGGATTTTGTTTGTGCTGCTCACAGCATTGGAAACTGACATAAAACTGGTCACTCTAGAAATAATGTCCCAGTTAAAAACCTGCCTGGAAGCGACTTCCTACAAAAGTAATAGCACAAAGTAAAATCACATTTTCAAGGATCCAAAAAGAAAATAACAAACCATCAATACTCAACAACTTTACATAATGTAGGGATGCACGAGTATGGCCAAAATGATAATCACAATTATTTCTTATCAATATAAACGTCACAATTATTTATCACGATGTATTCATTGATTTTGGGAATCACATATTTTTATGGCACTTTCACATTTAAATAAGGAGAGCACTGCTTTCACTTCCGTCATGCTACATTCCTGCTAATTAACAAATATTTGCATCAAAATAAGAATTATTATGAGGTTCTTCTTCACCTGAATGCAGTGCATTTTCGTTTTGTCTGTCTGCTCTCTGTGTATTACTCTTCTACTCTGACTGCTCCACAACATTCAGGAAAGTTTTCTATGAGAGGAGCACGTATTTTAAACTTCAATACAGATTATGTTCATTTAATTGTTGGAAGCCAAAATTGTATTTGTTTTCTCCTTTTATTTGCGAGAGGTGACTTTAATATTTTTGTTAATCACAGGTCAGTGGAAGCTGCAGAAGCTCTGTCCACATTGGTACACCTCCTCGTGGGAGATACACACATAAACAAAACATAAATTAATGGTCCCCAAAACTCCTTTACAACCATTAAAGAAATGTCGCTGCAGTTTTTTCAATGCAATGCCCATCCATTCATTTTCTATAATTGTTCCCATGGTCACAATCTAATACATGTTGTTTGTATAAGAACAGCATTATGTAAGAAAACATAAAAGATTCATAACACAGAAGAGCTTTTCTTTCATGATGCCATCATTTCAAAAAAACAATTATTTTGTCCAGATGGTGGCTTCCTCATTTTGGAAGAAAGGTCTTCAAAGGCTCTGATCTCAAATTGTTCAGATCATTAACAGGCTGACTTCTTCTGTCGAGTCATTATACAGACTTTTATCTTAAACCGACATAAAACAACAACTGCAGCTCGGTCTACTGCAGCAGCTGGTAGATTTTAGGTCAGTGGAAACCTAATTCAGTTCAAAGTCTTTGTTCTTCTGCTCATTATGTGTCTCAAAACAGGTTTACAAGACTAAGTTTTACAGTAAAATAATATCTTAAAAAAGCATAAGCTATAGACCTGGATGATGGTGAATAATCAAATATCATAAACGGCTAAATACTTCAACATTTATAATAAAAGTGAAAGTAATTGTTAGTAGCAGCTCTAGGTTTTTTAGTTTACACACAAGAAACTTGAAAATTATCATTAGTAATGTGGATATGATGACCAAACAGGTAGAATAGAAGAGTGAACTATTTAAGACATACTCTCAGCTAGAGTATATTACAATATCCAAAATCATAGATAATACACTTTCTTCTTTTAATACTGTATTGATATTATAGCGATGGGTGACAACTTAAAGGAAAATTGAGAATAAATGAGTGAAGAAACATAACAAATACAGATGCTTCAATACGGGACAGGAGAGGTCACTAAATGGTTTGAAGTATGAATAATCCAATATCCAACAAATCATTTTCTTATCCACTATTCTGCCAATTACTTTCCTGATAACTTGTTTGATAAAACAGCTTTAACACTGTTTAAAAATATGCTATCGCAATTGTGCAAGTTGAGGTATTCAAATTGATTATTTTGTCCAGCCAAGTCAAAACCCAAAAAAGATTTTTTTTTTTTTTTTTTAAAGATAAGGATCCAACATTGACAAGAAGATCTTAAAGTGCTCCAAATACAATTCCATGAAAACTGGGCAAACTCCATCTGTTGACTGGATATTATGAGATACGATTGATGAAGAATGAACTTTTAACAGATAGATAGATCAAATATTTTCAATTAAATACATAAACTGTGATTAGGGGTGATCACAGTAGATAAGTCTCATCAGCCAGTAGCAGCGTCCAGAAGTGACCCCCTCCCTCCCTCCCTCCCTCCCCCATGTACAGCACACCCCTCTACTATGACTGCTACAGTAAGAAAGGAGTGGAGGACGGTGCTTCTGTAGTAAAAACTAACACAATCACCTGCTTCATCCAGTCTGCACGCACAAAATCCATAGAGAAATATGTAATATAGTAGAATATTACATTATTACCAAGCATGAAAAAGTGGCTATTTGCTGTGCTAAAAACATACATTTCCCACAGATGTGCATGTGGCATCTGTATCAGAGCAGTACAGTAAAGATATGTCAACTCTGACTTCCATCTGGCGATCATGAAGGCAAACTACTGCCAACAGACGCAAACAATCCACCTCTATGTCCCTTCAGACTGCCCATTTAAGTCCCTGTATTATCATTTAACCTCCACTACTGTATACAAAGAGAAAAATGACCCTTAAAAAGGAGGCATATCAGGCTGAAATGATACAATGGAAACAGCAATCAACACGATCGCGAACGGTGCGTTTACTCTCCACTACATCCATCGTAGTGACCGACAGTTGCTCTCTGTCCAGTGTCAAATATCCAAACTATTTCACACATATAAACATGTGTGGGGAAACCAGCAGCAGTTTGTACTCACCTACAAGAAACCGTGAGTTCAACTTTAGTGGCAGGTATCGCAGCGGTGAAAGGGTCCGCGTCCCCAATACACGCCATATTCATCGAGCCGCTGCTTGGTCGATCACAAATCGCCCCGTATCCAGCGCCTTAGCAGCGGCATGGGAAGGACAGAGAGAAGAGGGAAAATTTGGGGGGAATAAAAAGGAAGCTTTGAAGACAATAAGCCGTTTGTTTATGGAGAAGCGAAGCACCGGAGAGAGAGAGGGGGAGAGAAAGAGAGAAACGCGGACGCGGAGCTACAGCGCGCCGGAATCGCGTCTCTGTGCGCCTCGGTGCTCTGGAGGAGAGAGGACGGTGTGGTGGGGAGGGAAGACACACGTACACACACACACACACACACACATAGGTTGCACACGTTGTGGGAGTGTACAGTATGTATCCAGTTGTAAAGACCAAATAGCTTGACAAAGATAAATGATGAGTCCTCTTTTCTCTTTAGAAATGAGTTCAGAAGATTACGATTAGGGTCAGGTTTAGTTCTGATTCAGGGTTTTAGAGTTGGATATGAGATATAATGTGGGCGGGCAAAGGGTTAAAACGGTCAAATGTAGTTTATTTTAAAGTTGGGTTGTAGAATTATTAGTTTAACTTTAAAAATAAATTGTAATAAAAAGCTAAATACGGGGTAGACACGCTAACGGCTAAAGCTGTACTGTAACGTCATTAGCGTTAGCATTAGCATCGGGTCACACAGGTAGCTAGCTAACCGTCAAAAGATACCGACAAAGTTTGGAAAAGGCTTAAAATCTTACCATTGTTCAGACGATATTTTCAGAATATTTAAAGATTATTCTAATCAACTGTAAAAAATATTTCGTAAGCTACACGATAAAAAGAAAATAATAATCATTTTAACCAGTTCCCTACAGTTGGGGTCTCCCTTCTTCCGGTGGGCGGCCATCTTTGTTTTGATTCTGAAACCGGAAACCGGAAACAAACAGGTTCAATATATATATTTTTTTATCATTTAGCATAAGGAATATTTCTTCAACCAGATGGTCAAAAGTGTCTTTTGGGGTTCTGGAAATACATTCAGAACAATGATAAATGTTTCTGAATACCTTCTGTGTTTTTCCAAAAATCAACCAACCAAGTAATTGAGATGAAAAATGGCGAAGGAAACATCTATGGTGGAATATAAATGCAATATAATACAACTAACAGTGAAATGTAAATATACTAACATTATTTCAGGAACAATAATAATACACAAAAGCAAAATAAATGATGGAATAATTAGGCCCTACGTGGATTCTCTGGACCTGCAACTTGTAACACACTTTGCTTCTCTGCCCATGTAGAGCAAGCTCCTTCAACAACTGTCGGGTAAAAAGGTGTGTCACATGAGCTGAGGCCAGTGTCAGAGCCAAATGACAAAGAGCACCTGAGGAGCAAAACCAACTCAATTAACCAGCCCAGCATGAAACTGAGAGCTAAAAATGGGAATATGGGTGTCAGCTTCAATTAGTCTGAAGAAATAGACAGAAAGTTCATCCGGCAGGCCAAACACCTGTTAAATTAGCCATATAAAGAGCCCTGAGTTGTCTGTGGGGGGGTATTGTTTTTATTGACTTGCATGTTTCAGCCCTTTTTGAAGGATTACCAATGTGTTTCTCAGCATCCTGTTATTGTCCTATAGAGCAGTGGTTCCCAGCCTTTTGGTCTTAAAACCCCATAAACCAAAGTATGATCGAGTGAAAGCAGGAAAAGAAAGTCTAAATTGACATTAATTTAGTCTTTTTTTTCTAATCTTTGTCTCCTGTTAATAATTCCTCAAGCCCTATTTTGTGACCTCAGTAAGGGTCACGACCCCCGAGTTAACTGCTAAACATACAGACTGTAGTTTGTCCACTAACTAATACATTTAGATATCAGATTGTATGGTATGTTTTATTATTGCTGTATCACTATTCCCTTATTATCAGGATGTATATCCTTCCAAGGATTTTGGCATTGGATAGAAAGTTAAATAATGTATTATTTAATTTAGTCTTTACATGTTTGGTATATGATAATATAACATCATTTTCTTTTCGTATTAATCTTGGATTTTATTGATATGGTGTTAAGATCAAATTATTTCGTCAATACATTACTGTTTTTCGAACCTTTTCCATCTTTAAAACCAAATACCAAAAGTATGTGGGCATACTAACAACATATCTGGAAAAGATGGGAAATGCAAAACGATGTGCATTAATCTGTTACAACCCAATACCAGCTATAACTCTCCATCTGTTTTTATCACAGAGCTGAAACCGCAATCTTTCTGCATATTAGTGTCTCACCCATTTCTCTGAGTCACATTTTGGATGAAGGAACTGAATGTGGCTTCAACATTTTCATTTCAGTACCTAAAATCAGCGCCTGGCAATTTGTTCAGCATAAAAACGTCCACAGGATGATTTGAATCCAAATTTCCTCAAAGACATTAGGAAAAAATGAAAAAGTAATGGATGACCTCTATGAATTCATTCAATTTAGTCTTTTAATGGCGTTTCTGCCCAGGAGACTGCCGAGCCGTGCCTACGTCTTTTCCCTGTTAAATACTCAACTTTTGGAAACACCTTGCATGCAAAAGTGAAAACGTCTGCTTCACGCCAGGCATACAGACGACGTTTGAAATCCTAATCAAGTGCGAAAACTCTCACATTCAGACATTTAACGAATGTTTTGCAGTCGTTGACAGGTACCATGTGTTCTGGATAAGGTCTGTTGCGATTTTAAGAGACTAAAGTTAATAATCATCAGCACGTTAACACTTTGTTCTTGCGCTTCTGAAAAACAAGCACAGCTTTATTGGTTCTATATATTCAGTGCAAACTAATAGGGAGATACGAGTCAAACTCATTTGGCAAACTCCATGCACCAAAGACAAATATCTTTTTAAGATATTATTAGCAGCCAGCAAGGTGAGCCATGCAATTTGGTACAGACATTCTTGTCCCCCTCCAGATGAATTGCAAGAACTTTGGTAGCTTAAAATGTTCCTTAAAAACCAATGAATATTTCATCAGCCTCAGCTGTACTTTGTGTTTAAGGCTCATCACCAAATGTAGAGCATGCTGACACGCGAGACGAAGACGGTAAACATGGTAAACACCATACCTGCTAAATATATATATATATATATATATAACATGTTAACATGCTGACAGCATTTAGCTTTAAGGCAAGGCAATGCAGCTTTATACATATAGCACATTTCAAACAAAGTGGCCATTCAAAGTGTGATAGGGGGAAAAAACAGAATGACAAATACACAATAAAAAACAAAAGAATAAAATCAATTCAGAATGAATAAAATGAGATTTTTAGCACCACTTTGCCTTAGTGCAGCCTCACAGAGCTGCTTACATGGCTGTATCCTCTTGGTTTCAGGGTAATAACGGATCGTTTTACATTTTAGACATGTAAAAATATTAAAATTAAAACAATTTAGAGAAGGTCAAATCAACATGTGATGAGGTCATAAGTAGTAAGTTGCATCTGTTTTAATGTTAAGGGTTTTAATGAGACAAAAAGGTTTGGGAACGACTGGTAACAGGATGCTGCAAAGCTACATTTTGATCACTCGGAGGGTTTGTACACGCATGTCAGTGAAACCAGTATCACTCCTCAGAAAACGCATGGACACACACCTTTATATAACCAGGAAAGAGTCCAGCCATGATTAAACATTTTACCAATTAGCTCAAAGCACCACTGTGCTTGAGTACTTCCTCGCAGAGCCGCTAAGCATGGACACTCAGTCTAGTTTCAATCTGTTTTGCTGAGATCATTTAGACTAAATGATCTCAGCCTTTATTCAGTACAAGTCCAATATGAGCTTCATACAGCAGCTGAGGGAGCGATCCAGATGAAGCGGTGAGGTGATGGTTTAGTGAAGGCTTCGTCCAGCTCCTTGTTGTAGCTGCCTGACAAATTACCCTCGATATTGGGAACTATTTTATCAACTCTTTATTGGGGAACCGCTTGTACTTCCTCCAAAATAAATTAATATCCTTCCCTAGCTTTTGTTACTAAGTCTTTGGAAATCCATACTGGCCATGAAATCATTAATACTTTCAGGAGTACACATTGATTGAGTGAGTATTTAAAAATCCTTTGAAGCTTTATTAATTTCTTCTGGGGTGGGAGGAAGGTTCATTCTTTAATATCTGAATATGAAGCTTGAGTTGAGCAAGTAGTTTGACTTTAATCAAAACGCTTGCATGACTTGAATGTGGGTTTAATCCCTTACATTTTAAAGTACTTTTTGCTTTAAGCTGCCAGTGTATCTGGACTGACAGAACTGTATTATATTCATGCCTCAGTGCCACAAATAGATTTCAAATTATCGGAGTGTGAAGCTGCTCTAATGACTGTCTCCTCAATCTCCCTTCTCTTAATTTGCCAGCAAGAAGTCTTGCTGTGATAGATGCGTGGAGTTTTTGTAAAACGTATTAACATCCTCAGCCCTGCCTGAGCCACTGGTGGATCTGTTGTGCAGCTGCTCAAAACCACCCAACTTTGAATTAAACTCTTGTTAAGATCCCAAACTTTCAAAAGATATTAAATACATCAAGCTAAAATTTGAAGAAAAGAGTGTAACATGATATTCTGAATTGATGTAATGGAGTCAGAATACAATATATTATATATTAGTGCTGCAACTGAGATTTATCAGTTAATTTGCCGATTATTTTCTCAATTTATCGTTTGATCTCTAAAAAAAAAAATCAAAAATCACTAGTGCCCAAAGTGACATTAGCTGCACAAACCTAAAATATATTCAACTTATTGTAATGTAAGACAAGAAAAAGCATCACAATCACATTTGAGAAGCCGAAACCATCAAATGTTTGGCAGTTTTGCTTGAAAAATAACTTAAACGATGAACTGATTGTCAAACTAGTTGCTACCACTACATTTTCTACAGTGTTTGTTTACAATTTAAGGTAAAGTACATTGAGAGAAATTGTTTTAGGGGTTACACGAGTCTTATTTCTTTCACAAGTTTGCATTTTTACTTTTTGGAACTGGCAACACAACACAAACACATGACAAGAATGACTTTCAGACCCAAAACAATAGTAACGATATGGTCATCAAATATGAGCGCTGATTAAAGGGCACAGCCATCTTAACAACGTTAAGTGATGTATGAAAGGAAGCCACCCTCAGCCACTGACGTTGTTCAGTGTAAAAAAAGGGTCTTTCAAATCTGGTTTGTGCTGAGGCAAGTCAAAATCCATCTCTCAGGGGCGGAGACCTGCTCAGCAGTGAGCAGCAGGACTCGGGTAAAAATGTGCACATCTCTGCATCTTGAGAAAACAGCTGGGCGTGCGGTTTTTTAAATGAGGATTAATAGACTTACATCAAAGAAAGAAGCTACTGGCCAATGAACACAGGTGACGTTTGTGGAAAAAGTCAGCAAGCGTTGCAACATTGGTGACGGCTTCGTTATTGTGATTTAAAGACTTTGTGTTGGAGACTCTTGGCTCAAAGTGAAAAGTACTTCAGGGTCAGAATTCAGTGTGATCCAGTCGACACTAACATTCATGTGATTGGTGCTGCATGTCAAACAGTCCTGCAGATGACGCAGACCCTTTTGCACCCCCCTTTTCTTATTAGCCAAATTCCTAAAATGTCAGTGAAAGTATTTTTCTGGACAGTGACAGCTCTGAGGATTACTTACTGTCGCTGGTCAGTCCTGTAGGTGCTGCTGCTGCCATCTTCTGGTCACTTCTTCAAACATCTGAGAGCAATACTCGTTTCCTCACTTAAATCACCATCTGCTTTACAGAAACGCAGCTTCACCTACGGCAAACAAGTGTGAAAAAACAGCAACTCTGGGAACTAGAGCAGGAGATACAAAAAAATGAAATAAAAATAGGAATGAGAGCTGTAAACAGCAGGGCTTGGAGGTTGTGGGCACACGCATCATAATCATTCTAGTCCCCAAGAACAGCAACATACTGCATCTCTGATGACGAACTGATTAAGTGGCATAAAGAAAAAACATTTCTCTTAAAATCTATGGGTCGTTGGTTTTCTCCTCGTCTCTTGTAGATTACATGTTAACTGTTACAAATAAAAAGTGAAAAGAAAATAAGGGCAACACTTTATTTGCATGTATAAAATGCTTTATAAACACAACATAATGTTGTGAGGAGATCAAACTGTTTATTAATGTTTGATTCTGATGTATGTATAAAGACAATATAGTCAAACACAGTTGTAAGCAGGGGGGCCATGCTCCATCTCGCAATGTTAACAAAAGTAAAAAATAATTTGTGCATCCGCTCCGAATTGTGATGGGTTCTTCCTCTGCCCGTGCTACACCTTCCACCAAGTTTCTTTAAAATCCCGCAAGTTGTTTTCCCGTTATCCTGCTCACAAACCAACCAAACTGAAAACATAACCTCCTTTAATTGGTAACACACACACACACACACACACACACACACTTCAACATGTCCTTAAAGTGTGTTATAAACCATTTATTGAATGTTAAAATTCTGCTTATAAATGCTGAATAGGGGGACTTAGACTAAAGTGTTACCAAAATAAGAATTTAAGAGCTGAATATCCAAAAACAAGGAAATCCAGATAAGAGAAATAAAAAATAAGAAACTACTTTTCTTAAAGAGTTGTAGAAAATAATAAAAATGAGACATTTAACTGTAGATATTTAAGTAACCAACCTGCAGATATATATAAACAGCACTAATAAGTCTTTAAATGACAGACAAGAAACACAGAGTTGGTTGTTTTTGACAGATGGCGTTTATTCTCACCAAGGCATCTGACATTAGAATCGCTACAGAGTCCGCCATTTGGGAATGGCTACTAAAACTCCAGAGTGGGAACGCCCAGGATATGTGGAACAGGAACAGCATAAACAGAACAAAGAAAAAAAAAAAAGAAAAAAAAACTAACCGTAGGCCACTAAACACAATCAGACACCTCATTAGAAGAAAAGCTCCGTCCAAAGCGTTAAAGCTCGTCCGTCTTTCCGCCAATTCTGGTCCTCTCGGCTCTCGTGTGAGATGGCGATCAGATCGGTGGTCCCACAAAACTAACATTCAGTCAGATTAATTCTTTTTAAATACATTGTTTACATACATTAGATATGTACTTGAATAATGCCTACAGCTCGCTGTTTCACCGAACATTCAGAAGTGACAGCACAACAATCGCGACAGAGACCACGAGCGTCTCCAGGAAGGCCCCGCAAGGATCAGAACTGGGAGACAGACGCCGGTCTCAACGCAGGCCGAGTCTGAAGGCCTCTCCTCTCCAGAAACAAAAAGATACCATTACATTTATATACATACACGTTGCTCGGTAGTGAGCGGACCTCACCCGGAGTCCTTGACAAGAAGCCCTCTTATAGGGTTGAGAGAAAAAGGTGAGCACACGACGTAGCAGCATGGGGGGTTACACGATGACTCAGCAGTGTAGATTCAGTGTTAACATGTGAAGAGTGAACATACGTTTTCACATACGATGTAACATGAACAACAAGTGTAGAATATCCTCAAACGCTGAACCTGCTCACATTTACTAAAGATTAAGTGCGTCTCAAAGACTAACTGTGTTGGATTTCACAAGTGCTCAATAGTTAAAGGAATAGTCTGACATTTCAGGGAAATACGCTTGTTCGCTTTCTGCCAAAGAGTAAGATGAGAGGGTGGATACCAGGTACAGCCAGTTAGCATAGCTTAGCATAAAGACTGGAAGAGGTACTGAAACTGGAAGTTTTAGTACCTCTAGTGAAGGTACTAAAATCTGCCAAGCGGCACCTCTAAAGCTCCTAAATTAAGCCAATCTCTTAGTTTAATCCATACAAAAACCAAAGTAAAAGTAACAATTGAGTTGGGAAAAGAAGTTTCTGAGCCTGGCCAATAAATAGTCGGAAACATAACCCTCTGTATAACCGCAAATTGCATTTTTAACCCGTTGCTTTTTGTACATATTAAACAAACAAGCTATAACATGTTAATTAGAGAGCTTTAGATGTGCTGGAAGTCAGATTGTGTTAGCGCCAAACGAGCCAGGCTAGCTGTTTCCTCCTGTTCCCAGTCTTTACTGTATGCTAAGCTAACCAGATGCTGGCTGCAGCCTTATATTTAACACACACATATGAGAGCTGTATCATCTAAGTCCTGCCTAGAAAGCAAATAATCGTATTTCCCATAATGTCGAACTTTAGCTTTAAAGTGGGAGTTACTGTACAGTGCGTTCTGTTCACGAGTGCAGTGCAGGACAGCAAAGACGACAAGTTTGCACAATTTTGGTCGCTGATGTTGAACAGCTGCAGAAAGTGAGGAGCACAAAAGCAGGAGAGGGAAGTTAAGGGGATCGGTGATTTGTCTTTTTCACACACAGTAAAGCCACTTTTGTTAGTCGGGGGGGGGGAAAGGAGCGTGGGGGCATTGGTTCTGCTTCGTGTGCAGACAAACGATCCAAACAATCCCAAGAAACTGGAGAACTGGGTTGTGAAGACCAGCTACCAACCCGTTAGCTGCTGCCACACTTTTCTCCTGTGATGCTCTACGTCCTGTCTATTTATTTCTAATCTAACACCGCTATGTGTCTGCAGGTGAACTTCATCCTGGCACAGAGCTGAGCAGCAGACATATTTTCTATGAGTCGTGTTCAACCCCTAAATAAACGTCTCGTGAGCACTAATCATGATCCACGGTGACATATCGTCTACAGCGCAAAAGAGAAAAAGAAGAGTTCATCCTGCAAAGACTCATTAACAATACGTTGAACTAAAACCGATTAGCACGAGTAAATAATGATTGTGCTAGTTTCTGTTGAAATGAGATTACTTTCCTGTTGGCTCAAGGTTACATGGCATGGAAGGTGGGTGTTTTTAGGAGTCAGCAATGGGCTCGAGAAGTTAGGGGTCAAAGTGCAGCAGCATCAACAGTTAGTGTCCTTCCAGTGCGATCAGTTACTGGCCACCTCGTCCGCATTGTCAACCGCCTCTAAAGTGCTGTCCAGTCCACCACGTGCCCGCCAGATCTTCACAGTCCGGTCACTGGAAGACGAGAACATGAAGCGGTAAGGAACAGGTAAAAAAATTTAAATTTAATAAAAAGGAAATTATAATCCAGATGCACACAGAGAGCAAGATGCTACATAATCTTCCAGACACTAATGATGTTGAGATTGTACTGGATGCTAATATTGCGTTTGATGTTCTTACTGCCTGCAAACACGACTTTAGTTCGACATAAATATTCGTTCAAAAATAATTTTGGTTGCATGTAAGAAAACTATAACAAGAAAATGGTAACAGCCTTAACCGCCCATATTATGATTTGATAATTATGAATGAATTATTTGTGAAATACTAGTAAGAGTAGAACTAGTAGAAATAAAAAGCATTTGTAGTAAAAAAAAACAAAAAACACATTTAAAAAGCAACTCTTTTCTTTAGCCCATCAATCCTCCTCATGAAGACATGGATGACCACACTCTGGTTTTTAAATCGTTTGTATTTTGTCCAATACTGTTTATGTCGTGATTTTCTCAAGATATTCTACGCTTTTAAAAAAAAAAAAAAATTTTTTTTACTTATATTCTCTGTTTTTATTTGATAATTCCTGTGTTTTAATTAATCTCTTTGTCTCTTCTCTTCACACTTTGGTCACTGTTTGTCGATTTAAAAATGTGCTCTCTTCCACTGCCTCAAAACTACTTCAAAACTGCAATAATCACGAGATAAATGTAAAGAAAAGAACAAGAATCTTAAAATGTGTCCTAGATCTAACTGGTGGCCAACGCAGGGACTTTGGGACATGGAGACACTGTTTGTTGGCGCGAGACTCACTCGGAGGCGGTGAACAGATGGCTGCTGTTGGTCGAGATGCCGTTGATGGGGCTCTCGTGACCCTTCAGCTCCCCCAGAGTCCCCAGTGTGTCTGTGTGCCACAGCTTGAGCACCCCACCTCTGCAGCCGCTCAGAAGGGCCGGGGTCCCGGGGACGACACCCAGCGCACAAACCCAGTCACGATGGGCGTTCGGGACTTGCTGTTGGAGAGAAGGATTAAAAAGGTTTAAAAGTCTCTCAGCAGAGAACGTTTGGACGAATGATTTTGTGGTTATTTTCCTTCTTTCCCCAACACAATTCATTTAAAATGATTTGTGTGTTCTCGTCTTTGGTTAAACGGTTTCAAAACTCTTTTCTCAAACTTTCCCATGTCAAGATATATGAGGGAGTCTGCGTCTCATGTCCTTCTTAATTATTTTCACGGTGAAAAAGCATGTTACCATAAGTGAAAAATGTCTAGGCAGAAATCCTTCAGGCTGCCAAGTTAAATCACTTCCTCAAACTGTACAAATACACCAGGGGAAACTAAATGTGTAGACGCAGAAAAGCTGATCGGTGCAGATTTGCTCATGTGATACATAAGAAATGAGAATTATCACTTGGTAGTCGAGGTTTAGCTTAAGTCCTTAAACTTCCAGCTGAAAAAAGCCACAGTCAAACCCAAAGACCCCGAATGTAGAGATGAGGAGATGTACTGTACGGTGTCTCTGCTGAAACTACAGATGTGTTTTTTAAAAAAAATTTTATATTGCCTTTTGCCTCAATGTCTTTCCACGCGTTATGTAAAGCACTTTAAATTCCCTTATTGTTGTAAGAAAATACACAAATAAGCCTACACATAAATCCAGCACCGTGCATGATTTAAACACCTACACATCTTTCGTGCATCCCTTCTCACTCATCCCGTACCTGCAGCAGGTCTTTGCGGTCAAGGTCCCACTTCTTGATGCCGTTGTCTCGAGAGCCGCTGAAGAGAATATTCCCCTGGATCACCAGGGACTCGATGCCGTCGTAATGCGGAGGTTCAAAGTTGTGTGTGGGGCCGATGCTCCCCAGAGAGCCTTCAGTCACGTCAAACAGCTGCAACAGCCAGAACACTGCGTGTCAAAAGGTGCGTTGTTGTGCCTTTGCATGTGTAATTCAACATGGAAACTGTACAACTACAGCAGCTATTTATATTCAAAGGTATTAGTATTATAATAAAGCTAATCCTGCATTATGGATCTTAAGTCATGTCCACAGTCCTTATATTGTATTACTGAACGCTTGAATTCATTAATTCAACCTTTATTTATACTCGAGAGATCATCGAGGGACAACTGTCATTTACAATGACATCGAGTCAATTACAAAATCATAGAAAAGGAAAAACACATCAACAACAAAGAGATATACCAATTAAAAAACAGTTTAAGGAACTTAAACTTAAAACTTTTCGATAAAAGGAAAATAATTAGATTTTTAAGAAGTATAATAAAGTACAATTATGTAAAAAAGAAACTTACAACTAGGGTAAATCATTTGACTCGATTGATTAAAATGTAAAAACAATTACAAGTAGAGGTTGGGAGATTCAAGATCCAATTTCTAAAATGTCAAAAAAGTATAAATGAATTAATTTTAAGGAGGCGCGGTCGACAAGATCGTGGAACACGAAGCAAGAGGCAGTCAGTAGAGCGAGTCAGTAGAGCGAGTCAGTAGAGCGAGTCAGTA
>CALSBV010012175.1:1023174-1035252 GCA_943590825.1 Bovichtus diacanthus | reverse complement strand
AGCGAGTCAGTAGAGCGAGTCAGTAGAGCGAGTCAGTAGAGCGAGTCCGATTCACTTGATGATTCAATTCATGGTCATAATCAAGTGTGTAATCTTCGGCTTTCTGAGACACTAAGAGCATGAGCCTGTGTACGTCGAGGACATAACAAGGTGATGGATCAGTGGAAACAGGAAGAACGTGCTGCGTGTAAATGCAGGACATGAAGAGGCGACGAGACACTAAAAACACACCTTGATGTAGTGATCCTTGGACCCGGAGATCACCAGGTCTTGGTTGTTTCCAGATTGATCCACAGTCAGACACATCACTGGACCGAGGTGACCGGTAAGTTTCCCCGTGGATGCAAATCTGACAAAAGATGGGAACATCACATCAAAACCGTGTGAAGAGAACAAATCGCATAGAATATGAGCACTAAATTCATCAGACTGTCATTGCGAGAGCGTCTTAAAAACACATATTGTCAAAAGCCCAAATGATCATTATGTAGTATCAGTCTGAAGTCTTTCTGACTTGGTATTTGAATTCAGCCGCTCTGGTTACCTTCGTAGATCCCAGACTCGGACCGAGTTTCCGGCGGCAGCGTACAGAACTGTCCCGTTGGGGTTGAGAGCGATCTGGTTGATCTGGTTCTCTCCTGCTGGGATGGTGACCGTCCGGCTGGTGGTTGACGCACAGACGTCCCCGACATTAACCTGACCAGACGACCTGGACACACACGGATGACACGTGTAAGATTCTGCAGAGGTTCACACACACACACACCATGTATGGTGGTGCGAAACACTTTCAAGGTGCAAAACACAACTTGTTTTCGTCAGATTTTCTTCAATCTCATTACAGATTCGGAGGTGGAACTGGAGCATACTGCGCTATTTAAATACCTTCAGGAAAAAATACTTTTTTTGAGATAATTCAGTGTAGGACTGTGGCCAAAAGAAAACATAAAAACGGTATTAGTGTGATATATATTGAAAATATAAATAATGCTATCAGTCAAATTCATCTTTAACTTTGTTTATTGTGCGTTTTGTCTCTTTTTGGAAAATTAATTACACTCAATTGTGAGCGAAATGACTGAAGAGGTGCTGGATTATTTACATGATATTATCCATGACAGGAATAAATGAGTAAATAAATAAAAAACTATTTTCTAACTCTTCATGCACTGAAGAGTTGCTTGTTTTTTATTTTATTTAAAAAAAAAAGATAAAAAGCTGCTTCCGTCATTTCACATGTGAAGTAACTAAAACACTGCTGCACATCAGACGTGCGCTGAGACGTCACACTCACGTTAGTGTTCGGATGCACCTGGCCGAGTCCCGGATGTCCCACACTTTGATGTAGGAGGTGGAGACGGTGTAGACCAAACTGGAGCTGTAGCGGACCGACACCACGTTGTTGGGGTGACCGGCCAGGGACATTATCTCCTGACCCGTCACCAGATTCCACACCTTACAGGTCCGGTCTGCAGGAGGACACACAGGCTATCATCTCCAGCTCCATGTATTACAGGATGTCAAAAACTGCAGCAACACAGTGCAGCTCAGGATCTAAGCTGATAGGAAATATATCTTGCAGCGAGGCATAAAACACAAACAATCTTAATGATGAAACGAAATAGAAGTTAGAAAGAGCAGTTAAAGAAAATAAGAAGCGCTATGGGGATAAACAAGAACTTCAATCTAGTTGATTGCCAATATATTTACCTCCATTTATCATCATAAAAAGCTCCTTCACCATAAGAGTTTCACAGTATGTACAATGTCATTTTATTCCATCGCCTCATTTATCCACACACTGTGCATATGACAATCTTAATTAATCCCTGTCAGCTTTTATTTGCAGTCATATAAAATGATAACAGCATGTCAAAGTGTAATAAATTAGACATGCTGTAACAAGAAGACAAGTGAGGAATACTAATGAGAGGGGAGAATCAAGAGTTAATAGATGAGGGGAGGATGGGGGGGGAGGATTGTGGGTATTAACCTTTGGATCCCGTGAAGAGAAGGTCGTCAGTGCAGTCGACACAGAGAACAGCTTTACTGTGTCCCTCCGCCACGTGGACGCACTGCAGCGTCGCTGACCGGCTGCTTTTAGTGGGTGGCACCGGGTTAATGACGCCCCTGGAAAACACAAACGTATATCACCATGAAAAAGGTGCAGCCTGGAGATAAATATGTCTAGTAAACGGAGTGCAGCACGGATATAAATTACACCCACACAACCAGAGTCATGCACAGCATGCAGATGCACAGTGCTGATTAGCACAATGCTGCAAATCAAAAAATAGGAAAAAAAAAGGAGGTGACAGGAACAGTCCAAAGAGAAATGAGGAGACAGAGTCACCTTCACCGTGCTGAAGAAAGGAGGAGTAAAGAGTCCAAAAACATCATTAGCCTTTCCAGAAATAATAGATTAAAAACACCCAAGGAGACAAAGACGGATGATCCTTGGAAACCAGCGGTGTCGGATCGTCAGGGACCGAAAGTTCTATAGTCACAGAAACTCAGATCGATCACTAATTGGCAGGTTGTGTTGACAACAAATTGGCATCTGATAGTGTAATTGTACAATCACTACTCTCCAGCAGTAAGTATCAGCACATATCAGTGGAGCGGCAGGATGATGAGCTGATGGTGTAGCACAGATCCAGACGTCGATATTCAGCCATTTTCAATGAACAGGCTTTAAAAAGGCCTGCTGTGAGGAGAATAAAAGCCTCACTGAAGGCAAAACAAGGCTAATGAAAAAAGATTATTGAGGGTTTAGGCTCAATAGCAGTAATAAGCTTAACAAGATGACACTGTTTGGGTTTATTATAATTACCTATTGATCCCAGAAAGGACATTCATTGTTTTTAAACCACGTTAACGGTTCTCGGCTGGTTAATCTAGTGTTTAGTGCAAAGACACCACAGCAGAGCGGGATAAAAACCACTGGGAGCATCTGGTGATGAAATGACTTGAAATGTGTGGAGGTCATGAAGAGAAAAGGAAAGAATCCACACCACGTGCGTCTGCAGTTCCCTGTACAACAAAGGTAGCATTTTAGTGACTCGTGTGGCAAATAAGAAAGAAAATAAATTTAAAAAAAAAGACAAAACGTTGTACTTGGGTGGATCGGAGGGAGGAGGAGAAACAGAACGCAGGATGTGGTTGGACGACACGTGGAGACATCCGCTCGTCCTGCAGGGGGAGAGAGTATCCGATATTCCTGAGACCTGGTTATCTACCAGACTAAACATACTTCCTGTCTTCATCAAGTTCCTTGATTTTTCTTAATCATTCTGTTTTAGGTACAACTTCTAGAAGAGCTCATTCTCGAGTGAGCCTATGTACTCATGAATGGGATGTTTTAAAAACACAATAATGATGTAACTTAATGTCACTCCTGCTATACAATGAGCATAAAGGACCATACCAGTGGTTTAGTGCGACTTCTCTTAAAATAGTTTCTACCTTCCACGCAGGCAATGGTTCAGGACGTACCAGTAGTTTGAAAATCATTTAGCTGAAAGGAAAAAAAAATATGTTCCATCACATTGAACATTTAATTAAGACATTTTTCAGTCAAAACATATATTTTTTAAACTCTATATTTACCCATTACTATTTATTTATATATTTTAGGCTGCAAAGTTTAAAATACGTGCACTACATAGTGCCCTCAAGAATTCCCACAATGGGATGAAAACGCCGTCTACAGCATTCACACGACATTTGCTGTTATCGACCATGATAAGGGTCAAAAATCTCAATGTACTACAACTTATAGTAGAACTACAAAAGGCACAATTCCAAAAAGTAACACTATACTTAACAACAAGACCTGAATCTGACATGTTGACATTTATTTAAGAAATGGATGCCTCCTGGCAGCTGACTTTTAAGTACCGGTACCTGAATGCACCATCAGGAAGAACAATCCCTGCTAACAATTGTATTACTATGTAATTACTGACAAAAACGACAAGATGTTTACTTTGATGGATTAACTGTCACTAACGAGTCTGTTGAAATTGATTTTCTATTATATTCCAAAACAACTGAAATGAAAAGGAAAATAATGGCTACATGGAAGGTAGAGAACTCATCTGCAGTCCTACAGTATGCTTTGAAAAATCAGTTGTAAATCCTTTTAATGGGCATCACTAACACATGCAAACACTAGTATGGTCTCCAATGGCTTCAGGACACTTTGTACCGACACAATGTGCATTTAAGATATCTAAAACTAAATGACTTTGACTACAAAACAATCAAAAATGATAACTACCTTGAGAAAGCTAGTTATTATAACACTATTATTACACTCCAAATATGTGCGTCATATAGATATATATATATATATATATTTACAGTAAATTGGGAACTAAGGCAGCAATTTGACAAACTGACATATTTTGGTGTGCTCCCGCTCACCATCTTTCCCCAGCTCTAATCTGACTCTCTGGCAGGCTCGTGTTAATTTTACTTATCTCTGGTTCTTACTTATCCTGCAGGACGTTTGCGGTACGCCCCAGATACCCTGTCATACGGCTAAACGCGGCGACGTGGTTACTGGGAGGAGCGGTACGGGAGAGAGGAAGTGGTGGGTTGCTCTTCAGGTTCCTGATGACTGGGCTGTGGAGGAAGACAGCAGGGGTGCCAATTAAGCTGCAGCATAATTAAAGTGTGTGCTAAGCTGTTTACACACTACTGGCAGGAGTGTGGGAGGACTGCAGGGAGGCAGAAGGGAGACGCATATGCTGCATTCACGTCATATGGGAGCAAATGTCAGGACAGCTTGACAGGGAAGTCTTCATGCGTTCAGATTCATCCGAGGCCATAAAGAGACATTACAGAGGTTTCCTGTTCAATGTCGTTTACTAGGTTTATTATTATTTCAGCCCAGTATCATTCTGTCAAATAATTGTCCAGACATGGAAGTTCCTGCCTCGCCAGAGATGTGCAGAAACATTTCTTTGCAGGCTTGTCCTCGACTTAACAATCGTGTTTCTCCACAAATAATCATGCAAAAAAGCGCCAGTTTAAATCTTGTGTTTACCAGAGATGAGCTAAAACAAGTCTTCAGCATTAAAAAATAAATCTTAGTCGACTAAGACCAAAACAACCAATTAGTTGAGTTAGACTAAGAAGGGGACGCCCTGTTTCTTTGCACATTTTACAGCAGTTTACTCAAAATGTGTTTTTATTTATTTATCATTTCAAAGCCCAACATATCTCAGGGATTTAGCAGCCTGGTTTCAGTGAAACGCATGAAGTCCAATTCAAGTCAACTTCATCTATAAAGCCCAAAATCAACCCTCTATCTCTCTATTCTACTCTCTATTCACCCTCTATCCGAAGACCTTTAACCCTCCTCTAATGTGGCCAAGCTACAACATTTGTTTTGGAGGCTTTTCACAGAAAGAGAAAAATATCTGGACACAATCTTTGGTATGAAAATGATATGAAGACAAATGTTAACATTAGCACAATGCATCTTATATCAACGCATCTTCTATCAGCATATAATCAGCCATAATCCAACTAGAGCCAAGATAGTGTGAGGCTGTAATGCACCAGAAAACTAAATTGTTGAATGCATGAAAAATGAAGAAACTACTTAGATCGTTATCCCTCAAAGCCCGACAGTGCTCAAGTTCCTCCGGGGTGTCCCGGTTGCTTAGTGGTAAAACATATGCCGTGCAATTACAGCGTCTATGGTTCAGCTGTGGTCAGGGAGCTTCACTATCTGCTATCAATGAAGACTAGAACTCCAAACAAAAAGGTTTAAAAAGGAGATGATATATCCTCTATATCTGTGCAGTCACAAAATGCCATGACATAAAAATGATTTCTTTTGTTGGATGCAAAATTAATAAATGACGATAATGATAAATGTAGTGTAAATCTAAGATTGACAGTTTTCTTTGCCATATGACATGAATGCAGTTCAGTGCTTATACATCATCGACCCCATACGCTCACACTCACACCACGAGTGCAGAGAGAAAGTAAAGTAAACAAACCGCTGATGTGCACAGAGATAAACGTGTGCACACGTCATGCCAACAAAAGCTTAAAGGAATAAGACTTCACTTAAGTAGCTATTGTCCATAGTATCATTAACGCTAATATAAGATTCAGTTATCAACTTGCAGTATAAAGTAATCTACTGTCTTCCAGTATTATAGATTTTTGAGACAGCATGACAGGAACTAGAAACATTTGTAACATGTAAACACAGGTTGTTATCGTTTTCAGCAAACGAAAAGCAGTTTACTCGGCACATTCTTCTACTTCAGTCTCACTCACAAGAATCTACCGATAAGACAAAGAAGAGGAAAGAACCTTGAAAAGAAAAGTGATTTTCTTCAATAAATCAAAATGCGTTTAAGTAGATCAGCAGCAGAGGAGTTCATTAGCAAGTTGAACACTGAATTTGAGTCACAAATACTCAGTAAAGAGAAACCCGAGTTAGGTAGGAACAATATGACTTTAAATTCAGCACAGAACTTGGCAGGTCAAAGGTCATCACACCAGGCGCAGAGCATTTTTGATTTGGTTGAGACCACATGCTTCTTCAAAGCAGGAAACCCAGAGGAGGAGTATTAGTAGTGTGTGTAGAGTGGAAGTGAAGTTATTCAGCTTTTTCCGGCTTTGCAACCACAACAAGTTCTTACTGTTTAATCTCCTTGACCTTTGCCCTGTCGGCCGCTGCGTGCGCCTTGTCAAAGGTCTTCCTGCGAGAGAGCGGGGAAGGCTCCGGCGCTCGCTTTTCCACCCCTGACGAAGTTCTGGAGCCAGAACTGATCATTTCAGTTTCATTAAGTTATCCACAGACAACACAAAGACAATGTACAAAAACAATGATAAAACAACAGATGTGAAACAAACTAAATAATGGCAACAATGAAGAGATGAGCATGCAGTACACACAGAAACACATGTTACCTGATATTTAAAGTCCCAAAACAGTGGTGGTTCTTCGCCAAGCTCATGTATAACTACTGAGGACACTGTAGACTTTGAGCTACACTAAAATATAACTATTACTTTATTTGCTGATGGATCACCGTCAGCCAAGGCTCATTTTTACATACAAGTCAATGTGCACTTAGGTTTGAAGCATGGACTTTCACAAGCCTGTTAAAGCGGTCTGGTTAGTATTTTTGCTCTCAGTTGAGTTGAATTAGAGGCAGATTTTGCAGGGGACAGTAACAAATCAGCCAGACAAATGTTAATATTGGAAGGAAAGGACTCATCATACGGGGGGGAGGTATGGCCATTTAATGTAAGGATGCTCATGAATAATGTGAAACTAAATTAACTAGAAGCAGAGGATGTAGCAGCAACATCAAACATGCAGGAAAGACGGAAGGAAGTAGTAATTATTGTGTTAGCGACAGAGTTCCGGGCCTGGACTTACATGCTGCCCATTTTAGAGGAAAAGCCGGGGGAGAGAGCTGTGTAGTCCCTGACTGATGAGCCTGACGACTCCACGTCTCCTCCCCCATCGGGTGTTTCAGCTAGCGGCAGCATCGGACTGGAGAAGTCTGCGGTCGGTGCGTCGGGGGCGGAGTCGCTGTTTGCGTACAGCAGCTCCATCTGAGTGGTGGTCCTCCTGCGAGCCTGAAGAGCACGGAGAAGTGACAATAAAGGCAGGAAGTGACGGAGGAAATACTGGGGTTGTAAGAGCACCAGGTTATAAACACGTTGTAATACCTTATTTCTTGTTTTGGTCTCTCCACAGAGTTTCATGAGATCTGATGTCAAGGTGCTGAAAGGGAAAACGAGAGTTTCATACGTCAGTATTAATGAACAGATAAAAACAACAACTCATCATATAACATAAAATACAGACACATCGTAAACAACATAAGTTGAATACAATAAAAATATAAAACAAGGTAACATAACGAAGCATAAATGTAGAAAATAAAGCTAATGTAACACAACATTAACATATAGTATAAGATCACATTAACATAGGTTTAACACAATAAAACATAAAATAACAGATACATGAACACAACATAAATATATAATAACCCCACATAACATAAACACAACAAAGACATAACATAGAAACATAAAATAACGTCGTAAGATGCTATAAACTGAACTCACTTTCCCTCTGCAGAAGGGCTCTGGGCAGACTCATCACTGCTGCTATCGTCCCCATTTTCTGTCGAATGAGATCAATGAATAATATTAAAGCGGAGAGAAAACACTCTTTGCAGATGAGACTGAGATGACTGCTTATGACTTTCTAAAATGGCTCTTAGCAAGTACACTTTGCCTGCGACTAAATCATTTATCATTTTGCTCACTTTCCCTAAAGGGTGAAGCAATTTTGTTAACTTTTTTTTTTTTTTTTTTTGTCGTCTTTGAAGATGGCTGCTCAAAATGGGTGTAGAAAAGATGAACGAGGGAAGCAGATGAGGGAGATGTCAGCGCGGCGCCATGCTGCTTTATCGACAAACAGAAACTCGGTCCTCACTGAGCTCAAAGAGATCAGATGGGTGGAATAAGGTGAGAGGTCAGAGGTCAGAGAGCGGCCAGGTAGGGGAAGGTTATGAAGAGACGTGTGGGGGAAAGGTGAATATGAGACAAGGTGGAGGAGTGACAGGAGTCATTAGTCCGTTGCTCCCGCTGGGGTCAGCTGACCTACAGGGTCTGACAGAGCTAAAACATCTATGTTGCATGGTTCCTGTGGAAGGGTCCTGGGTTAGCAGGGTGCTAAAGCATGGAGGCTGTAGCACATGATGAGCTAGGGGGAGAAGGAGTGTATCCAGATGAGGGAAAGGGAAGGGGGAGGTCAGCAGACGGATGGAGAGAAGCCTTGGTTGCATTGCACCTCATGCACCGGTTCCAGGTTACGTTTAGTTAGTTGTCAAAGTGCAAAGGGAAGGAACCATGCATTCATTACACGGAGGAGAGTCTAATGTGGTTTCACTTACCAGCCGGGATGTTACCTAGCTCTGTAAAAACATGAAGAAAAAAAAAAAAAAAAAAAAGGAAGACGTGGGGGAACAGAAAAAAAGGCAATGCACAAATCAAAAACACTGTTCCCCGAAATTCTAAAAAAAACTAAATAAAATAAAGTGCAGCTATTGTAAACAGAGCTTCCTACTGAACAGAGGCTGGCAAAATGTTAACACTTTTAGGAATTTGTATTCTAGTAATATCATCTTTGTGCCAGAAGAATTATGTGCCAGTTGTATAATAATTAAGCCAGCTTCTACTCAGCAGAAGGCAACAGGCAGAGCATGTCAAGAGGCCCAATCATGCAACTGACCAGTAACCCGTCCACTTCCTGAAAGCCCATATGCTTGTAACAGACGTGGAAATGCATGTTCAGTGGCAAATTTACATTTCGCAAACAGAATTGACTTGTGGAAGAGAAACCTCATCGTCCCAGAATAAAATCTGAATCCCAGTTTTACTTGACATGATGTGAAGGACACTTCCAGGAGGTGGGCCGGGTTAAACCAGGGGTCTGGTCCGTGTGTTGGGTCCCCAACTTCACTTCAATCTCAACCCAAACAAACGCTGCCGTTACCTTGCAGAGCGTTCCCCAGCAGGGCGTCCAGCTCCGGGTTGAACTCGGCCTTCTCCTTCAGCATGTGAAAGAGCAGCTGGTTCTGTGTGGCGCTGGTGATCTCCGTCTGCTTCAGCCGGCCCTCCATCACCTTCACCTGAGACTCCCTCTGGGACGCCTGCAGACCCTGAAGAGGTCAGACAGCAGACATTGTACAAGGTTTTTTTGTACACCCACATCTGACATATGGTACAATAACAGCATGTATAACTACATATCATACATAGTCATATCAATATGCAGCTGATGCAGTTTTCTAAACGTTTGCTGGAATAAAAATGTTACAAAAAACACTTCACTTTCTTCTTCACAAGCTCTGTTGTCCATTGGTGCATAGACAACAAACGTAAGTATAGAATTGGAAAGAAAACACAATGTGTACATGCAACCATTTCAAAAGAAAGAGCTCGGCAGTAATGTGCAAGAATATTCTTGCACAGAAAATTATTTTTTTTGAGAAGACTAGAACATTTAAATTCCATCATTATTATGTAAATTTGGCAGATTTAGCCAAAGGGCACGTTTTCTTCTGCAGTGCCTGACACGGTTGGTGTTATGTAAAACTGCCTGATTTGGGGCGAAACATCAGGCAGTGAGGTGTTGATAGGTACCTGAGAAACTTTGATCGAATTTGTTTATGTTTGTTAAAGCAGCCCCGAGCACAAGCTACTGATGAACTCTTCTTATTATGGGCTGGTACCTTGTTGATGGCCATTGACATGAAGTGATCCAACAGAAAACGAGCTTCTGTCAAGGTACAGGAACCAATCACAGCAGAAATATCCACCGTGTCGCCTTCCTCCTGGAAAACAAAACAAGACAAGACAGAAAAAGTTTTTCTGGATCTCATGGCCCATTACAAACTCCACTTCAGCGTTTCAGTTCAAAAGTAGTAAGTAGGTGATGGCATAAATATAAAGTAAATAAACTGCCAAATATACATTTCTTACATCTAACTTTTAGGCTACCAATTCCCAAAGTTGTCCCCCTTTCTCACCTTGGTTTCCTCCATCTGCATGATGTTTGCCTGACAGTCTGCGATGCTGTCGTTGATGTAGTCAATGTTGGCCGTCAATGCATCCACTTCCTCGTTGATGGGAAGCACCGCCTTCTCTGCCTCTGGCCCCTCCCTGACCAGCCGGTCCCTCTTCCGGATGACCTTCTCTTTACGCTTGGTTAGCTCCTCTCGTTGCTATGAACACAAAACACTGACTTTTGAAAACAGATTTCAGTCCGTGCAGTCCTTCCTAAATGTGTACACGGTAAATGTTGCAGGAGTGCAGGGAAGGTCTTTTTTATCTCGTTCATTTCTTAAGAACAAATGGATTTTGTGCAAGGTTTCATCTTGCAGCAACAACGTGATGTAAAAGTAGTTAAAGCCTCGTCCAAGGTCAGGATTTGACACATTTTCAAAACATAGACTCTCGCAGATCTAACGACTGAAACACAAAGTATTCACACTTATTGCTCAGTTTGTTGAATACTCGATTGCAATTGATCAATTATGGCATTCCAGGGTCTGTGATTTCTTCATGAAAACAAGCGGCAGCAAGTAAAAACTTTTTTCAAATCAATAAAATTATTTTTTAAATCAATATTTTGTGAGAAATTATTGATTTCTTTAGTAAGTCTCCATGTAATACGCTGGATAATGTGCAGCGAGCCGCTCATTTTTGCGAAATGAACCGGGTGCAATATTTACCGGCTCGCTGTACATTATCCCTTAAGTGTATACTTTTATTTGTTCATTTGACTGTACAGGAAGAACAGTAATCACATGTGAATAGCAGAATATACAATATTAATGTGTTGATTTTATGTATTACTTTTTGAAAAGTATATTGTTGTTGTGTGCAGGATAAGGGTTTACACTTTGGCGTGTCATTTATACAACGTCAGACTGGCTGAGTACATTTTTCCACCGTTTCAAGTGCCTTGCTTGAGGGCGCTTGACAGTATCGATGTGGAGGATGGCGAGCGTACTTCCCTTTTCCTTTGCCTGCCTTCATAGATATATTTCCTGTCAGTCTAAGGTTGTCTATTATCCTTCTTTAGTTCTGTAATTGCTAGATCAAGACATCTGTGCTGCCTTAGTTTTACCTTGAGGAGGCGGTTCATGTCGGCCTCCATGTTGGAGATGGTCATCCTCTGCATGATGACGTCAGTGATGCGGCGCTCCAGAGACTGCCATTTATTGCGTGCGATTCTGGTGGATAAAATACCTACTGTGCGCCTGTAGGAAGACCTGCACACACAGCATCAGTCGAGAATGGATTTTAAGCACAAGTATGATGTAAATGAGCTCATAAACATGTCCCAGACGCAGAATTATGCATGAAAATCCAACATTATAATGGAAAAACATCCATTTGTAAAGAGAGACTTACCCTCCGGAAGTAAGGGAGTTAAGTGGTCACATTTATAAAGACATATTGATATTAGATATTATTTATTTTCTTTTCTTCAATAAGAATGTTTTCTTT
>CALSBV010012175.1:1004243-1006414 GCA_943590825.1 Bovichtus diacanthus | reverse complement strand
ATAAAATGTATTATTATTATAATAAATAATAATAATAAATATATATATAAAATGTATTATTATAATAAGAAATAATAATAATAAATATATATATATATATAATAATATATATATATATATATAATTATAATAATATATATATATAAAATGTATTATTATTATAATAATAAATAATATACGTATAAAATTGATTGTAGAAAAGAATGAATGTAAAGAAGGGTAGGTGTAATAAGCTGAGGCTTCAGCCTGCACCTTTTCAGTCAGTTTAAAGTTTACTTTGGTTTATCACTACTTAAAGACTTATTTTTGTTTATGCAATATTTTTTATGTGCATTTGAGTTGCATACAGTACATTGACCAAAATAAACTAAACTGCAAAAACATGCAAACATTTAGCAAGTTATGTTTGGCATTGCAAAAAGAAACGAAGCAGCTTGAAATGATACACACCAGACACCACAGTCAGAAATGTTACTTTTCTACTCTCCACATCATTACTGTCGGTTTATATCTGCTACCCAACCGGGCAGAGTTCTTGTGATGCAGCCAAGTGGTCTAAATCTAGATTAGTCCCTGTAAAGCCACAGAGGCAAACAGGTCTGATGATCCGGAACAAGCCAAAAGTCTGTGCTCTCGGAGTTTCAGAAGTAGGCCAGCAGTCGCAGACGCAGTTACTGGGTTAATATGGCCCCACATTAAAGATGCATAGCTGTCTAAAAAAGGTGTCTGCATGTGTGTGTGCGTGTGTGTGCACTTCACTGAGAATCGTGTGAGTGCCATACAGCGGGAGCTCTGTCACCATGGCAACCTTAGCAGTAGGGGAGGTGAAGGGGGAGTACATGTTATTTTCCATGTGGTGAATCAAAGAGGGGGAAGTGGAAGAGAAGGGGGAGTAACTGGAGAAAAAAGGAGGAGCAGGGCTGTAACTAGTGATTCTTTTCAGGATCCATTAACCTGCAGATTATTTTCTAAATTAAAATCGACTGATTAAAAGTCTGAAAATAGTGAAAAATGCCCACGGTGACATGATGAACAGCAGTCCCAAACCCTTTGTTTTACTATCATATAAAGATCATTTAAATGTGAGAGATAGAATAAAATGATCCAGTTAAAGTTGTGGCTTTGCAGAAGGTTAATGTTTTGGTATAGAGCTGATTAGATACATCTCCAGTAACAGAGTTTAATCCTAATAGGTAACCAGTATCATGTTCAATTTCAAACATTTCTATCAAACCAAATTTTTTTTTTTTTTTTTTTTTTAAATTTATTTAATTATTATTATTTTTTTTTAAATGTAATTATTATTATTATTATTTTTTATTATTATTTTTTAATTAATTAATTAATTTAATTTATTTATTTTTTTAAATGTTATTTATTTATTATTATTTATTTTTTTTTTAAATAGGTTCAAAATTTAGCGAGTTACAGTCGATTTTGTAGAGAAGTCTGCATCTCTCAATACATATCGTATTGTTTACTAGCGGATCTTGACCGCTCCAACACCGTGGACGCACAGACACACGTCAACAACGCTTTTGACGTTTCTATGGTTGTGAAGGGGAATGCAATTTTCCTTGATGAAAAAACAATCAATGGGTTCTCTTCATTCTAAATGACCAGCATGTTGTAAGGTCGTGGTGTCGCTCGGGGAGGAGCATTTCTTTCCCCCACCCACATTTGGCAAAGAAATGATCAAGGTCACGCCGTTGGCTGCATGTGCGTGTGGAGCCCTGCTACAGATTTGAGGGCAGCATTTGTGTTGTCATGCAACTTCGTGCATTTCCTAAGTACAAGGTCACAGACTTTCAAATTCCACAGCAGAAGTCTCTTCTGGTCTCTTTTTACCCAAATGTCTCTCCACCTCTAACACGGCCTTCTGCTTCTCTCCCCAAACACACAGAGCTCATTTCCCTCCATCCAGCCAGCTTTAAAGCTCCAGCAGACCTGCAGCTGAGACACGGAGGACAAACACTCGCCTGTCCGTATGCAAAGACGGTGGCGTTGTAGCCCTCCAAGCAGCCCTCAATCAGCTTCTCCGTGCAGGTGGTGTAGATGGCGTCCTGCTGGGAGTCCATGTCGAACATGTAGTCGTAGGTGAAGGACTTGTCTTTCCCCAGGATCACCTGAGGCTCCCCGGGCATCACATACGTACAGATGTGACATCCCTC
>CALSBV010012175.1:984243-1001743 GCA_943590825.1 Bovichtus diacanthus | reverse complement strand
AGTAAATGTCATATGAATAAATGAATGTGACGATTTAAAGAGGTTTCAGGATCTAACCATAAAAGACCCTGGACACTTAGACACATCTGATTCTGAAGTGTCCTCAGTGAGAATAAAGAGCCTTCAGGTACAAGTGAAAGCAGCTATTAGGATGAGACAGTCAAAAGAAAGTCATACATCCTCAGAATACAAACCCCAGGTAAACTAAAGTAGACAAAGAAACGCGCTCGTGTTCTATTGTTTGGATCTCATGACAAAAAAACAAAACACAAAAAAAAAAAAAAAACACGTGATCCTGTCAGAAAATCTATTAGCTTCCATGACAAATTCACCGTATTCAACCAATCCTGTTTCTGTGGATTGTAAGAGTGTTTTAGTAATCTAATCCTTTCCAGTAACCACCAGGGGGGGGGGGGGGGGGTCTTTGTTTCAGACTCTTTAGCTCACTAATTTGTGTAATCCTGTCTGTTTCTCTCCCACAGCACTTTCACACCCGGGAATCTGACGCCATTGCTCAAATCTGCATGTGCAGTGAGACTTCTTGCTGTACCATCAGGTGCTGGTGAACATTTTTCTCATTTATGCAAACAATAATAATAATAGATAGTTTAGTCTAAAAATAATTATAATTAAAATAACATTTGCATAATTGCAGCTGCATTTGTGCTGAAGTTGAGGAACATTTACGTCCTTTTTTTTTGGTGGTTTTATTTTACAAGATTCCAATGACGCTGTTGACTTTCAGCTGTACTGTGTTGTATGATGACCATTTAAAACATCATTTTCTGTTACAAAAATGTTCATTCAAATGAATTAAAGCAAGCAAATTTGAATTAAAACAAAAATAAATTATTTTGTTTTACACATTTCTGGAAAATTGTGACACTGATTTCAACCATATTGTCCAGCCACACTGACCAAACTAATTAAGTTTAGTTGCAGGTAAAAATATTTATTTGGTAAAAATACAAATGGTATATATACACACACACATATATACATATTTCCATCTAAAAGACATTATAGTAAATGCTAGATTTTCACCTTTTTAGAGGTTGTGCCACTGTCTGTAAACTGTCAATTGAATTTTAAATGTTTATGGAACATGTCTGTTTATTCCAACCATTGAATATGACATTTTCATTTATTTATTAAGTCATAGTTTGTTTTTAAGGTGATTTACGTTAGTGCACGACTTTATGTGTCTGCAGAGAACGAGAGCCGTGCTGGAGAGAACCTGGGTACCGCTTACGTAGAGGAGAAAAAGATCCAGAGCAACCTTTGTTAGTGCAGACGCAGACAAAAATCAAAGGCGCACACACACACACCCACACACACACAAAAGCTCAAGCTCCACTCCCAGTGGTGGACTGTAGACTGTAGAGTACAACAGGCCTTCTTCATGTGGAGATCTGCTGAGAGCAGCAGTGCGGCTGCTTGGTATGATGTGACCTGCCACTTTAAGCATTACGTCTTATTGTCCTTCAAAGAGGAGACAATTAAACCTGAGTGAAAGAAAAAGGTAACAGGAGAGCACGTGCGTCTTTGCATCACACTTGGCTCGTTGCCAGACACTGAAGGTCGACATCTACGTGTACATGTGTACACGTCAGAAAATCATTTTTAACAAGACTTCATGTGACAGACGGGTGGGGTTTACCTTTACGACATCAGGACAATTCAGAACCGGTCAGGTAAGTTGTAAATTACAGGAACATGTTAATTGTCTTTGCAGCAGTTTGCTGTCATTTGTCTTAAGCTTCCTGACAAATCCATCCATCCATCTTCAACCGCTTATCCGGGGTCCAGCTCCAGCAGGGGGCCCCAAACTTCCTTTTCCCGGGCCACGTTGACCAACTCTGACTGGGGGACCCCGAGGCGTTCCCAGGCCAGTGTGGAGATATAATCTCTCCACCTCGTCCTGGGTCTTCCCCGTGGTCTCCTCCCAGCTGGCTGTGCCTGGAACACCTCCCTAGGGAGGCGCCCAGGGGGCATCCTTACCAGATGCCCGGACCACCTCAACTGGCTCCTTTCTACGCAAAGGAGCAGCGGTTCTACTCCGAGCTTCTCTCGGATGACCGAACTCCTCACCCTATCTCTAAGGGAGAAGCCAGCCACCCTTCTGAGAAAACCCATTTTGGCCGCTTGTACCCGCGATCTCGTCCTTTCGGTCATGACCCAACCTTCATGACCATAGGTGAGAGTAGGAACGAAGATAGACCGGTAGATCGAGAGCTTTGCCTTCTGGCTCAGCTCTCTTTTCGTCACAACGGTGCGGTAAAGCGAGTGCAATACCGCGCCCGCTGCTCCGATTCCCCGGCCCATCTCCCGCTCCATTTTCCCCTCACTCGTGAACAAGATCCCTAGGTACTTGAACTCCTTCACTTGGGGTAAGGACTCATTCCCTACCCGGAGTAGACAATCCACCGGTTTCCTGCTGAGAACCATGGCCTCAGATTTTGAGGTGCTGATCCTCATTCCAACCGCTTCACACTCGGCTGCGAACCGATCCAGTGAGTGCTGAAGGTCACAGGCTGATGATGCCATCAGGACCACATCGTCTGCAAAGAGCAGCGATGAGATCCCAAGCCCACCAAACTGCAACCCTTCCTCCCCCCGACTACGCCTCGATATCCTGTCCATGAATACCACAAACAGGATTGGTGACAAAGCGCAGCCCTAAAAATGCACATCCTGCGGCCCTTGGGTCCCGAGAAGCTGAACTTACTACGTCGATGTGCCACCTCAGAAAAGGTACTTTCAAAAACACCACAAGGGAAAGATCATAGATCCAAAAATCAGGAGGAAAAGTCCAACATATGAAATACAACCTGTAGTCAGAGCTCACTCGCCCTCAGGCTTTTCTCAGACAAAAAGTTTGATAAAAACATTTTAATCTTCAGAGAATTATTGCTTCATTTGAATCCCTGTTAGTTATTACCTTGACCAACGACTACGTTTCACTTTTTTAAAGTATAATTAAAATGTTTGTACTTACACTACATATTATCACTCACTACTCTTACACAATACAATTAGATTAAAACTCACTTTATTTGAACATTTGTGCTAAAACTTAAAGAATATTTATTTTAAGGCCTCCAGGAATAAGTAGTAGTAGTAATAGTAGACCCTTCCAGTGAGGTCTGGTCTATTAATAACTTGTTTTACTGCAGTTATCTGCATCCATGTCTTTCATTTTAAACATTACCACAGCACATATACACAGAACACAAACTAATGAGGTACTGTTAACATCATACTTTAACTGCACTATACTGTACTTCTACTGCCATATAAAAGACACTGCATGCTGGCAGTGGGTGCATATTAAACTTATATAGCAGAAATCCCCTCCGCAGTATGGGGATTAGTGCAACAGAGCTCAGCTGATAACAATGGGGGGGTTGTGTGCAGGTTTACAGAGAAAGACTTTACACTGCGGGAGCTGGAAGGATATCTGGGTTTCACAAAACCTTAAAGACTTAAAGCATGTGTGCATTTTGAGGCACCTCACTGAGGCAGAAGCAGGACACTAATATGCAGAAGTGGATATTAGTATATGTCCTGGTTTTCACAGCATGTTTGATGACAGTTTGGCTACAGCCTCAAAACTGCCTGGCAAAAAAAGACATCTTAGGTCCAAATATACAGAAAAAAAAAAAGAAGTGGATAAATGCATACCAAAGATAGTTTGTGGCTCTGGTGGATTCTTTTAAAGTGCCATGCAGGATGATGAGTAGGGACATTTTTAGTATCAAAAAACCCAGCTAGAAGTGGTTTCATGCTCAGCCAGACGGGACCACCTACAGCACCAGACAAAGAGCTCAGAGCAGCGTCTCCTTTAAACCCAACACCAGACCACAGACGAGCTGTAGGAAAAACCACAAGCAATCTGTGCCACAGTAAAAAAAAAAAAACAAACGCATAAAAGCTTTAACTTCATATTTGTGGAGATTCAATATTTCCTAATAATTTACCAATATGTCTTTATGCCTGCGCAGCACCGACTCTGCGTGACGTGAAGGATGGGGTTGCCATGGTGACCGGTTATGGAAGCAGAGAATTAAAGTCATAATCCGATCCCAGCAGGATATAAAGCTGGTCTGGCTCGCTAAAAGATGCCAGGAAGAGGAGGAGGAGGAGGAGGGGGGGGGGGGGCACCAGAGGGAGACGGAGTCGCTCAGCATCCTGTCGCCCATCAGAGGCTTCGGGATCATTCACTGCCAACGCAACCGGTGAATTAGACTCAGCGTTTTCTCTGGGCCTCCATCCTCGTGACAGGAGCATCAAACAAGGGTTTATCATATAATTACTCTTCACCCACAAGGATCATTTCACCTCTTTTCAAGTGGAACCACTTAGCCAGGCCTTAGCTGCACGTAGTCGGCAACTCAGTCTGGGTTAGAAATCCAACTTATGTTTAGAAGATATGAAGAATTAATTAGCCCAAAGACGAGATGGACAAGAGTTAGCCTTGGGTCAAGTGACCTTTCCTAATACCTTCTTACTACAATTAAATAAAGATAATAACAGCGATTTCTCTTCAAAAATGGCTAATTGTCAAATGAAAAATGATAGAAATGACATGTTTTATGGAAGTTGAGAAATATGTAGCTTTTAACTAATTCAATGTAGCCCAAAGTCAGTTGTGAAGGCATCTGTACAACATACACTGTCTCAGAAAATTAGAATATTGTGATAAAGTTCTTTATTTTCTGTAATGCAATTAAAAAAACAAAAATGTCATGCATTCTGGATTCATTACAAATCAACTGAAATATTGCAAGCCTTTTATTATTTTAATATTGCTGATTATGGCATACAGCTTAAGAAAACTCAAATATCCTATCTCTAAATATTAGAATATCATGAAAAAGTATACTAGTAGGGTGTTCAACGAATCACTTGAATCGTCTAATTAACTCGAAACACCTGCAAGGGTTTCCTGAGCCTTGAAAAACACTCAGCTTGGTTCAGTAAACTAAATCACAAGTATGGGGAAGACTGCTGATCTGACTGCTGTCCAGAGGACCATCATTGACACCCTCCATCAGGAGGGTAAGACACAAAAAGAAATGTCTCAAAGAGCAAGCTGTTCACAGAGTGCAGTTTCAAAGCACATCCACAAAAAGTCTGTTGGAAGGGGGAAATGTGGCAGGAAACGCTGCACAACCAAGAGAGATGACCGCAGCCTTCACAGCATTGTGAAGAAGAGTCGCTTCCAGAATTTGGGGGAGCTTCAAAGACAGTGGACTGAAGCTGGAGTCCAGGTATCAAAAGCCACTGTTCACAGACGTGTCCGGGAAATGGGCTACAATAGCCGTATTCCCATGGTCAAGCCACTTCTGAACTCAAGACAACGGAAGAAGCGTCTGACTTGGGCTATGGAAAAGAAGCACTGGACAGTTGCAGAGTGGTCCAAAGTCCTCTTTTCAGACGAAAGCAAGTTTTGTATTTCATTTGGAAGTCAAGGCGCCAGAGTCTGGAGAAAGGCTGGAGAGGAGCAAAATCCAAGTTGCTTGAAATCCAGTGTGAAGTTCCCACAGTCAGCGATGGTTTGGGGAGCCATGTCAGCTGCTGGTGTTGGTCCACTGTGTTTCATCAAGCCCAGAGTAAATGCAGCTGTGTACCAAGAGATTTTAGAGCACTACATGCTTCCGTCTGCTGAAAAGCTCTATGGAGATGAGGAATTCATTTTCCAGCATGATCTGGCACCTGCCCACAGTGCCAAAACCACCAGTAACTGGTGTACTGACCATGGCATTACTGTCCTCGATTGGCCTGCCAATTCCCCTGACCTGAACCCCATAGAGAATATGTGGGGTATTGTGAAGAAGAAGCTGAAAGACACCAGACCCAACAATGCTAATGAGCTAAAGGCCGCTATTGAAGCATCCTGGGCATCCATAACACCTCAGCAATGCCACAGGCTGATTGCCTCCATGCCACGCCGCATTGATGCAGTAATCCGTGCAAAAGGATTCCCAACCAAGTACTGAGTGCATTAATGGACATTTTCAAATGTTTGATTTTGTTTTGCTGTTATAAATCTTTTTTTTTACTTGGTCTGAGGAACTATTCTAATTTTTTGAGATAGGATTTTTGAGTTTTCTTAAGCTGTAAGCCATAATCAGCAATATTAAAATAATAAAAGGCTTGCAATATTTCAGTTGATTTGTAATGAATCCAGAATGCATGACATTTTTGTTTTTTTAATTGCATTACAGAAAATAAAGAACTTTATCACAATATTCTAATTTTCTGAGACAGTCCTGTACATAACCCTCCATCACTAGACTAGATATAAAATAAATGTGCCTCTAAATCTGTCAAACATCTTAATTGACCGACTGTAAGGAGAGCGGGAGGGTTCTGTGGACCCCTGTTTACAACCTTAGAAGCAAGAAATAGTTTTCCTTCTAATGACTTGAACGTAAAATAAAAAAAAGAGATTGTTTCTAAATCCAACATCAGTGCATGGCCTTAAACGGGGAAAAGGTCGTCCCTCTCTGGAGAGACGGACTCCAGGGAGGAAACCAAACCCCAGCTCCTCAAACCCTTCCTGCAAAACTCAGAAAGTGTAGAAAAGGACCAAAACCAGAACATCACTACAGAAGAATGCTATGAGAAATGTGGATGGACATTCATGCACTTATCAGACAGCTGACGGCTCAAGAATATAAAGAGAAGATATTTTATGTCATCATATCAAAACATGCAACCAGAGCTTGCACATGACATGACATGACATGACATGACATGACATGACATGACATGACACACACGAGGCCTCTGACAGGACACATTGCCTGTGTTATATAACCTGCACACCAGGTTCATGGAGGCTGACACTGCTCCGCTGCTGACATCAGCTTATTGGTTCATCTTCCTCTAATAAAGCTTTGGATATGCATGGATATTCCACTGATCCTGAAGCTTGCAAGCTTTTTGGAAAATGTGATTTTAAAAACAAAACAAGGCTGCACCAAGTCCCTGTGGCACGCTGATAACGGCTTTACTGCTTCCTGCAGGTCAGAGGTCGAGGAGCAGACCACCCCATCATTACCAGGGGAGGGGGGGGAAGGGTTAGGCAACAGGGATCATCTGTAGCTGTCAGCATGAAGAGGAAAAACTGGCAGCAGTGTCTTCCTCTCAGGCGAACATGCAAAAAAAAAAAAAAACACAAAAAAACAACCAGGGCTTTCAAGTGGTGAAAAGCATATTTTGGTGTTCATATTCAATTCTGTATTTTGATAATGCGGGCTTCTATGCCAAGCTGTGTATTCAGGTTAAATGTGCTGAGTCTTAAAATACTAAGCTGAAGAAATGATACCAGTGCTACAGAAAACAGGCATTTTAAAATGACAACCTACATTTAGTGTTTGATTCCACCCATTAAGCATATTTTGGTCACAACCACAATTAAAAGGTTTATTTGTGGAAAACAAAACTTCCCTTTTTTTGCATTGCACTTGTTTTACATAGTCATACTAGATGTCTAACTACAAATTAGCCAGTATTTAAATTAAAGTCACATATTTGTCAATTGTTTCCAGACTTTTGTGGCAAACTACAGTTCTCTGCAGTTCATTTGGAAAAGGGCCACGACAGAAACATTTTCAGTCACCTGTTCCGTCTCATTTAAAATCGCCCGTTCACACCCGCCACAACAAATCTGACTGAAGCGTTAAAATGTCCCAGAGTTTGATCCAAACAATGCCTGGTGTGAACAAGGCCACAGAAGAGGGAACAGATCACACTTTTCCCTCTGAACGATCAGCTTTCTGAAAACTGATCGTACAGCAACGTCTTTTTCTAGCCTGGTTAATGATGCACTTTATATTTGGACACATTAGCGTGCTATGAATGATGCACTCCTTTTCAGGAGTGGAAACACACACAGGCACAACTTGAACCTAATTTAGAAGAGTTTAATTCAATTTGGATCATCTCGCACAATAAAAAAAATAAACTCTTATACATATATAGTCCACATCCCTGTAAACACAACGGCTGACTCATACTCGCTGCTTCAAGGTGAAGCTGATGCTGCAGAAGAGTTAAATAAAGGCAACCTGATGAGTATTAAATGACCCGTATGCTCTTGTACAAAAGATATTTACATTACATTTACACAAAGTCACCCTAGACCGACTGGCGACTAGTTTAACAGTCATTCTTAGTTATTGAATTCAACACATTGCATACTGCAGGTATAATAAATAAAAAATGCACAGCCAGCAGCAGTCCAAAACTGGAGCGTCAAAGTCTTCTTGCTGCAGTAGAAATGACATTTTAATGGTGTAAAATATTCAAAAATCATACAATTATATCATTTAATATCAATATCCAGTGCTGGGATTCCTTTTTGACAACAGCTACAGAAACACAGTCTGTAAAAGCTTATTTTTTTGCCATTTGATGCATTTATTATTTAGCCCATATTAGAGAGGTGTCAGTAAATGAGTGGGGAGAGATGAGGAATGACCTGCCCTGGTTCATGGTTGGACAGCTCCACCACTTTTATATATTACTTCTTTTGCACACTATTTTAAAGCCAAATGCATCTGGAATTGAATAGATAGGTTGCCCTCCCTGAACAGCACTACTAAACCTAAATGAGTTTTGTTATTAAGAGACAAAACATGTCTGTGCGGAGCTTTTAAATGTAATGCTGTTGAAGAAGCTTCCTAAAACTCACAAAATGTCTGAATTATACAAACAATTTCACAACAAAAATCATTGTACGTGCCTCCTTCAGTCAGCCTGACTTAACAGATGATAAGCTCAAACCAAAATGGCTGCAAATATTTACATCACCAGGTAGAGGACGTGCACTCCAAACCTTATAAATAAAGAGGAGAAAACTAATAACATTGTGGTGCATGTATGGACTCACAAATTCCCCTTCACTGCTTGCTTTGCAGAGTCAGCCCTGGACTGCAGTGTCATTCAACCATGTGGTGTTGACACAGGAGTCCCATCTCTGTGTCAACCACAGGCCAGCGACACAAAAGCTAGCCCTGGAAATGTGTGTGTGTGTGTGTGTGTGTGAGTGTGTGTATGAAGGACACCTCAGCCAGCCGCCATATGCAGCCAGATAGCAGATAATAGGTTAGGTAAACATATCAGTCGAGGTCGAGTGGAAACCAGTTCAGCGCCACGGTTAACCATTAGCATCCCTTTCAGAATACGATTTTATTTTCTTGCCAATATTTGCCGGTGGGTGGCCAATCAACACCGAGACGTTTAATAAAGACACCACCCACGTTGAGTGTGCACACCTGCAGCAAAATTCAAATGACTAATGAATATGCAGATTCACACAGCTGCTACGTGATGCCAGCAGGTGGCGAGGCAGGTCATTTGCATACACTGCCTTCAGCGCTGTTTAAATCCACGCCTGCAGTTTAGGTGCAAGTCTGTCTGACACAGGAAGGCGTCTCGCAACCTCACTGTAATAAAAAAAGGTGTGAGAGCAGTGTGCGTGTGAAGAAACGGTTGTATTGCTCAAGATCATGATCTCAAAATGTTGCAAATGATGCAGGGAGGCGAGATGGTTAGTGTCGAGATGCTAACTCTCCAAGTTTATTAAATATCAGAAAAAGGGAGCGGCATTTTCACCCCCTTTAAAAACATGGCTGAGATTAACAACCGCTTTGTTATTAATTAATCGGCTTTGTTTGTCAGAAAATATTGAAAAATGTCAAATCAGTTTCGTCAGAGTGACATCTTCAAATGTTATATTTTGTCTGAACAACCTAAAGATATACACTTTATAATCATATACGACAAAGAACCCACCACAAGACATAAAATGGAAGCAGCAGGAGCTCCTCAGGTTTAAGATTTACCTTCATCAGTGTAATGGCATTATGGCTAATTTATCCAAGTTGGATCAAAAATGTTTTGACTATTTTGAGTACAAAGTTTTTAATATACCACCTCTATTTGGCCCCCATACAGTTTTAATAAACTGCCTTAAAGATGCATCATCTAAAATCAGGCCAGTGATGTGGTGGATGCACCAGATATAACCTGTAATATCACATTTAATGGATCCATATTAACTGCAGGGGACAGCCTCCTGACATAAATAACAAGGTGGCAGCTCGCTATGCAAACACAGCTATTAGTGACTGTCTGAGGCCTATTTGTGACGTTCTGCTGGCAGTTTGATGATCAAGTTAAGTTACATCCACATCCTATTCGCGGCACCGGATCCGCATTTAGACCCTCATCCGTTTTAGCCGAGCCCCTTAACTGGACCGATCTGTACCGTGAGGAAAAGGCTGAGCACACAAACAGAGTTGTGTTGGGAGTGAACGCTGAAGCACGGAGAGAGACAAAGGCAGCAATGCCGACAACAACATATTTGCATGGGCGTGGTGTACATGTAAGCTACTCTATAATTACATCCAGTTTGTTTTGCTTGACCAGCTTGTTTCCTAAGTGCTACATAATGGGGGGGGGGGGGGGGGGTCATCCATTCCTCGTCATAAACGTGTCCACATGTGGTGCGTGCGGCTCCACAGTTGAAAGGCTCTCTGCATCGCTGCAGATGCGTCTGGCAGAAATGCGCTGACTCCTTAGAGGTTGTGATATAGATAACTGAGTTCTTCCAGCAATGCTGCGGCCGGGCGGGAGGCTATTTCGGGGCAAGTTGAGTTTAAGTGTAGGCTACGCTTAGTCTTGGATCGGAAGAGCCTGCTGTCTAGAAAGAGAGTCGAGGCGGCTAAACACTTTTCAATCAAACTACCGTTACAAGGCAGCTGACGCCATGACAGTCAGTGATTACAGATAATTTAAATATCTGATCATACTTTGTTTCGGATGTTTGTAGGGCTGTAACTTAAAACTTAAAAGTCGTTTAGTGTATAAAAAGTTTCCCAAAAACCCAGAACACATCTTCAAACAGATTGATTTGTCTGAGTAACGGTCTAAAAGGTATTTAAATTTACAAAGATATATAACAAATCTTCACATTTAAGAAGCTGGACACAAAACATTTATGGAATCTTTAATTCCTAATTTCTTTCTTTTTAATTGATTGACTAATTGTTTAAGCTGTAAACAGATTAGAGAAACAAGCAGTTAACTAATCCATTCGTTCTTTAACGGACAATGAATCAACAATATTGATAATTAATTCATTAATAATCATTTATCAAGCAGAAATGCCAAACATTCACTGTCACCAGCTTCTCAAATGTGAGAATTTGTTTCTATTTTCTGTTTTAGTTTTATTGTAAAATGAATATCTTTGGGTTTTGGACTGTTGGGTTGGGTCAAGCTCAATTGGCCTCTATTTGTTTTACATTTTATAGACTTACACACTGTAAGCTTAGATCAGTACTGAACTTATGACATTTCATCTGAAGGCTTGATTACAGGTGCAGAGAGCATACATGTCTTTCACCAACTTTAAATGGCAGCACTATAAAATGACATGGTCCGTCAGCCTGAGTGCACTCCTTACAGTACTATAAAAAACAAAGTGATGCAAAGTCCGTTTGTCCTGCACCGTAATGAGCCGAGTCTATTCAAAGCCGGCCTCGCTTGTTAGAAACTCGCCCCTCCTTCAGCTAGTGCTACAGGCAGAGTAGGTGTTATTCATAGCTTGCATCAGGGTAACTTGGCTAACACTTTAACACTTTGGCTAACACTTAAAAGACAAGTGGCATGTGCAGAGTTATTACAGCATTAAGTGAGCTCACCCTCAGGCCATTTCTCTAATAAAAGAATGTGGATCATAGCGCGAGGATGCAGAGCTGGATGCAAACAAAGCAAAAAAGTCACAGCAAAAGCTCATCGCTGCACACGGCAACAAAGAATAACCCAGACTCTCCGGGGGCAGCACAGAAGATTTTACCAGAAGAAAATCCACAGCTATGACGTTATAGTCGGGTTATATCTGAGGCTGAATTTTGTTCAATTCCCAGTTTGCCGTTCTAAATATTCGGGGCTGTACGTGAAATAACCATGAACTCTGGGAGCTGCTCGATCTCGTTTCCTTTTTTTGATCCCGTGTGTCCAAAGAATCGATATAATACAGTATCACGATGTGATTTACACCCCTAATGTTCAACACAAAGTATTCAGTTTAAAGACGCTTCCAGTGTGAAAGTGAGAAACCGTAACACGAGTCACGACAGATGGGTATTAATATATTACACCGGACCTAATGTCACAACAATGGGGGGGAAATAGAGAACCGCTCCAGACCAACACACACTTTTATAGTCACACGCATACACACAGGTTCACAGGAGCATGGGTCAGCGGCTAACTCCTGACAGACTGACTTGGCTCAGTGGATGTGAACAAAGCATGAGGTCTGGAGAGGGTTTATTCCCGTCGGGGCTTTTGTGTTTGCATGGGGATGCCATGGGTAACGAACACACATCTGAACGTCCCAAATCCCAGCTCCCACTGGACCTCTGCCAGTCTCCTACTGGCCCCAAGTTACTGGCAAGTTCTGCTCAAATAAGTGCAATAACTGTCAATGTTACGTCTATGTACGGCATGGTTTTTATCATTTTATGCTCCATTTATGTACAGTATATATTATAACTACGACCATTTAGTTTTTTTAGTATATTTCTATATGCTGCCAAGTGGAGTGGAATGCTTCTCATGCAACATGCAATGACAAATAAAGCATTTTATCATCTTATCTTATATTAAATAAGTATTCTACTCATGGAAACATACTGTAAATCCTATAAGAAAAATTGTATGTTTATGTGAAGACTTTTCTTTATTTAAGACTTTAAATAAGTATATCTGTGCTGTATTTCACTGTTTGACAAAACTAGTTCCTTTCCCCCATGTTTTTTTTATCATTCTGCACCACGCTGGTCTTCTCAGCAGAGGCCCCTCAACTCTGTTTGCACTGTAACCCCCCCACAGCTATTGTCAGCTGTTGTCTCTTGTCTTCAGAGTTCAGGCCTGGTCTGGTCATTAAGTAATAGCAGATATCTTCTCTAATCATGCAGCTCATTTTAACAGGCTTTTTCAACCAGTTAACCCTGTCTCTACAGTTGACTCGTGAGCTACAACCTGAGGCTTAGACTTAGCCTCTTAGACCAGTTGCTGCATGCCTCCATGTCACTACATTAAAGTACGCCCGTAACTTAAGCCTTCAGAGGTTTAGGGACCCACTTCATTTCATTATCGTCATTGTTACGCCTTCAGCTGAGCATCAAAATCAAGTCCTTACAGGGGCAAAGACAACAACAAAAGTGACCGACTTTTCACGATGCGATACATATTTAGATTTTCTTGGCTACCGCATGTTATCGAGTGGTTAATGAGCTTGGCAACAGCAGCTAAACTGCAGCACAAAGTAGTTACAGCGGATGGAAGTCCAGGTCACTCCCTCCCGCTTTGATCCGCGCTGCTCGTGTGTCACCGCCTTGAACGTAGATGATAGCTGCTTCGTGTTTGTTGTATTGCAGCAGGTTCAACAAGTCCTCAGTTCCACCCGAGCCCTTCCCCTCAATGTACACCTACCTTTTAAGACTATTGTGACGTCTTGCACTGTGCAAATAAGACCACTACAGTACAATCTGCAGCGCTTGTCCTTTCTGTGCACGGGCAAACACATACTATGGACTCAAGTGCATGTGGAGAGCTCGCTTTTTGAGCTTCGTGTTTCTTTGTGGAAAGTACAGGACGGCGTCTGTTGAGATAAGCTGGGGTCTTTAAACCGATTAGACAACCTCAAGCGGACCCCTCGCTCCTTAACCAACCCGGGTTAAAAAAGGTACCATGCAATCTGGGATCAAGCATTATGGCTTAATCTGCACATTGAAGTCACTGGTCTCCAAGATAAACTGCTCAACACTTTTTCCATTACATTTACATTTTGCTGACACGCACTCGCTCCTGCGTAGCACGGGGGAGTGAGCGTTCTCAATATGTTGGAGCTCGTAGGGCTATATAAGCAGCTAAGAGAATGGACTGTCACACCCAAGTGAACTGGTTGTGCACGTGCACGGTGAGACTTGTCAACACAGTCAGGACAAACTATTTTGGCAGTTGGTAGCAGTTAAAACATGCCACTGCAAACTCATAACTAGAGCCGAGTGTCATAGAGCGAGAAACAAACTGTATAAACCAAATTGTACTAATTACAACACTAGTTTTACAGGCATCATTATATCCTCCTGGATGTTTCAAAATTGTAGATTATTAGTAGGTTTAAATCCTTAAAGTTCCTTAAATATTTTATTGACAAAGATTAACTGTGCTTCTCTGGGTATGTCGTAGAAAAAATAACTGGTTTTACGGAGTGAAAGTAGCGTGCTATAATCTGGGCTGTAATTTCAGTTCCTGGAACCAGAAGACAAAACATCCTCCTCGCACTGGAGGAACCATTTGCACGCTCTTAGAAAGACTCTTTTTAGAAAGTGCAAACCATTTTGAAAACATACTTATGTCCAGTTTGGACAAGCATGCATTTTCATAGGGGTTTTTTTTTTTTTTTAACAAATCATTGGCCATAATTAGTTCTGCAATTTAGCTTCACAGCAAACATCCTGTATCAGATTTAGGGTAAGAAATAGGGATGCACGAGATATATCAGGGACGATAATGGGAAATGTTTATGTCTTATTCTGATAATTACATTATAGACGATAAATTCTCATTAATGCGAAGCCAAATTGCTTTCATTGACTTAACAAGCGCAGCATCTACAACAACAAGATTTCAATGTAATTTAGTAGAATAAATAAATGAGCATGTCAGAGCTGTTCTTTGTTTTTGTTGTGTTAACAGTAGTGATGTCAGTTTGGTCAGAGTTATGGATTATTAAATTGACCCCCCTAATGTCACCCCCCTCTCTCTCTCTCTTTCCAGTCTCTCTGTCCATCCAATAAATGCAAAAATTCAGAAAAAAATAATATTAAGAAAGAAATACAAAAAAAAGGGGAAATTATTGACTATCCTCTCGGTATCGGCCATGAAAAGACGGTCATCGTTATTGGCTGAAAAACATCCATATTGTGTATCTCTGGTAAGAAACTGCCTTATATGTCAATTGTGTTGCTTCACAACTTCATACGAGTTATGAAATTTGAGAAACTGTATCAGACAGATGATAATTCAGCTCCATGTTGAGTCTTGAAGCTATGGTTTGTGGTCTCTATACCATAGTGGAAGTATCCAGTCCAGTGCAACAACACTGCAAATTACAGCCTTGAAGTGACCCACAGAATGGAGTTAAAACCGCCGTAGTCTCAACATAAACTTTCACAGTGAGGCAGTGTTTACTGCCGGTCCATCGTACTGTATAGCATGACATCAGTACAGGTGTTGTTATTGTTATGGTCATGAACTGTGCAGCTTCAGAGGGATAAACAGGAAGGCACACGCAGATCACCTGCTAGAGACACCTGACTGCAGGCCACACTGTGACACTGGTAATAAACAGATTTACTAACAGATTTTTGCAATTAAAACATTGAAATTCACCTTGGGTTTACTCACTTTCCCTCAGCAATACATACATGTTCTACTCTGCTTCAGCGAGGCAGCCTGGTGATTTCATAAAACTCCCTGAACTGACGTCTATTGTCATAGTCAGTGTTGAAATTGTGTTTTTAAAAATCTCTAGAAAGAAGCTCTTTCCCTTTGACTTTTTAAAACATTTCCAGCTAAAACAAACCTCTGCTGGAAAATGTCTTCAACATGACGTCACTTCATTTATGTTTCAGAAGCAACACATCTGAGAATAAAACAAAAGCAGCCACATGCAGTCGGCTGCGTCGCCTACGTTTACAGCATAGAAATGTGGATTTTCGGGGGGGGAATGGAATCAGGAAGCTTTGGACAAACACACAATGATGAGGATGCACTTTTGTGAACACCAGGGTGAGTATTAGACATAAATGAGGAAATCCAAGTTGGAAAATGAAAGAGGAAAGAGACGAGATAACTGCAACAATACGCCATTTTCCTATCATTTCACTACGCTCTGAAGTGGAGATACAGAGAGACAGAGGGGGAGTCTGATTTCCCATTATGCCACTGTGCTGTGCCACCTCACCAGCTTTGTTGGGAGCAGCCTACTTTAGCACAATAGCACATTAAGTGTGTGTACTTTCAGGAATGCAAGCTTTTTACTGATATGTCTGGTTGCAACAGGCTTGAATCAGCAGAGCGTGGTTGTCCACAAACAAAGAGCAGACTTGACAGGGTACTGAAAGGCCCACTGTCCTCTCCTTGAAACCTGGCTGTCAGTGAAGCTCCTCTTTCATCGATTAACCGTCTCTCTGCTGGAGGCTTTGGGGAGAGGCCAGGCTTTAGGAGACACACACACACACACACATACACACATGGGCTGATTAAGTCTCCCACCCTCTCTGCCTTTCTCGGTTAGCTCAGCCCTTACAATAGATGATATCATCCCTCCTCATGCTTGCCAGATTGTGTGTGTGTCTGTGCACCTGTGCAAAGGGTGTGATGCGTTATGGTTTTGTGCAGAGAAAACAGACTGTGCATCACACTTTGGGAAAATGCAAATCCTAGAGGAGGTGGCCCACATGACTGACCGAAAAATAGGTTCTGAAAAGCCGGTCGCAGAGTCAAGGTGCCCGGCTGGAACTGGGTCACCGTGTACAAACGAGATGAGGCGGCTATAGATACAAGTGTGTGTTGACCTGCAGGTGTTTGCTAGGCCCGTGGCACTGACTGACAGGTGGCACCGGGCAATTAGGAAGACACGGCTACGCATTTACCCGGTTGATGGCAAATTAAAAAAAGACATATTAGTGACTTACCTCAGTGCCACACGGACTGAGCTTTCATCCTGTCCAGAAGTCATCATTCCTTACGCAATGATCGATAGAAAAAGAATAACAACAACAAAAAAAAAAAATGTGTTGGCTCCTTGTCCGAGAAAAAAGTGCGCACACCCCGGCAGGCAGGCGCGCGAGCGGACCGAGCAACGGAGCTGCTCACCTCGACTTTAGCGCCGCCATTTCAAAGCAAACACAACAATTAATCTTAGCGGCGTTTTAAAGCGTTATATGAGCGCGGAGGTGCACATGTCACGTCTACGTGCGCCGCATCTCTGCACAGTTCGGCCCGGATGCTTCAGCTCCGGCTCGAGCCCACATGCAGACTGAGGCTGCTGCTAGGTGAGCCACGCGCGGACACGTAAACACACGCACACACACACACGTATATATATATATATATATATAAAAAAAGCAGCAGTGCCTCTCTGCTCCGCTTACGCACCGGGGAGGGAGCCGCAATGCGTCGGCAGGCCACGCCCTCTCCGGGGAAAACGGCTGCGAGGTGACGTCATAACCGAGGTGTTACGCACATTTTTGTATAATGTCAGAAACACACTTTCACTTTGTACAGACTTACAGCAATGATGACGTGATTTAGGTTGCTCTATGCAGTTAATTGTACACTACAATCATCCTAAAAATATATTATTAATAAAGTACACTACATAGACTGTATATATATATATATA
>CALSBV010012175.1:960297-979243 GCA_943590825.1 Bovichtus diacanthus | reverse complement strand
ATATATATATATATATATATATATCTATATTATATATATATAATATATAACAGGATGTATATATATATTATAGATGTATATGTATAAGTAGATGTCGATATATATTAACAAAGGTGCTCCGTATAAAAGTTGTTCAGGGCTACTTGGTCACCATTATTTGAGCTGCGAAAACAAAGAAATTGAACATTAAAAAGGCATACAGTATTTAGAACTGCTGTAGAAAGGTGATGTGTACCTTTATGCCGTACTTACAGTTATATAGGTTATGGCACTGTCTGACCCCGCCGCTCCATAGTTTTCTGGGCTGACTTCCGAACCTTGCTAGAAATATTTAAGATTTGAGCAACTTGTTCTAGCAGTCTGACATATAAAAATCTTCTTTAGACAAAAAGAATAAAAGAAAGACACCACTTTTAGTTTTTTCAAAGTGCAATCTCCCCCACTGTGCAAACAAAAAGCAGCAACCTACAAACAACTTTAGGTTTTACACCGGCACAGATTAAAATATGAAACCCATGTTGGTGATTTAAGCAGGAATATGTTTTGAAAGAGTTCTACACAATGTACAGGCATGAAAATGTCCAAATAATGCAGAAATGAATGGAAGTGTTTGTCTCTTCTCTATCATTGTGGATCTGATATCTTCATGAGATTAAAACTGCAGATCATTGAGGGGAGAATACAAACACTTTCTTGCTGGTATATCAATTTTGAAGTCTTACCAGAGACGGATGCTCGTACTGGAACAAAGCAGAGTTTATATATTATCTGGAAATAAAATTGTCTTGATGCTACAGAAAGGCTGAGGAAATGATAAGTCAGCAAACAGATCACTTTTCTGAGGTTTCTGAACTCACTGAAACAATTAAATAGACTTTGTTTCTAAAAGGCTTCCAGCTGGGAAAACTAAATTCCCCAAAGTTCATCTTAAATGTCCTTAAAATTCAGATGATCAGTTTGTCAAACAAGGATTCTTCTATAAGAGTACCATAATCTGTTTCAGTTTCTTTTTATGACGTAGTTCAGGGATTGTCATTATCCCAGCAGCACTGTTCCAATTCACCAGAATCCTGGAAAGTCTTGCTCCAATGGTCCCGTTTATGCTGACAGACGGCACGATTGGAAACAAGCAACAAGAAAAAGCAGACCAACTCCCAGGTGAGGCAAAGGCAAACGAAAAAAAAAAAACAGGTTGAGGGGAAAGTGTCAGTTACAGACAAACCCTGGAGAGCTCAAGCTTGTTCTTTGCTTATGTTTGATCACAACCACCAGAGGGCAACATGATTACCTTTCCTCCCCGCCTCAGCAAACCAAAAGCGGAAAATAGAAAGAGAAGTCCCAGTCTACTCTAAATCTGACGCATCGTTGTCAGAGTGGAGGTAGTTGCTGCCTTTTACCCGGGTGTAGTGGACGCTGCCTTTAACGTTGGCTCCACAGGAGCAGAGCTGACCGGTGAACAGGTTCTCCACGTCCTCCAGCTGCAGGCCCTTGGTCTCTGGGAGGCAGCCCTGGATGAAGAGAAGACCCAACACCACCAGGACCGTGTACATGAAGAAAGCCCCTGGAAGAGAGAGTCACATGCTTCACTGTTAGGTTCTGAGCTATGGTTGGCAAGAGTCATGTGTATGCATGATGTGTGCCAAGAGTAAAACAAAAAAATCAATGGATTTATATTATATACTGTATGTTTGTAATATACTGTGTGTGCTACTTGAAAATGAAATTGCAAACCTGGGTTTTGCATTTCAGTATACGAATATCATGACTAATTAAGCTCATCTTAAATTAGGAAGAAATAGTCTCTCTCTCTCTCTCTCTCTCTCTCTCCCCCTCTCTCTCTCCCTCCCCACAGGTAAAATCTTACCGTAATAGGTCAGAGTCTGAGCGATATGAAGGAAGGTCAGAGACACGAGGGCGTTGGAGATCCAGTTGACCCCGGCTGAACAGGCGTTGCCGGTGCTTCGCGCCCACATTGGGTAGATCTCTGAGTTCACTGTCCAAGGCATGGGGCCCATACCTAACACACAGAGGCAACACATTACGTTTGTGTTATTCTTCGTGCTTCGGGTACAGTATAAACAAACGTCCCCTTTATCGGGCATCTGTTTCCTGTATTAGCCACAATGGTTTGTGTCGCAGCACGTGAAAGGTACGAGATTTCTGTGATTTCAAAGTTGTTTCAGACCTGGAGCAAAGAATGCAAGGTAGAGGATGAGGCCCACCAGGACGACCCAGGAGTAGGATGTTGGACAGTAGTTGTAGGCCCAGATCGGGCTGTTAGATGCCTCTGTCTGGTTGGAACACCTGGATGAAAGAAACGAGATTTTACAGATTTTAATTCAATCTGGATAATCCAGCTAAGAAGTCTGGTTTGCTGGATGAATTTTAAGGAGGCTGAAAGAGAGTGCATTTGCCTGTCTTTGCTTTAAATAACTTTTTTTTTTGTGCTATTTCGTGTGAAAAGAAATCTAACTGCAGTGCGGATCAGAATCAGATCAGAAATCCTTTTATTCGTCCCACAGCGAGGAAATTTACAGCATGACAACAGCAAAGGGACAGTGCAGATAATAGGGCAAATATAAAATATATATATAAGTAGAGGTTAGAATAAAAAAACAACATTGGTAAAATAAGTAGCAGAGTTGCTTTTTCTCTAGGCGTATTAAAATGATATATTAAAACATATGATGATAATGTTGTAATGACAGTCTTTTTGTCAAACTCTCATTTCCTCTCTGTCACACAACCACGCAGAAAACCGGTGTCTGACCTTCCCCAGGCGGCGTGATCTGTGGACGCTTGATTAACAGGAACGCAGGAGGAGTCATACACACTGGTGCCGTTTTCACGATAGCAAAATCCACAATCCGGGTCCAACATGCAGGATTCACAGGACCTGGAGGACAGAGATGAATGTAAAACTATTGATGAGCAACAGACGAGCACACACACCACTCAGGTGTCAGCAGCGGTGATAATTTCCCTTGTGATAAGATAGTGAAGCTTTCCCTCTTTGGGACTGAACAACCAAACCTCACATTTATTGTTGATAATGTGCAATGTATCTAGGGTGTGTTCTCTTACCCATATAGTCTGCAGGTCAGGTTGTGAGAGTCGACCGGGTGGAGGGTGATGGGCGGAGAATACTGGGCAGAGAGCAAGAACCCGAATGCCAACACAGTCAGACTCAGACCGGTACCTGCATCAGAGAAAAATAACACTAAATAAAGCTCAGAGAAAGAAGAAAATATTGTTGTCTGCATAAGTTATGAATTAATTAATTCTGATCAAACTTCTGCATAAGATTACAACTAAAATCTAGAGCAGGGGTCTTCAACGTTTTTCAGGCCAAGGACCCCCAAACTGATGGAGAAACTGGGCATAGTGCCATGTATAAACATAGCTACCCTGTAAGCTAATCAATTAATACACAGGTTCATATATTCATGTAAATTAGTGGAAAAAAAATTGGTTGAAAAAAAAATTATGATAATAAATATAATAATAATAAAATAATAATTGTCTAATCAACCAAAAATGTTGCAACCCATGTTGCAATGGAAAGATATTTTTAAAATTAAGGTAATATTTTTGAAAATCAAAAGTTTTTTTGAAAGTTGAGAATATTTTCAAAATGGAAAGTTTTTTTGAAAATTAGGGTAATTATTTCAAAATTGAAGGTTATTTTGAAAATTGTCGTCATTTTTCAAAATGGAAAGTTTTTTTGAAAATTAGGGTAATTATTTCAAAATTGAAGGTTATTTTGAAAATTGTCGTCATTTTTCAAAATGGAAGGTTTTGAAAGTTGAAGTAAATTTAGAAAAAAAGCTCTCCTTCAAAAAAAACTTTCAATTTTGAAGAAATTACCCTCATTTTCAAAAGATAGTAAAAAGTTTTTCGTAATTGTTTTAACATTTTAAATTTTTTTTTTCAAAACTTAGTTTATTTTAAAAAAAAAAAATATATATATATATATATATATATATATATATTCATGTAAATTTGCAGGAAAAAAATTGGTTTGAAATAAAAAAAATTTGAAATGTTTAATTGTCTAATCAACCAAAAATGTCATGACAAGTAAATCCATCAACTAATTACTGTAGAAATACCCAAATGACAAACCCAAAAGACTGCCCAGGGTCAGCTTCCTGCGGCCTACTCTCTCCACCAGCCAGACTCCAACCAAGGTGAAGATGAAGTTGGTAGCAGAAGTTGCAGCAGACAACCAGATTGCCTGTTTCACGTCCCGTACCCCCGCCATCTGCAGAATGGTTGCACTGTAGTACCTAGATATGAGCGAAGAGGTTCAATGATGAGGTCGGGACACAGTAAAAATGGATCATTTGAGCTCTTACAATAGTGGACGATTTATGACGCAGTAGGAAGGTAATTATACTGAAGCTAATACAAGACAAACAGATGACCTACATGACGGTGTTTACTCCAGACAGCTGCTGAAACATCTGGAGGCCGCAGCCAACGATGAGAGCCCTTCGAGTCGGACCGTGGTTAAGGATCCGCAAAATTACAAGTCCACCTACGAGAAAAACAGCCAAAAACCTTTTATTTATTTTTAATGTTGTCTCTGTCACAGCTTAGATTATTTTTCTCTTCAGTTTTCACAGAAATCTTTCACCTCCGCCCGACTCTTTCTCCTCTTCCTCGATGCTGGTTCTGATGGTGTCGTACTCCTCGTCAACACTCTGGCCTCCTCTGATCCGGCTGAGAGCTTGGCGGGCCTCTTGGCTCCGGCCCTTTTGGAGGAGCCAACGGGGGCTCTCCGGCAGGAAGAAGAAGCCGACGAACTGCAGCACTGCAGGGAGAACGGACAAACCCAGCATGTACCTACAGCATGGAGAGAAGGAGAAGCAGTGAAGGGCTGAAGAAGTGCTGAAAGAGACACCTGCCACCGCTGATTCTCAAGTGAAGGTCTGAAAACTCTCAGGGGTCTTGAAGGGCATTACAGGAAGTAGATTTCAAGCTGCTACCATTTAACCTAAATCCTGAATTGGGACAGCAAAGACACACAAGTGAGCGTTGAAATCTGAGTCAATACTTTAGTCTCCAACCTTTGTATTTTTTACTTTAAGGGTCTGTGTCGCCAGTCAAAAGCACAATCCATTTGTGATCTTTTGTTTGCTCAGCTGTCAGAATTTCCCCTGAAACACTATAGCCACATGATGTTGTGAGGAAGCAAACATCAGAGCACAAAACTGGAGCCGACCAATACTGGACTTTTTTTTTTTTAACATCAGCCGAATTTGCTTTTTTTTTAGGGGATTTTAGGAGTTGTGACAAAAGATATCTCACAGTTGAAAAATAAACTTGTCAGTTGGTGGAAAAACTATGTAGCTGCAACCCTAGATAACCTCAAACAAATCCATGGCATTTCAAAATCTATTTGCTAATAGCACTACATCTGGTAGAAGATAATATTGACAATGCAGATGTATGAGTCACGCGCCTCACAAAGAAAGAACTAAGGTAAACAAAACTAAAGTGAACGCCTTTCATGGAAAGTTACTAGCAGAGAAGACCAGTGCATACCTCCAGCCATCGTGGCTCATGTAGCTGAAAGCTCCATCGATCAAAGTGGCAATGAACTGGCCCCCAGTGATGAACAGGTTGTTGATAGTGACCAGCTGACCTCTCTGGTGCGGGGGGGAAACTTCGGCGATGTAAACAGGAACTGTCATCGAGGCAATGCCTGATGGGTAAACAAAAAAAAAAAGGGGTTCATTTTGATGTTAACATTCTTTGGTAAAGACAATCTTGGGACAATAAGTTCCACTTCTGTTCTGTTACATGATCCACAGGCCGATGCTTCATTCAGGCACATACAAGACCATACTGGAAAACAGATGAGGTGGGAGGCTGCTCGGGAGTGTCTGCTCATTAACACGTTACACGCTGGTTAAGATGTTACTGTGGCCGGCGCAGAGGCATAACAAGTGAACCGGGGGAATTGAATGGGTGCTCTTCTGTGTATCATATTAAACTTTTTGATAATATTGCCAATACGATATGAGAGTTTCTGTTGATACCAAAACAATACTTTTTTTTTACCTTAGAATAGGGGGATGTAAACATGTTGGACTGCTCTGTGGACCAATGTTAAATAACCTAAATAAAAAATAGCCTTAAGGTAGAAAAGTTTGCAGATTTAGATAAGGAACTTTTTGATCAAATAATATGTAAACAAGCATCAGTATCTGACCAAATAGTTGATGGCAACATTGGATTCTCAACACTTTTTTGATTAATTATGCTGTAAAAAATGTCTGGACTCAGACCCAGAGCTACTCAGAAGCCACATACATGATATGAAGCAAGAGGTAGAACGTAACTAAGTACATCGCCTCAAGAAACAAAACTTTACTTAAGTACAATTTTGAGGTACTAGTACTTTATTTATTTGAGATAGCTTTAGTTATTTGTTACTTACCAGATTTAGATTACAAATATAAAATATAATAAACTAATAAATCATGGTATTATTATATATGAAACTACCGAGCAGTATATAGAGTAAATAAAATTAGCCACACTTTTACAAACTGCAACATTAAAGTGATGTACACATGAATGCATCAATATTCATAATCCAGTAATATGCACTATTCTGAAATGGGCCATTTTGCAGAATTAGTACTTTTACTTTTGGTACTTTAAGTTAATTTCATACTAACACTTGTGTACTTTTACTTTGGAATGCAGGACTTTTACTTATGCAAGTATTTTTTTTTTTTTTTTTACAGTATAGAATTTCTAATTTTAATTTAGTAAAATGTCAGAATAGTTCTTCAATCACTCTCTGTGGGTATATGGGTTGTGAATGTGTGGATATGTAACAATGTGAAACAAGGTGATGCTGATAAAGAGCATAATCACATCAATTTACCTGGATAGATAATGTCTATATTTATCAAACTTACATGTTTTCATAATATCCAAACACCAACTCACCTATGCCCAGACCAACAATGATTCTGCCCACAAGAAGAACCACCTTGTCCGGGGCTAAACTCAAGATGATGCCCCCCACGCTAAAGATGAAACTGGCCAAAAGGATGCAGACCCTGCGCCCCAGCCATCCATTCAAGGAGCCTCCGCTCAGGGCGGAGAAGGCCGCGGCCCAAACAGTACTGGAAACCAGCATCTCCTGCCACAGAGCGCTCAGGTTCATCTCCTTCTTCAGGAGCAGCATAGCCCCGGACACCACCCCGGTGTCATACCCGAAGAGAAATCCTCCCAGGCCAGAGAAGAACGCCAACACGTAGACGAACCCCGACCTGGAGGCATCTCGGTCCAGGTGATCCCCACCTGTGGTAGACGGAGGCCCAATGAGACTGTGCTCTCCATCATCCACTGCTTTCTGTCTCCTGCTGTCCATAGAGTTGCTCATGTACGTCAGGCTGACTTCATCCTGGCTGCTGGTGCTGGACAAAGAGGAAACCAGGAGTTAAGATCATTTGTCAGCGCATACAAAAATACTCCCTCAAAACACAGCGGAGTTGAGAAAAAGTGGGCCCAAACTGCGTTTTTTTTTTTCCAATAACAGACGCTCCAATAATTTTCCAACTGACCTTTTCTTGCGGTCCAGCTTGAGGGAAGAAACAGGAAGAAGCCAAAACGGCTAATTTGAAGAGCTAACTAGCTAACGATAACGTTTCGTGAGAAGCCCCTGAACACAGCAGATTTCCCTGTCATGTCATGTGATAAACGTGCCTATACGGTAACTTTAATGCCTTCAATATGACTCCAAAAGATTGTTTTCCACCGACAGTGCTACAGCTCTGCTCCGCGAGCGGCCATGTTTAATGTTTACATGTACGTCACGAGGTGTACGTCACATGGGTACGTCATATGGGTACGTCACATGGTGTACGTCACCTGACTTGGCAGAAAATAGAGCGCAACAAAAGTTGTCCAACAATTTGTAATGTAATGAAAATGTACCACAACGAGGTGTATTCATAAATAAGACGTGGCATCCACATCCAAATCATTTATATTTTTATGAGCAATCAACTTATTACCGATTAATTGTAGGCAAATTTCTCTTCAAAACTCCCTTCATAGAATATCATTTTTGTAAATCCTACTTTATCGGCAAATGTTATTTATGTTAACACAGAAGTACAGACCATTTATTGATATTCCCTTTAATTCGGCATACATGTGGTGGAACAATTTTTATCCGACTTTTTTTTACATAATAAGTAATTGACCTAGCTGCTAACATAAAATAATATAAATGTTAATCTACCAGTATTTCCAGTTTTACACAGACGGTTGCCAGTGTGGGCGGGTGGTGGAATATGTCAAAAGCCAACTCTAATATCTGAGAATGTATTGTTGTAGTATGTAGCCTGTTGCAGTGCAGCAATAAACTACACGCTGAGCATAAAATATACATTTTAATAAAATAAAAAAAAGCAAAGCATCTCACACATGCTGTACTCAAAGTCAGTCATCATATATGCTCGTAAAATGTGCCGGTGTCATTCAGCAGCTTCAGAGTCATTTGTCACAGAACAGCTGAGCTGACAGAAAAACTGGAGTTACACGGTGACACATGAAATATCTCAGATGAAATATAAAACGTCAACAACCACACAAAAACAGTCTTAACTAAAGAGATGTTAACAGAAAATAAACCCAACTATACCTATAAAAAGCTTATTCTGGAGCACTTGGACTGGTGTCCTCTTTAACAAACGGGATGTTCGGCTGATGGGGCCGGATCATATGATCAGAGGAGAAAGAGGAGCACGCCCATTTCCATTGTAATGAACAAGGAAACGCTTACCTGTGCCTGCAGTGATCCTCACATAGCAGACAGCTGTGTTTACCTGCTCAGCCTGGTAAAACACAGGATTTGGCATTCTTCAAAATATATATATATATATATATATATATTAGGACTGTACAGTATGAGCATAAGGCAAAATACTCATATCAGCTGTTTCTTATTCGCCTTCGAAGACTAAACAATAATGGATTTTGGGTTTTATTTAGGAAGTTAAGGGCATAACCCCCTCTTTATTATAGTTAGGACATCAAATGAGCTGTTTGTCTTGTTATGTGGTTATTTTGTTATTTTTGCATTTTTACCCCAACATAGAAGTTTGCAATTTCCATTTATTGACAAATGCAACTGGCCTTCATTACAGAAATAATATCAAGAAACAGGAAACAAAAATGTGAATTGACATTTGTTAACATAATAAGACATTCAATGAACAACTTTTCAGTCCCTGTCTTTCAGTTTTTAGATGCTGTAAATACCGTAAATAGAGTGCTAGATGCGCAGTCATAAAAAAACCCAAAGACAATGGTGGCGACAGAAGAACACACAAAAAACGTTGAATTAATTGCAGTTTGTGTAAAATGATGTATGCCGAATTTAAACACATCTTCCAATAAGTTGTAAAACGTTTTGATATTTTCTCCACGGGCTTAGTATTTTTCCCATTCACAAACAAACGTTACAATTGTTTTTTTTTGTCATGGAATACGGCGCAAAAATCAGTGCCAAGACTCACCGCTTTTTACATCGGTAAATCAGTAACTGACATCAGACACCGGGGTGGGAGGACTGCACGGATACCACTTGACAGCCCCTACTTGTAGCTGTCAATCACAGTCAATGTAATTAGTTTTTTGTTGGTATAAATAATAGGTAAACATTTTGGGTTGTTTTTTTTTTATACCGTGGAGCGTGGATAGACCGCCCCTCGTGCCGCGCAGTGTTTACTTCCAGTTTCCTCTTTAACAAACGGGAAGTTTCTTCTGACCGGAGTCATATGATGTGACTGTACGGAAGGAGGAACGCTGCTGCCGGAGGGGAACCGCAGGTTATTCCCACAGAAACAACACCAAGTCTGAAACTCCAGACAAAGAGGAACACGTTTCTCTGCGGGGGGAAAGTTAACCGAGGACGGTGATGTCAGCGGCCGAAGTGAAAGTCCCTCACGCTGACAGCTTCTGTATTCGTGATAGCCGCTTAGCTTATTATAGCTCGTGTAATATGATGTAACATAGCTACTATTGAGTGATGCCATGGAATTAAACTTCGCATGCTACTGTAGCGATGCTGCAGCAGTGTGGCCGCTCGAAGCGCGCGTGTTCTGAGGGATTCACGTAAGTGCACGTGGGGAAAACAGTATTTTAAAGACCATGGTTAACAAAGAGGAGTTGGAAGAAAGGTTGAAGAAACTTCTGGTGAGGCTGAAAATCCCACAAGAAGACAGACAACTGTGCACTCTGATTCAAATCATCCAGGATCTGCTTTTCCTGGCGCACACGGACAATGGTAGGAAACACATTTTTCCTGCATGTGCATCATGCTGCTGCTCGTGAACTGGCCATGTTGTTTGCAGCAGCAGTGGGACACTTATGCAGATCCTTTACTGAAGTGTAATTCATAATAATAATAATGACTTTATTAAGGACACATAAAGAAGGTCCGTAGCGGAAAGTATTAATACCACAGTGTAAAATACTCCATTGCAAGTCATACATTCAGAATAATTATCAGCAAAATATAGCTACTTACAATATAGAAGAATACTCATTATGAAGAAAAATGTACTATGTTAATGTTATATTATTATTATATATTATGTTATTGGATTGTTCTGATGCATAAAGGTGTAGGCATCATTTTAATGTTGCAGTTTCTGGAGCTTATTTAATAATAATAATAATAATAATAACTATTTGTATAGCACTTATCCAAACAAGGTATCACAATATAGATGAGAATAAAATGGGAAAAAAAAGGCAAAAGAGAACAGAATAAAAATAAAGCAACACAAAAGTTACAAATCAGACATAGAAAAAGTATTTCCTATAAAAATATGTTTTAAGCAATGATTTTCCATTAAGTACTGTAGGCAGTGGTGGAAGAAGTACTATCTTTACTTCATTCAAGATTTCACTTATGTAAAGGTACAAACATATCAACAGCAAAAATGTACTTTAAGTATTAAAGTAAACATACTTTGTGTGCAGAATGGTCCCTTTGCAAAGAGTTATATTATTGGCATATTATTACTGATGCTTTTAACATGCAGGTGGAGGTGGAGCACTTTTGAATTACTTTATATACTGTTGGGTAGTTTAATCTGTAGCACTGTGTCATATTTTATAAATTGATCATATGTTTTGTCTATAAAATGTTCATCTGTAAAGTAAATGTAAAGGACCAAAAGTACAATATTTTCCTTTTTTTTTAAATGTAGTGGTGCTAATATTAAAATGGTAAACCTTAATTTATCATAATGCATAATTGTACTTTCTCTACTCGAGTACACTTGTGTCATTGTGCTTTTATGCATTTTAAATCTTGACCGCAGGGCTGAAACAATTAGTTGATTGACTAACTGATCCTTGTTATTGCGAGACTATTCTCCGAGCCTTGCCGTACACGCGCCTAAAAATAGGAATGAGTGTAATGCATTAGTGAGTCCCATTATTCAAAGCTAACTGGCCACGTCATCTCTTCTCATCTGTTGCAGCAGCTGAACTGTTTGAAGACAAAAATGTCCATGCCCCCCTCGTGCTGGTGCTCTCATCCTACAGCAACAGCAGAGGCGTCCAGCAGGTACTGCAGGACATCAGAAACCTCACTCACCTTTGATGGTGCACTTTATTTTTTTCCTTTTGCATCAGCAGTGCGTTATTCCGCCATCTTGAATTTAGTAAACTGAGAGAATGAACTTCAAGAGGCTTTTATCACAGCTCATTTTAATGACAAACGTCGGCTTTTAAGGTGCTGATATGAAACGTAATAATGTTCCACACAGATGTCTAACAGCATCACCTGCTAAGATTACAAGTAATCCACAGCTGACATGCCCGCACCTGATCCAGCAGGTTTATGGCGTCTCGTTACTGCAGTTTATAGGAGGTGAGATTGCAGCTTGACACAAACCGAGAGTCAGACTGTGCGTCAGTCAGTCATAACACGCTCATTTAAAGGTTAAAACCAAATCTGATTTGAAGTATTCTGAGGTTTGTCCTTAACAGCTGCAGGCAGTTTTTTTTGGCAGTTTTCCTCAAGAGCTGTAGGCAATTGCGTGATTTACCACGTCGAATACTGTAAATAAATTAATACACGTAGGATTTTGTCTCAAGCATATTTCTGTTGAGCAGTTTGCTTCACATACAGTTAAAGCTGGGTTAAAGGATAAGAGCTTATTGTAGACAAGTTTTTAATATATTTTTTTTTAAGGTCCTCAACTGGAAAATTGCTCCAGCATCTTGCATGTAAAACTTTGGATCCTTACATTTCCAAAGTGTCTGCAGGTTGAGGCTGATTTTAAATTCAATCTAGAAATTCAAAGTTTTTTTTTGCTTATGTTATCTTTTCTTTAGTATGATTTGTACAGCTGCTTAAGTGTGTGTTTAATCTTCTTGCTGAAGGTGGGTTGGTCCCTGCTGTGTCGGCTGATTGAAATATGCCCTGATACGCTGGACCAGCTGACCAGACCTCTGCAGGCAGCCAAGGAATGGGAGGTACTGGGAGTGCACCAGTAAGTAAAGACTTAGTCATTGCGTTCGGTAGCTGTGATGAACTACTATTAGTTGTGCATGAATGAATTCCTATTTTTCTCCGCTCAGAGCAGTGTCCGTTAGCATGGCTGTAAACTCTTAGTCTTGTTACTCAGAAACAAGAGCCACATCCTCATATACAAGGTGATTGTCCCAAAAAGAAGTGAACAAAATGAAAGAAGTGAAAACAGTGAAGGTTAATGCTTCTTCGTGATGTTGAGTTTAATGCATTTGAAGGTTTCACAGCAAATATGTGTAGTTGCAATACCAGCGTCATGAGTGTCCAGATATAAAAGCAACTTTAACTTGTCTGCATCCATTTTTTCCTTAATTTAACAGTTTAATTTAACGTCATTTTGAATTCTCACTTCCTGTTCATTGTCAGTTTTACCGGTCATTTCCCCCCCACAATTTACTTTTCCGTTCCCTTGTATCGCTGTCTAACATTTTCTCCAAACACTTTGTATTCCACCAAACTGTCCGAGAAGATTAACTACACAAGTGTTCCCAGACAAAGAGGTTATAGAATAACTTTTTATGACCTTAAGATATGCAGACCTGTGAATCAGCTTCTAGTTTAAAACTTTAAGAATATGCAATATATTAACCGGATTCCTGTGAGTTTTCAAACAGTTGCATACAGACAGTAAAACGTTGGATTTGACTGAAGTCTCAGTCTTGAATCCTTGATCTTGGCCACAGCTCTGGTTCATTTTTTCACCTGTCCTGATGTGTTTTCCAGGCAGATCCTGAAGGTGCTGTCTCAGTACAGCACAGACAGCAGAGTGATCATGGTTGGACTCCGAGCCCTGGCTCTCCTGCTCCGATCAGGTACACGACCGCACGGGAGAAAAGCTGCAGCTCATCAGGGCTGCAGCTACATATCACGAAAAGTTGAACCTCAATTTCGTAGCCTTTCCTGTGACTTACAGCTGAAACCTTGGTCACAGGTTTCAGGTGATTCTACATCTAATTGGAATATTTTACAAGGACAGCAAAGCAAAGTGAATTCCATAATTGTGGAGCTCTAAATTTGATTTAAAAGAAATTATGTCTTGACTTATTTTTCCCCAAACCTCTGATCCCATTAAGGCTTCAGACTTATTTTTTATGCTTCATGGTTCTGTAGACATGATTCCTCTGCTGGTGCTGGAGGCGGAGGAGGATGTGTTTGGCCTGGTCGTGCAAGCGATGAAGATGTTTCCTGCCAGTGAAGAGGTGCAGCTCCAAGGCTGTGGAGCTCTGCAGCTGCTGCTGGAGAACGGTGAGCTGACTCGTGCAAAACACCTCCACTATACTCGTGTGTCCAGTAACATGCTTTTTCTTTCTTTTTGTATTTTCTTGCCGTCCTCTTGCAGCGTATTTTACATGTTTCAAGCTCTGTATCCTGTATTATAGGGACAGTGACACACTAACAGCTGTGCTTGGGCGTCCTGTGAGACTGTAATGCTCTTTACGTGGAGGGAAGCTAAAGTTAGGATATTTTGACTCTTACATTTGTCTAGACTGTGCTTTGTCAACTTTAACTGCACTTAGGCTCAGCTAACGTTAGCATCCATCTCAGAACGTTTGCATACTAACTAATCTGCCTAAAGTAGAAGGTTACAGCGACAGGTCATCCCAAAAAAAAACAAAATGCATGTAGTGCTTTTTTATCAGTTTGTTTTGCTGTCTGGAGTGTAGAGATATCCTCCGTAGAGATCAGCCTTCTCTCAAGTTTAATTCAACTACATTGGCTTGGCTTGTGGTGCTATTAGGAACAATTTTTTCTTCTACCGACCTACACCCGCCAGTGAGGGAGATCAATCCTCTCGTCCATGAGAAGAGGCACGCTTCTTATTTATTTATTATTTATTCTGAGGTGAACTGTCCCTTTTTTATTTACTTATAATCACATGTAGCATATTAGCTAGCCTTGCATTAAGTTTCTTTTTGCTTGTGTACAGAATCTGAATATCTTTCTCGTTTCTGTGTTTCCAGTAAGTCCTGAGCACCTGGTGGAGTTTGTGGAGAACCAGGATCATGTTGTTGTTCTGGCGGCGCTGCAGAGGTTCCCGGACAGCCCCCAGCTGCTGCTGCAGGCCATGAGGGTGCTGCTCCCCCTGGCTCGCCCTGGTAAGACCTCACTACACCCCAACGATGTTTAGAATGTCTAAAGGAGCAGAAAATAACTAACTGTACGACTTGATTAGGAAAAAGGAGTAAAGGTTTGGTTTGAACCTCATTTTCTTCATTCTACTAATGTAATAGTTGATGTGTTACACCACATATTAACCCTTATTCCACGCTTTTTAAAGAGTCTATGATAATGAGATTATACCTCAAACACCAGTAAGCGTGTGTAAGAACAGCTGTTTGTGGGACAGTCAAGTCTTCATGGTGAAGAACACAGCAACTCCTCCAATGAGGCGCTGTGTATTTGCACTCCAAATACATAATTATGTATCATATAATTGGGTTGTCCCCAAATGTTTTTGTTTTATGAGATAACATTTCAAGATCAATCAATCATCAATAAGATCAAAGAAGGAGAAATTTCCTTTTCACCAAACTTTCTTCTGTTCTGTTAACATAAACAACAGATTTTTTAAGCTGATCCCAATATTAGGCTTTTTACATTGATCAAATAATGGCATTTTAGCCTATATTACTTTTTTTTCAACTCAAACACGTGACCTGATCAAGCATTTATGATGAGGATAACTTCCATTTGGTGATTAAAGACCAAAATATGAACTTTTACAGTCGTAAAATCCATTTGGTCAGTTATTTCCAGAAGACCAATTCTATAAAGATGTTTCTGAATGAGCTCAAACATACAGTAGTGATGTCATTTCTGAACTGCCATTACTTGTCTGCTGTCATATTCTCTCATACCTATCTGTGATAACCTAAACTGATGTTAGGCTGTAACAGAAAAGCGTATACATAGTTTTTTTTTTTAAAGCAAAAATAGTCTTGTTTAGAATTAAACTTGATCACTTATCAATATGTGTGTGACTGCTATGACTTATGTATTCTGTTAAAAATGAACTGTCTTTAATGCTTTGTGTTATACAGTAGGTTTTCTGTCTGCATTAAAAGCTTGTCACACAACAAACCATATAATACATTTTCTCTGAAAAACTCATATTGCTTTTATTGCAGACGTTGCTATACACTGAAATTATAATTAGCTGGATGATTTCTGCATGAAGAGTGGACATGACAAAGTATCAGTCATAAATATGTTTCCACTTGAATCTGTATTTTTTCACAGATGTGAGATTTAAAAAAAATAAATAAATAAATAAAATACAGATTAACTTTAACTTTTTCTGACCCCCCTGTGTGTCTTTTATTATTTCCTATTTTTCTTTTCTTTGTTGTCCATCGTGAATTTTTTTACCAACATCATTCATTTTGGTTTAGGAATCTAAAATAGTGCATATTGGTACAACATTTTTATTGCATGTTAAAAACACTATGGTTGTATTTTTGAAATGGAAAGAAAATTGGTGGTGTGGTCGTTATGCGTTTATGTAATTTTCTCTTCCAGGCAGTAACGTGGAGGTGTTGATGTCGGGAGGCACTCGGTGCTACAGCGTGATCATCGCGGCCACGGACGCCTTCCCCGAGGAGGAGGAGCTGCAGGAGACGGCCTGCTGCCTGTTCAGGAGCTTTACATCAGGTGAGACCCAGAGAGACACATTTAAACAACCTACATTATAATTTAAGTTTCATTTTAATACCCCTCTACCTCCTCCAACGACATCATTTTGCAGTTGGTTTTATTGGTGGATAAATTGAGTGCTTATTTCAGCACTTTTGTGCATATGTCCAAGTTTAGTAGATCCAAAAAACCTAGTACATTCACAATTGACTGAATACTACTAAAATGTACCGTCAACACTTAGTCAATGAATAACTTTGGAGTCTCTTTGCACTTGTTGACAGTTGATGATAACACAGTTTGTGAAATCGATGACTCCTCACTATCACTGCAGCTGTGTTGTCCTGATGAGCTCATGTGTTTGCCAGTTGACAGATTAAGATTGAAGGGGTCAGAAGAGGCATCCGTTTTAATCCAGGGTGCGCTTGTTTTGTGTCTTCTCGTAGAGACTTACTACAACATCCTGGTTCTGAACGGCGTCCAGAGGATCGCAGTGAGAGCCTGTCAGGCTTTCCCCGGCAACGCCACGCTGCAAGCCGCCGCTCTGTCCTGCCTGGCTGACCTCAGTGAGGACGCACACTCACACATACTTAAGTCATTTATTTATATCCACACAGATGGGTTAGTGATGGAGACCACAGAACAATGTATTTAACCTCATAGTGTTGTACAATGCAAGAAAACTTCTCTTAAAACTAGGGCTGAACAATTAATCACATTTTTATCGAAATCGCAATATGGCCCACTGCAATTTTCAAATTGCAGGAGGTGCAATATTTCTTACAGGTGAAATGTGTGTCAAAATGCCTTTTTTTTTTAAATTAAATATTGTCCTGCTGCAGAGATGTCCCGACCTTAACATCATATTATACAGACTAAAGAAAACCTCTTCGTTTGGTACAGTTCCGCTCAAAAAAAAAAAAAAAAAATGTAATGTATTTTTCAATGAAAATAAGAATAATGTAAAAAGTCCTCATTCCCTTTTCAAGAACACAAATCATACCGCAATTGCAATATCAATAAAAAATAATCACAATTAGATACTTTTTTCCAAATCGTTCAGCCCTACTTAAAAAAACACATTTCATTTTGTTAAAAAAAGCTTAAGAGGAAATGAAAAAGTCTTGAATATTTTTTCTTGCCTGCCCATGACAGTAAAATTAGTTATAACTTTTTTGTATGTGGTTTTGGGCTGTTATACATCTATAATCTACAAGTGAGGCTGGTGCCACTGTGGATGGAAATAGCACCGATATCGTCTGTGTCTGTACAAAGGAGAAGGACAAGTTGTATGTTTTTAAAAATGCAATCAGCTGTTGATAAGAACAGAAATGGATTGAGGTCTCGGTACAGTCATTCACACCGTACTGTATTTGTCTGTTAGCTGCAACCATCGTGCAGAACAAAGCGGTGGCTGAGCAGGGTCTGGAGGAAGGAGAGGAGGAGGAGAACAGGGGCCGGGAGGAGGTGGAGGACATGGGCCTGGGCTGGATGGAGGCCTGCTGCACGGCACTGGATCTCCACGCTGCTGAGCCAGACGTGCAGGTCGGTCCCAACTTCTTCTGGCCCTCGAGCTACAGCCAGTGCTTCACAAAGAATCATTTTTAAAAGTCTCTTAACTCGTGTGAATCCTTTCTGTTGCCTCAGGAAGCCGCAAGCTGGGCCATTCATAATCTGCTACTGCACGGAGCTGGAGTGAAACACTCCGCAGAGGAGCAGGATGAGAGGTACCACTGTGATGTACTGGACATCTCTGTTAGCATTGCAGTGTTTAGTGTTGTGCATGTCTTTAGGGGATGTTTAAGACGTGTATAAAAATGTGTGATGAGAGATGTCATTTGTTGGATGTGGTGTTATTGTTTTCAGGACTCCTGTTCACAGACAGTTAATGGCGGCCATGCTGCTCCACTCCTCCTCTCCCAGTGTGTTCCAAGCTGCTACCAGTGCCATTGCCACGCTCCTCACACACAACAGTGAGTATACTCAATATTTTTTAACATAACAATGCATCAAATGAGGACGTGAAAGGGGTCGACCGTAGCGCTGTGTTTAAAATGAGTTTCCCCTGCCGTCAGGTTTCCAAAAAATCAGTTATGGCAGGTTTAACGTCGAAGGTTCAACCTGTTTATGAAGTCAGATTTGTTTGCTCCTTCGTTGAATGTTTGACCTGCTCCGTCTGCAGGTAAAATGCGTTCTCTGCTGCTGTCCAGTGGCCTCCACGTCAATCTGGTGGAGATGATGAAGAAACACTCAACCTTGGGCGAGGTCTCCATCAGCGCCTGTAAGCTGCTCACGCTGCTCTTTCAGGGAAGGTGAGTAACAACAGTTTCATTCTACGATGTCGTTGTTGGTTCTAGAAAACCTCAAGCAATGACATTCATATTTCATTTTGGAGTGAAACCTGCCTGTGTATCTGTAGGACAGCCAGTCTAGATGAGCTGAACATGGCCATGAGTCAGATCCTGAGCACCATGAAGGTTCACAACTTCCAGCCAGAGGTGCAGCTGGAGGCTCTGCAGGCCAGCCTGGTCTTCCTCTGCCCAGGTAACGTACGAGTCGTGACCGTGCAATGAAATCTGCTAATCCAAGGCAGAGTCCTGCGACAATGGGTCAGTTACCTGCATGTTGTGTAACGGGTAAAAAAACACATTTATATAAATTCACTGGTGCCGGCACGGGTAAGAAAGAACTACATGCAGTGGGTAAGAACAACAAATAGGCTGTCTTTTT
>CALSBV010012175.1:925286-955297 GCA_943590825.1 Bovichtus diacanthus | reverse complement strand
TCTCTCTCTCTCTCTCATATTACATTGATATTAAATCCAAGGGGCAGCAGCTGAATCTGGTTTTCATTTGTGTGAATACAAATGGCACAAAGCTGTTTCAGTTTCTTTTAATTTCTATCAATGAGGCTATAGTGTGCGCTTCCTCTGCTCCTCGTAACACTCCTAATTAGATTAGTGATTGCTAACAGAGCGTCTGTGTGTGTGTCTGTTTGCCTCTTTGTCTTCACTTCCCTTTGTGATTGATTCCCAGACAGGAGTTTGAGGGAGCATGGCGTCTCGGTCGCAGATCCCGACATGGCCGACGTGTCGTTGAAGGTCCTGAAAAACCAGTGTGTGGTGGAAGGAGCTCACACCCTCTACCTGGAGGTTCTCAACAGGGTACGAACACACTGACCTACCCTGAAATATCTCTCTTCATTCATCCTTTTTCTTACAGGCTTTCCACACTTTCTTCTTTTGAAATAAATCTGTCCGGATGTAATGGAGTCAAAAGCTAATAATAAACTATAATATGTAGAACTTTGAAATGCATTTTTTTTGTCACATATAGAGTATTGCTCCAAAATATTTGAAAGATGTCTACATTTACTGATACTTATAGTTTTTATTTGTCAAAAACAACAACACTGTTCCCAGTCATTATGACGTCCACGTCACAAACATAGTTATATATAGATGGCAAGTCTTTATCTAATATATGTTATTTATATTAAACACGTAATGTATCTAATTTGCGTATTGTTATCCATGGATGGTAACGCTTGGAGTTAAAGATTAACGAAAGGTAATTATTCCAATAAAAGTATTATCCATCTTATTCCTCTTGCAATTTAAAAATAATTTCTCAGAAGAGTAGAAAACGCAGTCTTTCCATCTCATTAATCCCTTTGATGATTTAAAACCAATTACGTGCTGTAGGTGGGTCAAACATTTCCTTTTTTTTTTTTTTTTTTATATATATATACAGTGTATGCTTTGGTTAAGAAAAGGGACACTTTGACAGACTGAGTCCTAAATCTGAAACTAAACGGGTTGTTTTTCAAAAGCTGCTTAACAATTTATATAGAGCCAGTTTATTGGGTAAACCCTGAAAAAATACTAATGCAGTCTAATATAACAAACCTACCATCATGAAAGTTATAATGTTCAGTTTTTGTTTTAGAGAGTCGTTGAATCAACTTTACAATCATTTCTTTTACCGTTGTTTTTGTTGTTGTTTGTTATTTAGCTGCAGACACAGAGTAAATAGCTCCAACCAGATAGATATAAATAGATATTCTGTTTGTGCCTGTGCAGTTCATCAGCAGCGCGGTCATACAGAGGTGTGGTCTGAAGGTGCTGTCTGCTCTGGCTGACTGCTCTGGTGCTGTGGACCTGCTCTGCCAGCAGGGGGCGATAGACACAGCGCTGCACACACTACAGATGTTCCCACAGGAACGAGGTACAGTATACAATTATCTTAAACGGCATTCAAAACAGGACAACATAGTGCTGCGTCCTAGGAGTAATAAAACCTGAGAGTACAGTAATGTGTCTGTTATTACCTTCTTCAGATTAGGTCAATAAAGTACTTTGGTTAAAGTGAATTTAGGGAATGATAATTAGATCCCGGAAGAGTTCCTGAAGAAAAGCAGACGTTTCTTTGACTAAAAGTATACGCAAACTTGAATGTATAGTGGAACTAGAAACATTCCCCCATTTGAGCATTTACAAATATTATTATTTCAATATTAGAAGTGACTGATTAGCTCGACTTCTTCCAGAGATACACTACTGGGGTCTCACCCTGCTCAACTACCTCGTATCCAAGAAGAAGCTGTCCAGGATGATTGTCCCTGTTCTGGCCTCCGTTGTGGTCGCATCACTCATCCAGTACAGAGAAGACTCCGAGATGCTCCTGAAGGTGACATTTGAACACGATACGTGTTAAATATTTCAAGTATTTCCCTGACATCTGTCAAAAATGTGCAGTTTACCGGACACCACAGCTCCAGTCACAGCAGTGGAGACTTGTGTCTTAATGATCGAGGGTGTAAAGCCCTTTGAGGAAAGTGTGTATATTGTGACTTAAAGTAAAATAGACTTGACTTCTCTTGATTGACTTGCCTCTGGTCGTGCGTGTCGCAGTGTTTCCAGGTGGCGTTGAGGATGCTGGACGCCTGTTCAGGAGCAGCCGCTGAACTGCAGAGAGAAGACTTTGACAGGCAGATCTTCCAACACCTCAGAGAGGAGACTCCTGACCGCTGCCACAATGCTGTGAGTTACACCTCTTTGTGTCTTCTCTTCGTCACTCCCTGCTCAGCGCACACTTTAATCATCACAAACTACATCTTTGCAACACTGAATTTACAGATCAAGTTCCGAACAAATTTTAAATGCACTCTGTAGATTGCAGAGCTTCACCATGTGTCTCTCTCTCTCCTCTGAAACAAAGAACAGTTTAATCTTGCACAACTATCCCTCCCGGCTCCCTCACAGTCGAGATGGTGGCGATGATAACAAAAAGAGGGATTTTATAACTCACTGGTTATGGAATTAAGCTGCAGATGCTCCAGCTCAAAATTAGACCACATTTTTTCTATTGCTGTCTGTTTTTGAGCCACGACAAAAGGCCAAAATGTGGCCTGCAACAGACTAGATAAGGCTAGTTTTTAGCCTCGACAGGTACACACACACACACACACACACACACACACCTAATATCTCCCCGCAGGCTCACGACTGTTTGAGATTAAAAAAAAAAAAAAGCCTTCCATGATATTTGATGAGAATTCGTCTATTAATTGCTGTTTTCCACTATTTTCCAAAAGATTTTTCAGATTCTTGTTAAAGTCTTTATTTCTTTTTCGTCTTTTTTTGTTCTATTACAAAAAATTATGTTGCAGCATGCAAATATGAGGCGTCTCAGTCACATAAGTCATGTTGACGCTGTACACACACAGGAAGATAAAGTAGAACAGGAGCATGCAGGACATACCGGACATGCCTGAATACGGCTCAGATTAAGCACATACTGTAGACCACTTGTCTACTTCTTGGGATGTTTTTAGAAAATGCCTTTGCTAGAAAGACTGGAAATCTTCACCATCATTTAATAACATAATTTCCTCAAGGAACATGTTTAACTTCCTCTCATCCCTCTCTGTCTGCCGTCAAGCTGCGTAAGTCGGTGTGCCTGGCTCTGTCTAAGATGTGGTGCGACTCGCAGCTGCACTACAGCATGCTGGAAAAGGCCTGCGAGGACGGAGACACGACGCTGGCCGAGTGTCTGATCGAGCTGGGCGCAGACATCAATAGGAAGACCAAAACAGAATCCCTCATCTACCAGGTCAGAGGGCACCTGGCTGGACACACACTTCATTTGTTCAGCATGCTAACATAACAGACACGCATTATAGCTGCTAAACACCACAGCGGCTGTGGCTCAGGAGGTCGAGTGGTCGGGTTGGTAGTTCGATCCCCGGCCTCTGCAGCCAGCATGTCGAAGTGTCCTGAAGTGATGCTGAACACCACATTGTGTGTGAATCACTGATGAGCATGTGGCACCTTCGCCTCTCACTCTGTATGAGTGTGTGTGAATGGGTGAATGCTGATGTGAAACAAACCCTTCCATTTACCAGCAGGTTAGCATGCTGACGTTAGCATTTAGCTCAAACCCCCACTGTGTATAAGCATAGATGTAGACAGGGGAAAATCTACATATTTAAGGATAATGCTGAAATGATCAAAATAAGCAGAATTCTGTTTATTAAATAGAAATATTACATATTTTCTGGTTGTTTTGTAAACAGAATGTATCTGCTTTTGATAGGACACAATAGGCCATTTAGATTTTTGAACATTTTTAAAACATTAACACATTACTTGTCTTCTTCAGGTGTGTGAACGAGGCGGACCTCTGGAACTGGTGGAGCTCCTGCTCAGCCGGGGCGCCCACGAGCAGCACCTGCGCAGGGCTCTGGCTGTGAGCGTGAAGCGGGGCGAAGGACCCACAGTCATTCAGCTGCTGGGCCGTCTGGGTCTGGACCTCAACAACAGCGCCCTCTGCCTCGGGGGCTTCAGGCTGGGCCGCCTGGACGCTGCCTGGCTCAGCCCCCTGCTGGCTGAAAGAGGCAGAACACACAGTCTCCGTTACAACAACAGTGAGGAAGGGTTGATGCTTTTGTAAATGAATTATCTTTTGAGTTTTAGACCAAACATTTGACTTGAAAGCAACTTTTCTGACATTTTCCAGACTGAACATTTGAAAAAAAGAATTAACAGATGAAATGAATATTTAGTTTCAGCCCTGTCTTCATTTCTATGTGCTGTGTTCTGTCTTTAAAGGTAAAGGTATGAGTCTGGCGAGGTACATTCAGTCTTTCCAGAGGGCCAAGAGTATCAGTGGGCCTCTTAGATCTCTGGGCGACCCCTGTCTGACCTCTGGCTACATTTCTGACGAGAGCGACGACTCCAGCTTCAGCTTCGTCTCCATGGACGACAGCCTATTTGTCAACGACGACATGGAGAGTGATGGTAAAGTTCATAAACATCAGACATTTCTGCCACACGGAGCACAACAAGGAGTTAAATTTCAGGTGAAAAGTAACTCTTTGACCTAATTTAAATGAATATGATCCACTGTGGAGTTAACAGGCAGCAAATGTCTTCAAACTCGAAGTGGTGAAGTGATTTTTCCACTTTATTATGTCATCCATCTCGACTCTTTACACAGTCTGTTGCACATGAAAGAAGGGACATCGATTAGTTCTAGATATTTTCAACTTGTGATTAGTCTCAGTCTATTCTTAGTCAGTTGAGTGATGTTTCATTTGGCGTGCGAAATGAAAGTAAAATATTCGTCATCCCACGGTTACTGTGTTCTTTCAAAAGTGCACATTTTACTGCATGTCTATTAATCGTCAATAACGGCAAATACTTTAATCATCGAGCATATCTGATTATGTATTCCCTCGCAGTATACTAAGAGTCAGCATTTACAGAGTAATTACTATCGGTAAATAGATTTGTCCCCATATCCATCTGTCTGGAGGCTTTTTTATTTTAGCTTCGTGGTCTCAGACTACAAAGAAAATATTGCCCTTCTAAAATGAGACCACATAAAAACATGTGGTTCATTGTTGTGTACCTTCTGATCATAATGTCCCGCGTGTGCTTTCTCCTTCTTGTAGGGAGTGATTCACTGTCTCCAAAGCCGCATAATAACTCCACGGAAGAGTTGAGGGGGGGGTCCTTCAAAAGGAAGCAGGGACGCCGCAGACATGCCAGTGCAGAGGTAAAACAGTGAAGCGTAGTTTTAATTACTCTTCAGTGAAAGATTTAACTTCCCTTTCTTAGTTCTAGATATGTAAATCCCACCCCATCTGCTCCCTTACTGTCTGCTTTCCTCTCTTTTCTCCCGTTTCCAGAGCGGCCCAACTGAGAATGAACACAGTGAACATGTGCACAGGAGATATGGCAGGACGGGCTCAAGCCATAAAGGTTTCTCCATCAGATTCATTTCTCTTCAATTTTAGACTCATCCTGTCAAACACGGCTGCACTAAAAAAAAATCTATTTCTATTTGACGTGACCTACAAATGTTGATGATTATGTAACTTTCAATTCGGTTAAAAAGGGGCATGAACTGTATATTGGATTAGTGACAGTCCATTAACTGATAAAGTCATTTGAACAATATCCAAAAGTGCTTAAGGAAATACATTTTCTCCGTAGATCCGTAAAGTAATTCATAAGAAAATAGCATGTTCAAAAATTCCTTCTTACAAGATTAACAATTTTGCATGAGATTTTGAATTCTTCTTTATTTCAAATTTCTGATCATTTTGGCTGTACAGGAAAAAGAAAGTCTCCATTGAAACCACTTAAAACCCTAATTTTTGATTCCACTGCGATTACAGCATAGAATCAAGCATTTTATTATATCAGACTTTCAGTCTAGAGCTCTGGCTTCAAACTGTAGTTTTTACTTTTTTTCTACCGGATTGAGCAATTTTCTCATGTTTGCCCTTTGGAACAAAACATTTTTTTTTTCTTTCTTTTCTTTCATAACAGCAGTGGCATTACATAAACTAACAGCCAATTTAAAGGGTTAACATTTGGAAAATGCATTAATATTTGGTCGCTATGATGAGGGCTGAAGTTGGTTCAAATATTTATCTCTGTGAAAGTAGAAAATTATATTAATATATAATTTTATGGCAGTTTTTTTGACACGGACATTTTTGTTTTAAACACTTTTTTAAAGAGAAGCACAAGCGTTAAGAAATCCTTTTTTTTAAAGAAGAAACAACGGAAACAAATGACTTCTTCTATGGTCCTTGATTCAAATTCTCAGCATTTAGAAAAACATTAAAATAAATTGTCTACAGTTTAACAGGATACGTATTCAACCAACAGACAAAAAAAAGAAAACACTGCTGTTTTTGTCAAGCATACTCAGAATCAGAATCAGAAAAACTTTATTAGTCCCACAGCGGGGACATTTACAGCGCTACAGCAGCAAAGGGACAGTGCAGATAAAAGGTTAAGTACGAATGTATAAGTACAAGATATAAGTACAAAAAACACAACAACAAGTAAGTAAGTAAGTGAACAGTGAGAGTAAAACTCTAGCAGCCAGTGGTAACAATAATACATACTAAAAAGACATATATTGCACATTCGTCTTGCACGAGAATAATATAAGCGGTTTATAATAAGTAATATAATAATAAGCGGTTTCTCAGAGCAGCAGTGTGTTCTTATAGTGCGTGTTTCAGCAGAGGCTCTAAACATCTTGCTCTACACGTAACTTTTGCGACGTGAAGGCTCTTCACTTACTGTGTGACAGTCTTTCCATCAAGCTGTAGCTAATGATTTGTCACCTCTTCTGTTTCTGGAGGCGAGAGCTCTGCTGCTCTGTCCAAAGAGAAGGAGAGGATCCGCCTGCTGGACCTGTCGGGTAACGAGCTGGACTCTCTGTCGTGCCTGATGGATGACGGCTTCGTGCAGCAGCAGCTGGGGCATCTTCTCCGCCTGGACCTGAGCCACAACAGTCTGCTGGAGTTCCCCTCCGCTCTTTGCCAGGTAGCATCTAATCCGTGCCGAATCACCAAAATGAATTCATTAAAAGAAAAAAAAGAAACCAACACTGAAGCTTTTTTGTTGTTTTTGGATTTGACAGAGTTTGACGAGTCTGACTCGTCTGGACCTGCAGGGCAACCAGCTCCAGACGCTGCCAGTGGAGCTGCTGTCTCTGCTCTCACTGAGCATGCTGAACGTCTCCCGTAACTGCGTGGGTCCCATACTGACCTTTGACCCCGCCGTAACCTGCCCGTCGCTGCGGCAGCTCAATCTGTCCTTCAACAAAATCACCACGTTCCCTCACGAGCTGGGCCGCGCCATGGATCAGCTGGAGGAGCTTTTTATGGAAGGGTAGGCTGCCGCTGGGAATACTGCAAAGTGTTGGAGAGGGAATGTTTATATACATGTTTACTTTTCGGACACTTGTATGTGGGAAGTTCGGAAATTAACTGTCTTTATTGTGGCAGTTAGGAAGTGAATGCACATGAATTTTATTTTCAATGTTCCGGTTTGTTTGTTGCTATGAAAATGTGTCTCTAACTTTTTTTGTTCCCTTTCAGTCTATTTACTGGGTACAACACATATACTGAAAGGGAACAACAAAGCCACATAATGAACATTTCTCACATAAAGAACGAAATACAGATATGTAGAAATTATGAAATTTGATTTAAAGCATTTATTTGACAGCAGAAAGCTGAGCACATCTCCAGTGATTATTGGGTATTTCCTGAGATGGGCCAACATATGAATGGGCTGTATAATGACTTCTATTGTGTATCAGGGTTTTGAAATTGCGGCTTCCTATCTGTACTTCCATATCAGCACAGGAATAGAATTATATTGTTTGCTATAAATCAAAATTATAGTAAATTCAATTTTTCTTTATGGGCCACATTTCTCAGAATGTTCTTTCTAAGCAAATGACTGCTGTGCTGTACAAAGTGCACTTCTCCACCAATGCTGCTCAATCCTCTTTGTTGTTTTAATGTAGAAAAGGTTTAATATTAAGTTAATTATTTGTGTCATAAGTTTAAGAACTCTTTAAAAATGTCCTAATTCACCACCAAAATCATGGACCACGGCCTGACTTCAAGCTTATTTTGATGAAGACAGTAAAAACTGTTTTTGAGAGATATTCTGTTCCCTAACAAACATAATATTTAGCATTTCATTCCCCTCCAAGCAGTCATAATCTGCTAAATAACATTGGACTAATTCTACCCTTTTGTGTTCTTTATGTCAAATCAGGTTCATCAGCAAAAACATATTTTTTTATCACAGCGTCTTGCATCCATATGTCTGATTGCAGCACAGTGAAGACAAGTGTTACTGTTCTTCTTTCTCTTTTCAGTAACAGTATAACTGAGCTTTGTGTGCCTCTGAGTCTGCCGGAGATCAAGCTGCTAGATGTGAGCAAGAACAGCGTGGAGAATATTTCTCCCGACTTCCTGACCTACTGCCCCAAACTGGAAACCTTCAGCGCCTCCATGAACAGAATCTGTGAGTGCTGATTATTAGAATCAAAATCTGAAATTGAAAAGCATTGTACCTTCTTTGTCTGCCTACTATGTATTCTGGGATACACTCAAGATTATGTGGACAGAGCAAGAACATGCACAGGAGTTCATTTCAAAAGAGTATAGTAAATATTTGAAATAAAAAAATAGCTTTTTATCACAATTGACAGTAAGAGAAATCGGAGATTGGCTTCATAGGCCAGTCAATTTATTTAAAGTATGGATCCATATAGTCTTGAGTTATTGAGTGTTGAATTTCAGGAAATGCTTTTATTTCCCCTCCATAATGCCATAATTTGTCGTACATTTATATTCTGCGCTCTGGAGACACAGAAACATTTTTACTGTCCTCTCCAGGTTCCCTGTCCCTCCTCCCATCCAGGATCACGTCTCTGAAACTAGCAAACAACAGCTTCACTTGCATTCCCGAGGCTATCCTTAATCTCCCAAAGTAAGTCAAATGTTTTCATGTTTCAATACTTTCTATACAATTTTGTGGACCATTAACACATTTCACACATTCACGCTTGACTCTCAAACTTCTGTGTGTCCAGCTTACGGTCGGTGGACATGAGAACCAACGACATCGCTGCTCTGCCTGGCCCGGGACTCTGGGAGTCCATTAACCTCAGAGAGCTGATGTTCAGTCAGAACTGCATCAAAGTTCTGGATCTGAGTGGGCCCATCTACAAATGGACCCGACTGGAGAAACTCCACCTGAGTGACAACAAGCTCACTGAGGTGCAGAATAGTTTCTGACATGAGCCCTTGTTTCATTGTTCGAACACCGTTTCTGATGAGTATCACATGAATGAATGCAGTGAAAGTGCAGTCTATCCTGCTGTGAACGACAGTTGTATTGTCTCTCTTCAGATCCCTCCGCAGATCGGACTGTTGGAAGGCCTGACCTCCCTGGATGTGAGCCGTAACACTAACTTGCGCTCCTTCCCCGATGAGATGGGGAAACTGAGCAGACTGTGGGACCTGCCGCTGGACGGCCTTCGACTCCAGCTGGACCTCAAACTCATTGGCAGCAAGACCAAAGACATTGTCAGGTAATCTCAAACACCATTTGTGCTATTTCCCTGCAGTTTTATTACCACTCAGTCTTGATTATATAGAAGAAGAAATCAAATGTGATAAATCTCATCATTTCCTCGACCCTCTCGCCCAGGTTCCTGCAGCAGCGGCTGAAGAAGGCAGTGCCGCACTACCGGATGAAGCTCATTGTGGTGGGGAATGCGGGCAGCGGGAAGACGACCCTGATCCAGCAGCTGATGAAGCTGAAGCGCTCCGAGTTGAAGCGGACAGCTGTTGGCATTGACGTCCGGGACTGGGCCATCAGGGAGCGGGACAAGAAGAAAATGGTTCTGAACGTCTGGGACTTCTCAGGTTGGCCAACATGTGAAGTTTATCTTAAGTCCACATGTTGTCATGGTCTGTTTTTCCACTTCCTGTTTCATTTTGACGAGACACAGCTGGAGAGACCAGGGTGGCAGGGTGATTACACAGAGACAGGAAGTAAAACAACAAGGGGAAAGAACATTACAAAATAAAACAGGAAGTGGAAAAACACAGACCATGACACATGTCTTGTTGACATTGTTTAAAGGACAAATTGTTGAGTAACACAGCAACTTTAAAAACATGACGTCACATGGTACGGAGGCTCAGTCCTTGAAGAACGTTGCAGCTGCAGAGATGTGTGTGTGTGTGTGTGTGTGTGAAACAGTGTATGAGACCATAGCAGATGGAGTCCAAGACCATGCTCCATGACTCGTGCTAGAAAATGAAGCTAATGTACATTTTTCACATGCACATCAAGTTGCTGGTAAAGGAGTGATGGTATAAATGGATCTGCATGAAGCTTGGTGAAACAGTTGTCCACAGTGAAAATCTATGAATGTAGATCTGGAGTTTCTTGACAATTTATAGCATAAAATATGCCCAACTAGTCACGATTCATTCATTCATCATTTCAACCAGATGATAATGGAGAATGTCACTAAAAGCTGTATGAACTGCATCTAAAGGGATTAAATTCTATTCTTCAAGTTATCTCAAAAATAATCAACAATGGCTAGTTATTCTCAGGAGGATTAAAGCAAGATTCCTATGTTTTATCTCATGCATGTTTATTTATTATTCATTTAAAATGCATGGCACATTTCTAACCCCACAGGTGGAGAGGAGTTCAGTGGCTCTCACCCTCACTTCCTCACTTCCAGAGCTCTCTACCTGGTGGTGTACGACCTGAGCAAAGGAGCCAGTCAGGTGGACGCCCTCAAGCCCTGGCTCTTCAACATCAAAGTGAGTCGTGGTGGTTCTCAGGGACAGCTGTGATCAGAGCGTCGAGTTGTTTATTAATCCTGTTTCTGTTGTACACTCTGATTATTTCCAAAGCTATTCTTTTAATATATCCTGTGAGTTACTGATGGATGTTACAGAGGATAAAAATGAGGAAAAAGAGGATGAAAATATCATGTAATTCAAATTCAAATGACACATTTTTAAAGATGCATATTATTTTCAAAGCACAGCTAACTTTGAAATGTCAGTTATGTGGATGTGTAGATATTCTTTCCCTCTTTTGAGAAGCCCATGCACTGCTCTGTACTCCAGGCCGTAGCTCCTCTGTCCCCGGTCATCCTGGTGGGGACCCACACCGATGTGAGCGACGAGCTGCAGCTCCAGTCCTGCCTGACCAAGATCAAAGAGGAGCTGCTGAGCCACCAGGGCTTCCCCGCCATCAGGGACTACCACATGGTCTCCGTCTGCGAGGACTCGGACGCCATTTCCAAGCTGCGCAAGGCCATCGCCAGGGAAGTCACCAGCTTCAAGGTAAAGGGACACAAACGGCTGATTAGACCTTCACTTTTTGCAGCCTTCCTCTCTGTCCTCATCTCCTTCCCAATTCCACAGATCCAGGGTCAGCCTGTGATGGGCCAGCTGGTTCCAGACAGCTACGTGGAGCTGGAGCGCCGCGTTCTGCAGGAGAGAACCAGGGTTCCTCCAGAGTTCCCCGTCCTCAGGCACCATGAGCTGCTGCAGCTCATCCAGGAGAGTCAGCTGCAGCTGGAGGAAGCCGAGCTGCCCCACGCCATCCACTTCCTCAGTGAAGCAGGTTAGTGCTGCATTCAAAATCACACAGACATTAACTTAATATACCTTTTTAATTCCTCGATATCCCTCAGCTGCATTTCATCTTTGCATCAGCACTTCATGACAATACCCTGCAGTATAACCTGTGTTCCCTTTGACTCACAGCGCTACATTCATCTAATTATGTAGCAGAGAACTGGAGTGTGACAGTATGAATTAAAATCTAACTGTGCCTTCCCTTTGTTAACACACAGTCTATTCTTCACATACTGTTAGGAGGAGCAATAGTAACCCATGCGATTTGAGCTAATGCGATGTTTTTTTTTTTCTCCTCCTCTGTCACTCAAGGGGTTTTACTGCACTTTGATGATCCTGCACTTGAGCTCCAAGAGCTCTACTTTATCGACCCACAGTGGCTGTGCAACATCATCTCCCAGGTAGCTTCATCTGAGCACCCAGAGACAATCACACGGCTTCAGCTGAGCTGTCTGGCTTTGCAACAACAAACAAAGCAACAGTTTCAAATCTTGTTTTGTGTTTGAGCCTGATGCTGAAAATAATACTGTATCTAGGAGTTTAATACAGAAGCCCTGAGAGGCAAGTGAGTAAAAAAAAAAATTTAAAATAATCTGGTGATTTAATTTTCTGATCTAAATAGTTTTTTCTCCTGTGTTTATGACTTTTTCTGTTTTAATTTCTCCATGCACTCTAAACACAATGGTATTTATGTATGTTAGCAAGTTAAGTAATCTTACGTACGTACATAATGTCGCACGTGGAAGAAAACATGAATTATTTTAGTCCTATCTAGAACATGGGGTACTTGTGCACTTCAGCCTCCTGTGGCCAACATGAGTATTACAACAACACAAATGATCCTGACCAAAAAAATTTAAAAATAATTTAACTTATACAAAACTTTTTATTCTTCACCTGTTTCACAGCTGAATTTTATTTTGAAGGAATTTAGAAAGATTATCAAAAACCTTTTTTTCACCTGTTCTTTACTCAAAAAGATGGAAAAAAAAAAAAGAAGAAAAAAAAATGAATACCCAGAATTTATTTTTCACTTGCCTCTCAGGTCTTTTGTAGTTTTATCAAAACAAATCTATTCTTACTTTTACTTTAGTGGACGATTTCTCCTTGTTGATGTTATATCTAAAAGAGACTGTTGTTCTACACATAATAGCAAATATGTAAGTTACACAAAAAGTATGGCTCCAGAAACCGTGCAGAAGTCATTCATTCATTAACTTTTGATTTAAATGTTCTATTGAACAGCTAATCCTAATGGAGAGATGAACACATGAAAGCCCTCTATTAACACTCGTGTGCAGGTCCATGATTGCTAAAGATTGTGTCAGGTGCACAAAATGCTCATCTGGTGTCTGTTCTCTGTGTAGAAACTGACATTAAAGAGCTGTGGCTTCTGGGAGCATCCTAAAGGAGTTGTCCAGCGCTCAGTGGTGGAAAAGTTCCTGTTTGAGACCAAATGTTTCCCCAAGAGTCACCTGAGGCAGTTCTTCAAACTGCTGGAGAAGTTTCAGATCGCTCTCCCCTTCGGCGAGGATCAGCTACTGGTACCCAGCAGGTGTGTTTCTAAATGTGCACCTACGAATGTCTGTGTTATTTTTTTTGAATCATGCTATTGTAGAGGGACCAAATAAATGAGCGTGTCCCAGTATTTGACTAATCTCTGCCGCTACAGTTTGTCCAAACACAGACCGGTGATAGAGCTGCCTCACTGTGAGAACTCAGAGGTCATCGTGCGTCTGTACGAGATGCCCTACTTCCCCATGGATTACTGGTCTCGCCAGATCAGTCGCCTGCTGGAAGTTTCTTCTTACTTGCTTTGTGGAAGAGGTAAATTGAACACGGTTACTATTTCATCCGGTTTGGTACTCGCTTTTGATAATGTATAGATTTTAGATTTATTATAGATTTTCCTAGATAGACAAACATAACAAGAAAAACAGTATTACAATACAAGGACATGGCTATCATATAATAATAATAATAAGACAAACCAACAGGAGTGGGAGGGATTACAGCGTTGATTTATTTTACGCACCCACGTGATAATATTTCCATTTATCATTAAAGTAGTTTTCAAATATGGAGATTTCCGACTTTTTTTTATATCATATTAAACTGAATATCTTTGGGTTTTGGACTGACAAAACAAGACATTTAAAAACATCACCATTGACTTTGAGGAACTGGGATGGACATTTTCCACTATTTTCTGACATTTTGTAGATTAAACGATGAATCTAGATTTTTTTTTTTTTAAATTTTACTTTTTTTTTTTTTTAAAGCGATAATGATACAGAAGCCTGTGATTTTATAAAATGAATTCTCTTGCTGTGTGTTATCCAGGAAAAGTGGTGCGACCCAACCGGATCTACTGGAGGAGGGGCGTGTACCTGAGCTGGTCCCCGGAGGCTTACTGTCTGGTGGAGGAGAACCCCTCCAGCTTCGTCAGGATCACTGTGCCCTCTTCACGCAAAGGTGCCAATGTTTTTAAAAAAATTAAATAAAATACAGAAACATTTCTATACATTTTGCTTTATTTAGCGCAGGCAAAATATAGACCGTGGAATTGTCTAAAGATGAAGGATAGAGTTCAGTCAACAATGGTGGAAATGATGCTACAACCCAACGATAAACAATAGCAGTAGCATTATACTGAAAATATTTAAAAAACACGAGCAACAATCAGGTAAAGGGCCGAAGAGCACAGAAGAGTAAAGACTGAGATATAATTGTTCACAATGTTTTAGCCTTTCTATTCATTTTTACTACACATTTCTACTTAAAGTAGTTGTCAAAATGATAAATGAACAGAGCATTTAATTTAATTAACAGCATCTGAAATGTTGTCCATAAAAGAAATGATATCAATGTTAGTAATGTTTTGCATTTTTAATGACAGCTAATTATCATCATTAAATAAACTATTTAACATCTTGCCCCAGGCCGGGTGCTGCTGGGTCAGGTGGTGGATCACATGGACTCCCTGCTGGAGGAGTGGTTTCCTGGCCTGCTGAACACCGACGTGCACGGCAGCGGGGAGGCTCTGCTGAAGAAGTGGGCGCTCTACAGCTTCGAGGACGGACAGGAGTGGAGCAAGATTCTGCTCGAGGACCTCTTCACCTATTTTGAAAATGGTACATGAATAAAAAACACCTGTTTTGTCAGTGAGAATTAGGTCACGACATACGAGCGCGTGTGTCGGGCGTTTGGGGGGGAGACAAAGCGAGAACGGAAATAAATGGAAATGATTTTAAGAGGCGCTGGATTATTGACACAATATCAATATTTCAGTATTATCGGTATCAGCACGAGCATGAATTCAATCAAAGTTCCTCTTTTAATCCATAAAAATAAGGTACAAAACACATCGTGTTTGGTTTCCTAAGGTGCTCGGATGCACTTCTCATTAATCATTTCACATGCAACGCTTCCAGTTATCTCATATTTGATGATGTCGACCATTATTTCCTGATCAATCATAGATTTCCTGCTGGTGAACCCGGAGGACCCCCGCGCCACACTGCCCATCTCTCAGATCGCTCCTGACCTGGTCCTGAGTGACCAGCCTGCGGGAACAATCCTGGACAGTGAGGAGCTGGAGATGGACATGTCTAAAGAGAATCGACTGGGTACGTCTTTTCTCATTTCCACACACAATCATTTTTAATAGCTTGTTATTAAATTTTCTCACAATGCCTTTTTAAGAAGAATGTTAAATGAAACGTAAATATATATTTTGCGTGTCGGTTACAGGGGACGGTGGCTTTGGGACCGTCTATCGAAGCGTCTACAAAAACGAAGAAGTCGCCGTGAAAATATTCAACAAGCACGCGTCTGAGCTTTACATCTACAGACTCCTCAGACAGGTGCCACTGACGATTTAAAAAAAACATCCACAAAGTGCTCAAGACGACCTCAGCAGTCTCTGAAACATCATCAATTAATCTAATCCTCGTTTTCCGTTCAGCTCTGAGAACTGGAATCATTTTCTAGACTCCGGCCTTCTCTCACCTGTAGTTTACTGCCACTGTCTTTCACGTCTCGTCATTCTCCGTTTTTCTCCAGGAGTTGGTGGTGTTGAGTCGCCTCCATCACCCCAGCCTGGTAGGTCTGCTGGCAGCCGGCTCGGCTCCTCAGGTCCTCGTGATGGAGCTGGCTCTGCGGGGCTCGCTCGACTCCCTCTTTGAACGCGAGAACGGCAGCCTCAACCGAAAGCTCCAGCACAGAGTCGCCCTGCAGGTGGCCGACGGACTCAGGTACAGAGTCAGGGATGGTAGCACGACAGTAGCTTGTCCAGTTTTATGCTTCCTTATAATAAATGGGAGTTATTGGAGAATTGTCAGCAAGTAAAGAGTTCAATCCAAATCCAAATTTTTGAAAAATGCCGTGAATAACGTAATCCTCGGGTCACTGTTCACTGTGTGATCAGGTATCTTCACTCAGCCATGATCATCTATCGGGATCTCAAGCCCCACAACGTCCTCTTGTTCAACCTGAAGACCGACTCCGAGATCATCGCCAAGATTACCGACTACGGCATCGCTCAGTACTGCTGCAGCATGGGAGTGAGGAGCTCCGAGGGCACGCCAGGTAAAACGCCTGCTCAGACTTTATACATCCTTGTTATATTGAAGGTCATTCTGGACGTCTGACCTCTGAGGAGCTGCAGTGACAGTAAACTGTGGTCAGTGGCTTCCTGTTGTTTTAAAACGAAATGTACTCCTGTGTATCTGGCAGGTTTCCGAGCACCAGAGATTGCCCGAGGTAACGTGATCTACAACCAGCAGGCCGACGTGTTCTCATTCGGCCTGCTGCTCTACGACCTCCTCACCTGTGGTGAGCGCATCTCTGACGGCATGAAGTTCCCCAGTGAGTTTGATGAGGTTGCAGTGCAGGGGAAACTGCCAGGTACTGATTAACGAGTCCTGTTGTACAGTGTTTAAAGTGTTGATGTGAGTCTGACACTTTCTTTGTAAGTGCTATGGTGCTGATAGAGTTTTTATAGGGTGTGATTCTCTTAGATATCATGAGATCAAACTTTTTAATGTGCTCATATTTTAAATAAATGTTGTTTTCTTTTTCTTTTTTTTTTTAAATGTGATGGATTTGAATACAGCATCAAATTTAATATATAAGAAAGTGAACTATGAGTGAAAAAAATAAATATATAATTATATATATATATATATATATATATTATATAATAATAAATATAAATATAAGCAAGAGGACAAAACCATTTTCTAGAATTTATGGATCTGCTGTTTGCTGTGTTTACAAATTTAAACATGTAAACAAACCTTTGACAACATAAAAAAAATAAAAAAAATAAAATATATATATACATATACATACACACACACACACACACACAACCTCTCCCTGTGATGGTGCTTCACGCCCTTTTATTAAAACTCTGACAACTGGTTTGACAATAATCACCGGTTGTCATCCTGTGTTTGTAATTTCGCTGTCATGACGACCGTTTTGTTTTGGAGCACGGATTGTTCCTTTAACCGTGATTTCATGCCAACTATTTTTGAGTGAAACATGTTACTAGATATTAAAATCTCATTGAATAAAGTACAAAATACACAAATTCCTGAGACGAAAACTGAATTTTTAATCTCTCTTACTGTATTTACTGTATCTATATAATCCTAGAAAAAATGTCATATTTTAAAATGATGAATGCCATAGATGCAATCTCTTGTTTTTATTGTCTAATTATTCATATACGTATGCACAGATATGAAAGGTAAAGTCCGAACATTTACTGACCTGTTCTCTGTCTTGTGCACAGATCCAGTGAAACACTACGGTTGTTCACCTTGGCCCGGCTTCCAGGCGCTGATGAAGGACTGTTTGAGGGAAAGTCCTCAGGGTCGACCCACTTCTGCTCAGGTCAAGACCTGCGCCCCCTAGTGGTGCTATCCACACAAATACACTGAGTCAAGCAGCAATGCAGCGGCACACAAAGTGGCTTTAATTGCATTTCGGAGCCCATTTAACACAGAATGAAGTATTTGCGTCTTCTGTGATGTGTGCAGGTGTTTGATAGGCTGAATTCAGGGGAGATGCTGTGCCTGATGAGGGAGCTGGTGGTTCCCCGGACGTTCAACGCAGAGTGCTTCACAGTCAGCTCCGGCAGTGGAGACGGCTCCTCGAACAGCCACCGAGCCTGGGTGGGTGGAGGCAGCAGCACCCAGAGGCGAGGCTTCGTCACGGCCGTGGACCTGGACACCAACGCAGTCGCTGCTCAGGTACCAGCAGCTCCTCCTTGTTTTGCTCCTCTAATGTAACATCTCCATGGAGGAGGATGAAGATGTAAAGCTGTGCATGTCTCTCTGTGGCTTCTACTTGCACACGTGAACCACATAAAGGAGTTTCATTCACATAAATGACCTGAAACGTGCTTGTTGTGACGTTAACAACCATTTCATCTGTGAGCGCAGCCGCGTGAACGTGCGTGCAGTGTAATAGACACCAGGGATGTAAAGTTCCATTGATAATATGAATAATTATATGATAGAAATGTACAATATACTGTTGAATAAGCATTGTACCAACCTTAGTGGGTTTTCTTGTCTCACTTTGAGTGTTTTTAATTGCGCCGTGTTTGCCTCTTTTGCTATAACTCGAGCACGCCTCGTACTCTGGCCTCTCTTTCTGCTGCAGGAGATCGACACCAGTCCCGTCTTGTGTCTTGTGACCGTCCAAATCCCCACCGAGGCCTGTGATTGGCTGGTCGCAGGCACCCAATCTGGCACCTTAGTGGTCATCAGCACTGAGGACACGGCGACTTGGCACCACCTGCAGAGTGTCACAGACGCAGTCACCTCACTGTACTTCCATGTGCACCCTCGTCGCACGTGAGATTTTCAATATTTCAATATCCACAGCAAATGTTAATCGTTTGATTTCTTCGACTGTTGGAGAAGATGTGTGTAAACCATGTGAATGAAAAGTGTTTCTGTTACCAAAGTTTTACGTTTTGTGCAAATCACACATCACATTATGTAAAACAAGGTAATTATGCTGAATCAAAAACGTTTTTTGCCTTTTTGATGTTTTTGATTATTTTTCAGCCAAAGAAAGAATTACTTGCTGGTTGGGACAGCCAATGGAGTCCTCACTGTTTATGAGGACTCTGTTCTCAAGGTAAATATAAGATATTAGATGAAAGATCCAGTGTCTGTTTTTGTTTGTGTAATCGCCGATACTTTGACATTTGTCTCAGATGTTTGTCCCGCCTCGTCCTCCAATGCTGTAAATGTACGACACTGTATCCAGCAGGAGGATGTAAATGAGTTTTCTCTCTACTCTCCTCCCTCCAGCAGGAGCACGGGCAGCCGGTTAAAACTCTCACCGTGGGAAACGCCAGAACGCCCGTCATCTGTCTGGGCCAGTCGGTGCATTCGCTGGACAGCAGGGCTGTGTGGGCCGGCTGCGGGAGCAAGATCATGTCCTTCACTGCCGACTACGACGTCTGCAAGAGCATCGACACGAGACCGAACCTCTTCTTTCAGTGAGTGCATTTCATGGCGGGGAGTGAGAGGCAGCTTGTAGGTCAACGTTTAGGTAAACGGATTTAGCTTTAAGTTCAAATCCGCTCAAACTGAGTGTGTTGAGCTGGATGCGTGAAGAGATTCTAAATATTTGCACAAAATGAAATTTAGATTAAATGATTTTTTACATTCTTTTTTAAAGTTGTCATAAATCTAGGTTAATTATTTCTGCACGTTTGGAAAGGCGAGAAAGAATTAAAGAAAATAATTAGGATTCTGAGTTTAAAGTCAAAATCAGCCTTTATGTTTTTATGTCATTCAGGCAGCAGCGGTCGATGGGAGGCGAAGCGTGTGTGTCTCGAATGGTTGTGGATAAATATGTTTATCTGAGCAAAGCTGGGACGCCAATCGTCGAGGTTTGGGATAAAAGGAGCGAGAGGATGGTGGACTGTATCGACTGTGCTCAGATCATCAGGTACACACACACACACACACACACACACACACACACACACAGGCAGACAGGGCTCAGGGCTGTATTTAATCGTGTTTTGTCGTTTTTCCTGTTTCTTGAACGGGCATACGTATCATCATAACAAACGGACGTGATGTGTTGTGTATTTTTGCTTTCAGAAACAGTTGTTTCCTGCCCTGAATAAAGAAAAGATTAAAGTAATTAACATTATAGAAACAGGCATCGTGTCTGAATAGAGACAATAGAGAATGAGCAGCATGTGGAGAAATGCTAAGAGTGTGTGTGTTACCGTAGATGGCCTTTTCAAAATGCACACAATTCAACAACAAATACACAACACAATCTTCCCTCCGTGCATGGCAGATATCTTGCATTATGTTTGAATCCAATATGTTTAAAAAAAATGCCAGTGCAATGCAAGTGTACATTTAATATTTCACATCTCTCCAATGACTGATACCATTATTGTCGTTCATTAAAGAGCCATGAAATATTATGTAGTGTGTACGATGCATACTTATGCATTGCTTTTCAGACTTGCACCCAGATGCATTGATAGTATGTACTGATATGTGCCAGTGCCAGACCGATTTAAAAAAAAAAAAAAAAAAAAAATTTCAAAAAAAAAAAAAATTTCAGAAAATAAAAATAAAAGAAAATAATAATAAAAAATAATAATAATTAAGTAATAATAATAATAAAAAATAATAATAATCATAATTAAAAATAAATGAATCAATTTTTTTTTTTTTTAAACTCTAATATTAAAAAAGTTATTAGAGATTGAAAAAAGTTGCTATTTAATTTTCATTGACATTTTATTATGGGTCCTTTTTAAAAAGTCTTGGAAAAGTGTTGAAATGTTATCCATGAAAATGTGTGAGAGCCCTGTGCACTGTAGTCCACCGTCACTATTACAGTCTTCCTGCCGTCCAGAATCTGACACGCTGGAGCTCCGGGTGTTTGTATGACTGCAGCTGTGTCTCTCCCTGCAGACACGACTCCGGCTGCAGAGGCAGGAAGGGCAGCGAGGTGGAGCTGCCCACTGAGGCTGCTCCCCCCTGGGCCAGGGTGAAGGCCCTGCTGGTGCAGAGCGCTGCAACTCTCTGGATCGGCACCAGAGGGGGCCACCTGCTGCTGCTGGAGCTCTCCAAGCACCAGGCGCTGCAGGTCATCGGCCCCTGCTGCGCATCCATCCGCTGCATCGCCTCTGCACTCATAGGTGGCTGCTTAACTTTCATCTAATTATGTATGAATTCAGTTTTAATTTTCATGCAATCCCAGCATTGTGCCACATGTACAAGTCACAGCGATATGTTGTCTGTGTGAGGACACGTTCTAGTAGTGAGAACGCCAACTGGCCTACGTTTACTGTGACACCTCGTACTAAATGATCTCATTGACTTTTAGAGCACCATGTTGCATACATTTGCATATAAATAAAGAAAGAATATATTGTTGAAACTATAACGGCTCACTCTTTGGGTTTGGAGTTTGGAGCTGTTAATATACGATTATGATTACCATATTAATATGGAGGGATTTTGCTAACTTAATACAATCCTTACCCTTATGATTGACCTCATTAGCATAAGCGTTCATCTTTTGTATGAGATGGTGATGATTTTAGATGACTTAAGTCGCAGGGGAAAAGCCTCCTCAGTCGACTTTTTCTCTAAGTATTTGAGCCTGAAGTAAATTAAAGAAATGCATAAAGCCACAGCAGAAGCACTTGGTGAGTAGGGACATTATTGAAAGCAGAAAGTAAGGAAGCTGAATACTACAGCTGAGCTTTTCCTTTTGTCTTTCCTCACAGTGAGTCCGCCAGAGCTGCTGTGAGAAACAACCCAGCTCGCAGCTTTCTTGCTTTTCTGAACTCAATGTCTTTCATTCCCGCTGTTCTTTGTCCTCGTCATCTTCTTGTTTTAAAAGCTGCATCTAAACAAGCCTTTCTTCATGAATAGAAACACTAAACTGGAAGAATGTGGTGCTGGTTTTGGGCAGAAGACCCCCACAAGACACGAATCAGATCGGTGAGTGCGGCCGCGTCGCTGTTTGTCCCGCGCTTTCAGGAAAACGTTTGTCTCGCTGTGCGCGTTCCTCTACGTCGGGTCTAAAGCGTGAGTTTGTCTCTGCTCTCAGACGAGGAGTCGGTGCTGATGGTGTGGAACAGCACGCTGCCGATGGAGGTCAAAGACCTGAACAAACACTGCGAGAAACGAGAGCAGATCGCAGCCAAAATGAGAGAGCAGCTCCATGACGACTGAGCCCACACATTTGTACGTATTTTAATCCCATTACGTCTGTTGTTGTTTTTATGTTATTGCCATTTATTTCATTTAGCATGCATTTGCCAAGTTGTGCTACTATCATGATAACGATTTCAACCATATTTGCATAGTCCTAACTAGTGTTTATAGTAGTAGTGGTGGTTATAACAATACCAATTAGTTTAAATCATTTTTTTTTTGCAGAATGTTTCGTGGAAAAGGGATCAACTCCAGCAGATGGATGTGTCAGCACTTCACATTACAGGAGATGTTATACCTCATTTTCTCACAGCCATACTTACTTTCCAGTGCACTGACCAAGCACTAATGAAGGGGGGGGGGGCACATTGCAATGAATCAATCCCCAAAAAAAAAATGGATTGAAAAAAAAAAATTTTTTTTTTTTTTTTTTTTTCTTTTCATTGAGGATGCACTTATGAAATAATTTGCCGTGTTTTACCGGACGAAGACTATCTTTGTAATTTGTGAAGAGACATTTTTTTTCTAAAAGGGACACAGATGGTCTGATCTGTGAGGGCTGAGAGCAGCGCAGATGTTCAGGAAGACCTCCTGCTCCTAATCACGAGAGATGTTTGTTTACCTGTAGTGTGACTTAAAAAAAACAACCAAAAAACTGAAAAGAAAGCCAAAGGAAAAAAAAGCCTCAAAAAGTGTATATTAGATTATTTATTCTCATGTCTATGTGTGTGTTTACCTGCGAGCTCATTCACTCCACGAGTCAACAGAACAAACTTCTCACATGCTGCCGGCTTCGTGATTTTATGGTTTTATGTACATATTTGGTTTACATATAAGCTAAAGTTTGTGATTGCGTCAAACTGTCAGATACTATTTTATGTAATGTGATGGCTCTGTTTATATTGTCAAAGCATTATTTACAAGAACACAGGAGAGTTTAAAGTTTTAATAATTGGATTTACAGATAAAAAAAATAATAATCTGATTTTGTCATGCTTCATTCTTTTCAGAGTAAATTTCTTTTCATTAAGTATCTTGTATTTGTGTTTTTTTTACATTAAGATATATATATATATATATATATATTTTTTGTATGTGTTGGGAACCTGACGTGTGGCCTGAGAGAACTGCCTTTCAGAAAGACAAAAGACGGGCGAAACAAATGACATTAGTTTCAGGGTATAGACCATAGTCGACCTTTAATTTTGACGGGGAAAAAAAAGACATTTGCATTTGAAGCCATTTCATGGAAAAAATTATTTACACGGAGGACTCGGTCCTCACAAACATTGAAAGCACATTAGTAAAAAACAAAGACACAGGAGTTAAGGATTTGAAGTACTTCTGAACCTTAAAAACACGGTGTTGATATCCAAACTATCAAGATAAATATATTTATAATATTTATATTATATTTACAGAATACCTTAAATATACAACAGCCATCATGTATTCTATAAACAAATATAAATTACTTAGGCACACTTTTGTCTCAAACAATCATGGGAGTGGTTTTTAAAGGCCATCCTCTCGCTGTTTGAACTACCTTGACCTGAACTTTCACCAAGAAAAATCTTGCATCGTTATGCAATCCCGAGCGGCTAAACTGCTACTAATCTCAGGACTTGTTGGCCAGCAGTTAGGGATCATAATGTACACAACCATTTTTTTTTTTTTTTTTTTTACAGTAGGACATAAAGCTGGCTTGATTTACACTGCCCACAGACACGGGTGCAGTCCCAAGATGACCTCTCGACCCTCTGACCCGCTCCTTTGCAGACTCCTCTTTGCAGATTCTTGTTCAAGTCGGGCCAGGTGGAGCGTCCACCTTTTATTGCTCACCTGTTCTCTCCTGTAGCATATACAAGGAGGAGCGAGCAAAGGCCGGAGGGAGCAGGAGCCAGAGAGGAGTTTGGGGACGCAGCCAAATGGGTGAAGGGTTAGACAAGGATGACATTTATTCACACACCTTTTTTTTTAATTTTTGTTTTTAAAGGTGGACAGTCCTATAAGGTTCAGAGACGACAAATAAGAGTAGCTAAGATATCTACAAAGAATATACATTACAAGTGAAATATACATTTATGATACGGCCAACTAAACACACGCAGAGGGGTGGAGGGGAGGAGGGCCAGCCGGGATGGCCGGGCAGGGCTTACTATAGTCAGTCTATAAGTCCGACTCGGGCATGTCCGGCATATCGGCCATCAAGTAACCAATACCGTAACGGCCGTTGGGCGCGGTGTCCGCATCAGGGCCGCCACTCTGCTTGCGGTAGATGCTGTTGCCGGGCATCGGCGAGGGCGCCTCGCTGGGCGACTTGCCTTGGATCAGGCTGGTGTCATCATCCTCCCCCGGCCGGGCAGCCTCCTTGATGATGCGGCCCTTCTTGTAGGAGACGGTGGAGAGGCCGCTAGTGTTGTCGTCGATGATGTTGAAGTAGCGCAAGCCGAAGACCACGGGCACGGGCATGATGGCCATCACCACCAGGGAGATGCAGACCACGATGCCCCACGGAGGGAAGTGCAAGGTCTGCTCTTTGGCCTGGAGGACAGGAAAAACAGCGAGTTGGTAACTGGTGTCCAATGTTGAAATGTCATTTTTGAATTTTGAATTTAGAGTTTATATGACCCAGTATCTGTTTACCCCAATAAAATAGTTAAGCAGAGGTGGTAAGCATCTTGTAATCAATTTATTTAGAAGGCGGCCCAAACAACAGTCGCATTCATTATATATATGGAATTTACTGTGTGCAATGGCTCCCTGAAAGGTCATTTTATATTTTGTAAGTCTAAAAATATTCTTATTATTTAAGAAATTAAACGGAAAATTCATTCACGGAGGGAAAATGCCAAATATTTACTAGATTCAGCTTGTGAAATATGAAGATGTGCTGCTTTCTCTGTATTATATTATATATTATAAACGTAAATTGACTATCTTTGACTTGTAGACTGTTGCTGGGACCAAACGAGCAATAACAGGATGTCACCGTGGGCTCGGGGAAATAGCGAAGGTGTCGACTTCACGGCATTAAGAGTCTGCATGAATCCATCTCAGGGTGAAGCTTTGGTTCAGCTGCAGGTGTTAGTCTGGCTGGACAAAGTGGCGAGTACATGCAGGGAAACTTTGTTCCATTTGGCCTCTGCGTCACTTACTGAAGCTTTTAAGGTGACATGTTTTCTCCTGATCAAACAGGTGCTTGAATGTCTCTGTGGTCGACCGCACATCCTGTTGATTGTCTGTGTGTTAAAGGACGCCTGAACATGTGAAAACTTGCCTTTTCCCCCCATTTTTTTTATCTACGGCCTCATTTACTTTGAACCCTTTAATTCGCTTTTTACTTGTTCCAGGTTTTCAACAAGTGGGTGGACCCCCACCCCCATTGATCCCTCGTCCCACGAGAGACGAGCCGGAGGCGTTGACTCACCTCTTCCTGTATCCAGGCACTGTAGCTGGGCGGCGTCATGGACAGCTGGATGAAGCTGGCGCACAGGAGGACCAGCAGCAGGATGGGTGTGATGTACTTCCACATGTAGTAGTAGAAACGGTACGGCGTGAAGCCCAGCATGTCCTTCAGGTCTTCAAAGAATCTGAGAGAAAACAGAGCGACGCAGCAGGAGGTGAGATCAGATGTCTGTGGTGAAGAATTCACAATAGTTTCATATGTCCGCTTTATAAACCTGATGGCCTGTACATGCTGTTTATATTATCCTTTCATGGCTCCGCTTTTTCATTTTTAAATCGTTTCATTAAAACAAAAATACCCATTCAGTGGTTTCAAGAACAGTGGTCTTCAGAAATGGTGGTATTTGGCAGACAAAAGCTTCGTGTTCACCACTTGAAGTCACAACTCTCTGTTACAGCATGTTCCCATACAAATTACCCACAGCGTGTAGAAATAAGTGGAAAAAGCCTGCCATGAGAGCAGACGGTAACCTTTAAAGCCTGCGCAAGTCTTTCTACCAGGTAAAAACACAGCTCGCATGTTGTGAAAATCAACTTTGTGTAAAAATATACATATATAAATATATCATTTTAGGTTCTAACTATTGTTTGATGCACATATTTGAACCCGAACTGCAGATTTCAACTTCAGATTTGTTTTCCAAATAATCCAAATACATGTCAAACTATTATTACTTTATTTCGATTTATATGACGCAAGAGATGAGTTTCTCTTGCCGATGAAGATGTTGTGTACTTACTTATCGATCCCGTAGACCCAGGCGATCGCCACGTTCTCCAGTACGACCACTATGAGCAGAGGCAAAGTAGCCGAGTAGTCGTCGAACATGGCCACAAAGTAGTTCCCTGAACGCTGCACAAACAGGAGGCCGATGGAGAAGGCCAACACGCAGCATCCCACTGCAGGACAGGAGCAGAATGAATATTACTCCCCTCCCCAGGCTTCGTAAATAATTCATTTTTTTCACCTGCAATGGCCCGAATACACCGTTGTACATACATATAAGTGTCATATAGACACGGCATCGCTATACACCTTCATGACTAGTAACTACAGTAGGTGTGGCAGCATTTTACAGTGTGATGTGAATTATTGTCAATATTACAATAGAGTATGTTTAACTAGAGCAGGACCCATCAAGCCGCATCTTTTCTGTGACCATTTTCTCAAATATTGCTACAGCTGCTCTCTCTGTGGGAATAGCTCAATTTTGGTACTTTATCCCTTTTTTTTTAATGCATCTCTGAATGCGTTGTAAATGCACGTTGAATGCTGGGTTGGACTGTCTTAGCTTTAGTTAGTGTCTCTGGAATCAAGTGGTGAAAATAGAAAAATACTCGATCCACATCGTATAGTGCACTTATACTGTCTTATACTGTGCATTGCAACTGTTGCACAACAATTTCCCTCAGGATAAATAATCTCTTATCTCTTATCTTACAATATACTCCTTTCTCTGTAAAGAAATGTGAATAACATGTGTATTATTATTATTATTATTATTAGTCTAACTCATCCATCCTTGGAGGCGTTAAAGAGTATACTTCCTGTTTGAGTTGCTTCACTCTCCATTAACATCCAGGGCTTAAGTTTACTTCAACATACAAGAAGTCTGCACAGGACTTTTTGCAATCCTGCATCCGCCCACTTTTGCAAGATTTTCTACAATTACCGCCTCCCTATATCCTGCACCCACAACATTCATTGGGACACAGGGATCACAATCGCTTTACAGAACTTCAAATTGCAGGCTAGGACTCCTTGCACGAGTGAACGGCGAGGTACTGAGAGGTCTGTCTTACCTGTGAGAAACTCCTTGCGGACTTTGAAAGTGTCTATCAGCGGAGTGAGGATGCCCTCGATGGTGCCGAACATGCTGCCCAGGCCGAGGTTAACCAGCATGAGGAAGAACATGACGGACCAGAAGGGCGAGGCGGGGAAGTGGGTCATGGCCTCTGTGAACGCAATGAAGGCCAAGCCTGTGCCTTGGACTGCCTGTGAGGAAGAGGAGGAGGAGGAGGAGGAGGAGGAGGAGGAGGAGGAATCAGTGACTAGGGTCTTTATTTTACCTCTACTGAGGTGGATTTTATTTGAGATGGGTGCCTTTTAAGGACCTTATGAACCTTTATTTTTAATTACCCTGTTTTGTAAGTATAATGAAAACTCTCATCTGTTTCACATTAAAAACCCTCTCAGAAGTTCAGCAGGCATAATCCTTTCCCTCTCCTGGAAAGCTTTTATTGTGAAACATTTGCAGCAGCTTAACATCATAAAACGTAAGCATCGGAGAAGTGAGCGTGACGCGACTGTGCTGTTGTACTGATGTAGTGAAAGCTGAGTTAGATGAGAAGATTGATGCCCCTTGAATTGAGCTGCCACAAGCAGGTGAATGCAAACATAAGTAGCTGCCATTGCTCCACAAAAATGTTCCTCTTTCTCCTCGTCTGCTCACAAATTCTCTGGCTTCCACTGCACATCAACTCATGAAGGAAACCGTAAACGCTGCCTTCTGTACGACAGCGTGCTACGTGTGACTTCTTTATGTTCTTTCGAGCGTGTCGTTCAGAGCTGTGAACAGTTCACACCGGAATCTGATATAGTCTACATAAAAAGAAACATGTGAACAGCCAAACAAAAAAATCCGAAGTGAACTGAGCGCTAAGGCTAGCAAGGCGCTAAGGCTAGCAGCGTGCACGTGGCTGAGGGTCGCCACGCCGGCACAAAAGAAAACCCTGTATACTCTCAATATGTCAAGTTTTTGGACAGAACAACAAATAAGATATATAATGTTTTGAGAGTGGTATTAATCTTCTCATCTAACAATGAGTGTATTTCCAAAAAAAGTACATTTACTAAATTTCCCACATCAGCCATTTTAATTACCTAGAATTTCTAACATTTATCTGTATTTTCGTGCCATCATTTCCATATAAACAGTCCAAATTGTGATTTTTCTGGCTATGTTTAACCATCTTCATGTTAGTAAATGAGTGTGTGTTTAGACTTGTACCTTATTGAGCTCGTCCTCAATGGTGCAGGGCCCCAGTCCCAGTTTGGTGAACTGGTCCTCCTTCACCCCTCTGATGATTTCTATCATCTGATGGTAGTCCTCAGCACTGACCTGGCTCACCTGACTGAGGTTGATGTGGTGGGGGATCAGGCTTTCTTCAATGCCATTCCCCAACAACGACACAATCTTGTTGGTGTTCCTAAAAAGAAAACAGACAAAACTCATTGACAGTTTCTATGCATGTCAATCCTGCACAAATGCAATTTGCAATGATAATGGTTGCAGATTTATCACTTGAAATCAGTCATTTTTTTAAACAACGGGTCCTTTCCTCTTGTGTTTCTAAAGGCTACAATAAAGTCTTTAAATGCACAGTATTGCATGTGGAGAAATCCAAAGATGGACAAACTGCTGCTGTGCCTAGTTACAGTTTCAACGCTATGATAGGGCAGTCACTGTTCGGGGGGAGGGGTTTAGAAAATGGGTCAATTGAACATCACACTTCAAAGTCCTTCAGAGAAAACCTGTTCCGAGACCGTTGTTTAAAAGTCTAAAATATCATTGGACCAAATTGGGCAAGAGCGTTTTTTTTTCTAAACTTATTTCCCCAAAGTGTTTCCTTCTCTGCACTTTCAACAGCTAAAGAGTAAAAATAGTACAGAGCTGCTTTGCCTTGAAAAAAAACCACACAATCACCATTCGACTGCGAGTTACATTTACCTCTGACCTTCAAGATTATCTCTTTGATGATCTGCAGGAAATGCAGTCTATAAATATCGAAATGCAAGAGGAAGTGTGTGTACTACTCACAGTACGATGCATTTGCTGTTCATTATGTTTGCTTTGAAGCCCAGCACTGCAAACACCACCAGGGTGGCGAGCACAGAGGTGAAGAAATTGATAAGCGACACCAACACGGCATCGAAGTGGCAGTTGTTGTCCCGCTTGTTGTAGCTGGAGAAGGCGATGACTCCTCCAAAGCCGAGGCCCAGGGCGAAGAAAACCTGGGTGGCCGCCTCTCGCCACACCTTGGCCTCCAACATGATCTCCAACTGAAAACACCACACAGGCACATTTGGCTTAGATTGGTAATACACTGAGGCTGATCACTGATGGAATACGGTTGTATTTGTTTAAAGAAATATAAGATGAGGTGTATGTTTTCAGTAAGACCACACTGACTGAATACTCACGATGCCACATCACCAAATAGGATAAAAATAAACAAGAAAACCCTCAATTTAAGTCGCATTAGGAGGATTTTGTAAGCACAAGATTTATAGCTGAGGAAAGCAAAATTATAAAATGCATGAGCAACAACTGCTCCTGAAATGTGAGGATTTGCCATTTGAGGTGATTTGCATTTGACCAATGTTCCACAATGTGGTTGAAAGTGCAGAAAAAGCAAGTAAGTGGACCTTGAGTTGACATTACATACATAACTTTTTTTCCTGTTTTATGTTGTTGTACATTTTTTCTGTCATTTTAGAATTTACTTCATTACGATTCATTATTGCAGCTCTTGACATAAAGTGTGTGTGTGTGTGTGTGTGTGTGTGTGTGTGTGTGTGTGTGTG